>JASANU010000914.1:0-323826 GCA_030849675.1 Trypanosoma platydactyli
GTGAGGAAGAAAGAAAACAAAAGGGAAAATAACAACAACAAAAGATGCAACTCCATGAAGTCAAGTGTGTCTGTGTGCGTGATGTAAAAGGTCAAGAAATGAATTGAAGTAACAGAAGATCATTGCTCGCAGTGGCTGCAATGGAATTTTAGCGTAATTCCCAAAGGCGCAAATATTTTAGAAGGTAAGCGCTCGAGGCAAAGCCAACGCATCCAAAGAAAAGGAATGCGATGCCCATGCCCCTATCCTGGTTTTGGGAACTGCCCTCAGAAAGTTGCTCGACAGCAATGGGAAACACTACATTCACTACTATGTTCAACACAAATTGAACCAAGACGGTGAAGCTGGAACCACGCAGGCGAAAACTTGGGGGAAAAATCCCCTGTGAGAGAATCCAGAAGAAGCTTCCCATGCCGATCTCAAAAAAAGCGATAAACATTGCAATACCAAGGCTTGACATCACACGTTTTGTCACCTCTGAGAGGTTGACAGTTGGAAGAACTGCTAACCCTGTCAAAGTGCAGGAAAGCGAGGAAATAAAGAGTGCAGCAATGTATGCGTAGTCAGCACGGAGCCGAGAAGAGAATGGGACGGAAAAAAGAACAGTGGCAAAGTTCCAAGTCATTACGACAAGATTGCCCGTAAGAGGCGCAAGTCCCATGACGCTGGCAATAGTTGGTGCGTAAGTCATGACAGCAGCGATACCTGTTAACTGTTGAGCGATACACATGATAAAGGACGTGAACAGTGTATGGCCCAGACCGTTCAACATCCCTCCCGCACCTGACTCTGTCATTTCACTACGAAAACCATCTGAATCGTCAACCTCCGATCCTAGAAGAGATTTTTTCTGATGACGATGATCGGTTTCCTCTCTCGCGGAGTGTTGTTGCGCCACCCAACGAGGGCTCTCCCGTATGAAAGTGCTGGTAACAACGAGCAATGCGCTAAGAATGCTCGGAATGACACATAGCCCCTGCATCCGTTGCTGCATATATACATTTGAGGAGAAGTCTCTTGGATTCAATGCAAAGCCCATTACCGCAGCAAGAAGGATACCAAAAGTGCACGCAACCTGGAAGAAAACTCCGACAAGCTGGCGATGCTGCACAGGTGCCATCTCTTCCACATACATTGGTGAGGCAACGCATAGAATCCCAGAGGCAATTCCTGCTAGTACACGGCTGGAAATGACAATTGTGTACATGTTATTGTACGCCGACACATGCGTCAGAACAGCCGCCACACACGCAACAAATCCACAAAGGAAAAAGGTTCGCCTCCTTCCAAGCGCAGAGAGCAAAAACCCAGCACCAAACGAACCAATGCAGCCCCCGGCGATCAGTCCTCCAGCGAGAATGCCGCTTTCCAGGGAGGTATACCCAACATTTGGCAAGCACATGTCAGCCTTGGCGCTCCAGTGGCATTGCCGAGTTCTCTGGCCGTCAAAAGCGTTGCAGTCTGCATGTGACAAACCACTGCATTTGTTTTGCACAAAATCACAGGTGTTTTGTCTCCAGATACATTCACCGGGGACGAACGACGCACAAATGCTTTCCGCTGTGATAGAAGAGCAGTCGCGGCTCATTTTGATGAACATGTAATACGGCCCAACGAAACCAATGCCGTAGCCAAAAAAGGCCCCTGCGACACACTGCAGCAGCACCAACTGAAGAACCCCTGAAGCGAAGGAGGGTGCGGATGTGAGCAACACAGGGACATTGGAGTTCTCCTTCCCCTCCAACATTGTCGGTCTTTCTATATCTTTGTTCGACACAGCGAATACCCGGCGCTGAACGACCTTTTGTCTCGAATTCATTGAAATGCCGCTCATTAGGGTGCACGGCAAGAAAACACTGGAGGGGGTGAGGAAGAAAGAAAACAAAAGGGAAAATAACAACAACAAAAGATGCAACTCCATGAAGTCAAGTGTGTCTGTGTGTGTATTTGATTTTAGGCAGTGTTGTTTATCGTACCATAAACGTGTTTGTAAAAGCATTGGAGCGCAAATATTCCACCGGTCCTTCACATACAGAAGAGGTAGAAATATATAGCCTTAAAAGCACACATCTGTGGGAAGCAAGTAACTCGCGATGAAAGTGCATGATACAACCATAGGGAGATTCGAAAACACTCTTATTTGACGAATAAAAGCATGCTTACGAGATAGAAACGGAGAGGTTGTGTTTGAACCGGTGATGAAAGAAGAGAAAAACACGATGATGCTGAAGACACGTAAGACAGGTATTCTTTTGTTTTTGCCCTTCTTCCGAAGGGATGAAAAGAATGCAGAAGCTGTCCTTGCCGTAGTGTCAGAAGCAGCACAAACACTCACAGCAGTAAAACAGATGGCCCTTAACCTCACCAAAAAAATTTTTTTCGACATCTTTTATTCCCTGTTGTTGAAACTATATATATATATATATATATATATATATATATATATATATGTGTGTGTGTGTCTTGCAAGAAATGCGACAGCAAGATAAATTCTACTTTTGTGTTTCGTTTACTGCGTTACATCTCCTTGGCATGTCCCCGACGTGCTGAGCCTTCTTGATGCGGGTTCCTCCATTGACAATCGGGTGACGTTGTTCTCATCGCTTGCTGTTGTGCGCGCCGTCATCGAATGTACATATGGACTCCAGGGAAGTGGCAAGCTTATGTGTGTTTCCTCCCCAGCATCTGGCCCATCATATGAGTGGTGAAAGTTGTTGTTTATTTGTCGATGTTGCGCTAAGAGTATCTCCTTTGTCCTGCCACTTAATGACGCGTTCCTTACGTGGCTGAATGTTGGTGTAGGAAGTCCAGAACTTATGTCTGATGTGACAGACGGCCCACGGCTACCTATCTGACGCTCCAGTCCACTCAAGCGCTTCTTGGCTTCTAGTAGTTCTTCTCTTAGCTTTGACGCTCGCGCGCGGTCAAGGAAGGCCACCTGTTGAATGCTATCTAGATGCTTACCCAGTTCTGTGCAAAGCGCCTCGTTGATCGAGCTTGCCCTTACTGCCGCTGCGTGTTTTCGCAGAAGGCAGTTAAGCTGCTTTTCCAGATGACTGATAGCTTCATTTGTCTCCGATGATCCGCAGTCGAACGTTTGCGTCCAGAGTGGCGTCTTGTTTGTGGTCTCCCCCTCCTCTGTTACCCCTTTCGCTCCCGTCACCAGTTGCGGTGATAATGATGATGCTCCCGCGGTGGCTGTTTCTCTTGTTGATTCCTGTAAGCAACACGGCCCACTCTCTACAGTGTCTTCCTGAGCGATACTCGCCACGGCATTCTCGTTTGTGTCGAGTGAACCCATCTTAATGCGTGTCAGTTGTGTAGAGAGCACCTCAAGATACTCCCGACGCTCCCTAAGAAGTTCACGCTCCACCTCACTCTTCTTGTTTACAACTTCCACGAGCTTCTTCTGAAGTTGTAGCATTAAGGACTCCTGTTCCTGCGCGACTTGGCTCTCCAATTCTGTTTTCTGACCGCGAACTTGAGCGATCTGCTCCATAATCTGTTGTCGAGCACTTTCTTCTCGCCGAATCATGGAAAGAAACCGATGTTTTTGCAACTCCTCATTTTGAAGGCGACGAAGAAGCTGGTTCGCCAATTTATCCTCCTCTATCTCGGTATTTTGCTGGAAACGAACAGAAGCTACACAAAGGGCGCTGATTTCCGCTTGCAAGAGTGCAGATTCCTCTGAAAGGGATGCATTCTTTCTGCGCAACTGCAGGAACTTCTCTCGAAGTTCTTCCTCTGTCATTTGACTGAGTGGGGGATCCCGCTCCCGGTTGGGCGTGGTTGGTGGAGAAAAATTTGCCAACATGATGTGTTTTGTACACCTGCTGGTGGGTACGCTGCCTCCCCTTTCCTTGTCCCTCTCCCCCTTGTTCGTGTGAATATGTGTATTTATCGTTTGATAGGCACTTTATATATACAAAATTCGGAAGACAAGTAAATTTGAAGAAGGGATTTGTGCCCAATGGGTTATGCACTAGAGGCAAAAGGGGGCAAACCAAGCAGAGCAGCGATAGCGCGGCAAGATAGCACAAATTTTGTCACACAGTCTGAGAATGACATGGCACACAAAAAACCGAAAGGGAAAAAAATCCAAAGCATCCTAAAAATGCAATGTTGCTTGACGCATGCGACCACCACGTTCCGCTGTCTTCACCTCTCCTCGTCTTCCCACCTCATGGAGACTCCCACGAATTGTCTGCGGGTCAGCTACCGATAATTTGGGGTGGCCGACAAGAACCCTTGAAGCGCTGCTGGGTGCCGCTGGAACGAGTGGAATAATGTCCACTAAAAAGGAGAAACGATCAAAGTAGTGCACCACACGTGCAAGGTCTGCGTATGTAATGGTTTTGCGCTGCTGTCGCGCAGCCTCCGAGGCGGCCAGCCTTGTCAAGTCTTGTAATATCAGTTCTACCGCCTCAGAAGCTACGATGGCTGCATCTTTAGCCACAGTAGAAAATGCGCTGTGGAACTTCAACAGCTCTCTCACGCGAGAAAGGGGGAAACTAGTTCTGTTGCCTGTAAGAGATACGCCTGTTGCATCCTCTGGGTTGTTCTCCCCATTTTCCAGCAGATAATCATCCACTTCCACAACATCATCATCATCTTCATCGTCATCACCACCACCACCATCCGCAGGGGACACAGAGGCGATAACAGCTACATCACCAAAGATTTGATGATGATAATGCTGCTGCTGCTGCTGCATTTCGGCTTCCATGTCACCGTGGGAAGAGCCTGTGTTCTTCTTGCTTTCACCTAAGACCCCTGCTGTGTTTCCCAGCACGTGGAAGGTTTTCTCCTCTTCAACTCCCGCGTACCCTCGAAGAGGCTCTGCCTCGTAATGGTCCCCGCCAACATCGTGATAATCCCCACCGCCATCGCTAGCAAAGGCTGCGAGACGCGGAGTGAGGAACGCGGGAATGTAATTGTCGGACGTTGGCTCGTCCGTAGACTCGAACCTCATGTTTTTCTCCATTATTCAGACTCACTAACGCCGCTCCCCGCCGTATATATGAATATATCTTCACTGGCGCGCTGGTCCTGTGGTCTTTTCTGTTGTGTTGTACCTTCGACATCATGAGAAGTTGAAAGAAAACGAAAGAATATTCCTATATCATATATATATATATATATATATAGGAATACGTGTCAAATCACCACATCCCTCACAAAAAAAAGACGGTGGTATGCGGTGTGTGGGGAGGTCCCCATCAGCAAACTACCATCAAAGAGGATGCCACACCCCCCAAATTTCACGTTAGTTATTTGCAAAAAGTACAACAGTAGAATAACGATCTTGCACACTCGGTAACAAGGAAAAAAAAAAAAACATGAGAATGCGATGTAGAATTGAAAACGTAATGGAATAAGAATACTAGCACGAAGACAGAGAGAAAAGTGAAACGGGATATATTCGTGACGGAAGCCGAGATGAAGAGCGTAAAGAAAGAATGCAAATACACACATATACACACCGAAGGAAAAGCGGTAACAGCGAAAGAATATGCATGGAGTAAACATGTGGTATAAGCAGTGGGCAAAATAAATAAAAAAGGGAAAAAGGCGTTTAAATACCTCTTCCGCCCACATTCCCAGCGGTCCAGGGGTGGCTAAAAAAAAAAAAAACTGTTTCTTTCTTTGTGTGTTTTTTTTTTAAAAGCCACCCCTGCCCTCAGTGCCCTTCATTGTATTCCTGCATAGTGCAATCAAGAAGAAGAAAACGGAAACAACAAAACGAAAGAAAGAGAGAGAAAGAAAAGGAAAGAAAAAATAAAATAAAGGGAAGGATATTTTCTTTCAATTAAAATCTTCTCTTCCGTGCAACAAACAGCCGAGCAGCAGCTGTGTGCGGGAAAGGAATCAGAGGAGGAGGTGCGTTTTCACTTAGGCCGTGGTATCTCAGCTCCGTTCTGCATCTAAAGCGAAGGAGTAAATCCCCGCAAGTCACACATCATATGCTCAACAAGTTCAGAGAAAATCCTCCAGCATGAGAGAGTACAGGCTTAGTACAAATAAAAAGACCAAAACAAAGCTGAAATGTAAAGGGAAAAGGAAAAGAGGGCAGAAGAATTTTTAGGTGGAAAAAACACGGAAATACACTTTGTGCTTGAAGAGTGTGTATAGGAACAGTGGGTGACGCAGATCTTCAATTTCCCCATACACACAAAAAAGCAAAAGCGGTGGTGAAACAACGTTGGGAAAGGAGAGAGAAAACAGAAAAAGACAGAAGAGATTGTTTCAGTACGAATATGTAATGGAGGCCCACAGCCAAGGGAGAAGGAGGGAAGACAGACGAGAAAAAAAAACATGGAGGGTAGAAAAAGCAAGGGATGAAAGAACAGCAGCAGCAACAGGCAAAGATGTGCCAATTTGCAGTATTCCTCACACCCTTCCTTCTCTCCGTCTGTCTGCCCCCCTGCCTTCGTTCATGGCTATATTCTACACACTGCACTTCTCTTTCTCTTTCTTTTTTTCCCCTTTCGTTCTTTTGCCCGTCTATAAGTATGTGCCTCCCCTCAATTTCGATCACTTTTGCCGTGTTTTATCTCACTCCTTCATCACCCTTCTCCACACACACACACCTCCAACAAAAAAAAAAAAAATCCCACAACTATGATCAAAAGAAACCATTCTACGCTTCCTCTCCTCTGAGAGGTTAAAAACCTCAAACAAGGCCATATTGTTCATAGCTACGTTTTGTTATTTATTCTTCTTTTTTAGGTTTTTGCTATTTGTTGTTTGTCGTTGTTCCTACATTAGGTGTACGTGTGTGTTTTTTTCTGCCTTTCTTCTAAAATCTACCATTTTCTTTTTTTTGGGGGGAGGGGTTTCTTTGACCTGTATTTCATGATATACATCTCTGTATTTTTTGCGTGCCACCACTTCGCCGTGTGAGCCATGCGGAAAACACACCTGTACAAAACCCCCACTTTTCTCCTCGCCGGAAAAAAAAAAAAACCGGTACATTAGTACTTAAAAATTAGAACTACAGTTTCACATTAACTGGTAGAGGCAGTGAAGAGAGAAACGCCCCCCCCCACTTTTTTTTTTATTTTTTCTGTTCTCTGTCCTCCTCTTTACCTTCTATTTCCACCATTTTCGGTGACGCACAAAGCATTTATCATACCCAGTCACATTGTGTTACCACGGCACGCTCTCTGCTCCTCTATCCAGTGATGCAAAAGGGTTTCTCTCTGTGTGCCAGCAGACGTGAAGGGAGGGGAACGGAGCTCTAAATCCGGCTCAGCATCGTCTTTACTAGCATTTTCAGTATCCCATTTCGTGCTCAATGAGGTTTCACCAGCAGAATGCCCAAATTTAGAAAATGACAGCTGTGTCAGACCCAACTTTTCGTTCGAAGGACGTTTCGGAGAATCAAATCCACTACAATTACGATCTTCGTACTCCATGTTAGTCACCGACTGACCGACAGAGAGACAGTGACTAGTGAAAGAAAGGCTGTTGCTCATGTTTCCTCCAGCACATAAGGGTACAGACTTGCGGAATGCGATGGGAACAGGGTCGCTGCGAATGTGTGGAGAGGCGAGGCCGGAACGTGCGCCATCGTTCTCCCATTTTGAGTGGGAGAATGCGGCGCGAATAGCGGACAGTAACGAGCTGGGCTTTTTGACCTTTTCAGTCATCTTCATAAACGCTACTCTTTATAGAGAGTCTCCCTCTTATCCTGTATCTTTTCCACACGCGCGGTCTTGATTCGACTCAGTTACAGGGCTGTTGTGTGCGAAGGCAAATTAAGTCAAGAAAAGTGGAAAGAAAAAAAAAAGAAACAGCACATTACACCCACAGTGTTACATTTAAATATGTGTATGGGAACGAAACATATCGTGTAAAAAAGTCGGAGAATTCATTATTGCATGCAAAGCAGGGTATATATAATAATAATAAAGGATTCCCCTGTGCATGTCACTTTGAATATAAAGAGAAGAAAAAAAAAGGGGGGGTATGGTAGAACAGAGAAACTAAACTGTGAAGGACAGAAGTAGTTTAGAGATATTCTTTTCATTTCTATCGGTATGCGTCTTTTGTCGCCCAATGGATAAAAACGAGATGGGCCCTCAGTAGTCCTCATCCTCTAGCATGATAGCGAGAAACTCATCTAGGTTGATTTCGCCATCCTGATCCGTGTCAAACTCGTCAATCATGGCCTGCAACTCCTCATCAGTCATGTTTTCTCCGAGTTCCCTTGCTACACGACGTAACGAACGCAGAGATATCTTCCCAGTATTGTTTTCATCAAATAGTTGAAAGGCTTTGATCATTTCCTGCCGCGGATCACGCTGTGCAAAACGCTCCGTCATCAAGTCCGTAAAGCCAGCCAAGTCCATGAGTGGTTGGTTGTGTTGGTCGCGTGCAGCGCAGTCCTGCATCATGCGCAACACCTCCTCCTTCTTGACGTCGAAGCCAAGCGCCCTCATGCTCACCTTCATTTCATGAACATCAATAAGTCCATTTTTATCCGAATCAAAAAGCTCGAATGCCTCACGAATTTCCTGCCGTTGTTCATCCGTCAACTCGAAGCGCCGTTTGCGAGGCAACGCAGCCGGTACGGAAGTGCGAGGGGGCACCGTGAGACGCCCCCCAACGACTGCTGTACCACGGGAAGTAGACATGACGTGGCTTTTTATTTCCTCACAGAAACACAGAAACGAACACTCCTCTTTATTCCTCTTTGTGTTCAAAAATAAAAAGGGGGAAAAAAAAGGAGTAAAAAAATAAAAAGCAGACAGTACCGCGTGCTACACACCCTCCCCCTCCTTGCGTCTGCATGTGCCTGTATGTGTGTGTGTGTGTGTGTTTGGTTCCCACGCTATAACAACAACGAGGATGACAGCGGACAGATACACGCACCACCATCACGCTGGATCCTCTTGTAAGTGACTCTTACATGCGGTGTTGGCTCCTTCCGTTGCTTACTTCAGCACATCTTTTCGAGCATGATACGGGGGGTTTAGCTAAGCAACTTCAGTATCAAAACCATCGTCCAATGCGTTTCTCAGCGACGGTGAAAGGCTCTACGGTAATGGTATAACGTGCTGTGTTGTCGGTGTCATCTGCCACATCACTCAGCGTTGCGTTTCGGAGGTCTGCCTTAAAGAATAGTGTAACGAGAAAGTCAAAGTAATCGTCTTCGCCCTTGAGCGTCATCACATGCTTCGTCTGCTGCAGATCCACATAGTCGTATATTTTCAACTGACCACTGTATGGTGCGAGCCCCAGGTACCTGCAGAGATCGTACAGCGTGACACCAGCGCAGAACGGTAGCACCACACGCTGCTCCTCAGTGGTGTCTTTGCGAACAACAACAAGCCGTCGCATTTGCCGGAGAAGCAGAAAAAACTTCCCTCGCTGTGGCTCATCGAGCCCGGCGAACTCCAGCACACGACCTGAGAAGTGGTCCCTGTTGAACGGATCCAAGTACGCGGTCGACCAACAATCAGGATCCATGGCTATCAGTGACGCATCGTCCAGTTGAAACTCCTTCACAAGTGACCGTCGAACCTGCGAAGAAACTTCGAGGAGATCAAGCATCTCATCTAAAAGCCGAGTATCACCGTACTTGATACGCACACGTGGAAGCGCATTCGGTGGCCGTGCGTGGATCACCTTCCATTTCTCGTAGTACGCTCGACTAAAAAGCAGCAACAGCTGGTGTTCCTCTGCAGTAAGAAGACCGGGGTCAAGGTACGTGGGGTCCATATTGTGCCACATCACTTGATCGCAGAGTGCAAAGTAGGGACAGTTTCCGATCTTCCTCTGCAATCCCGGATCGTTCCACAAGCTCTCCTTTGGTTTGATGAGACCAGAGCCTTCCTGCACGGGGGGGACGTAATTTTGCGTGTCCACACGGCCGGCATAAATGTTGCCGTAAAACGGGACACCCCCAGTCGCCTGCGACGAAGGGGTGCCTGGAAACGTGAACTTCCGTTCACCCTCCATGACAAGAAGGCGACGTGAGAACCGCATGCTCGCAGATCCGTTCCACACCAATCCTTTTCGCCTTCAATATCGCACCACACTTCACTTCTCCCTTTGCTTGGAGCTCGCGTGCCTGTGTTTCTGGTCTTTTCTACTGTCAAGGCAGAATAGACTTTGGGGGGGGGGGGCAAATGGGAAAAAAAGATAGGCAAAAGCATGCACGAAGGGTACCTCCACATCCTTCCCAACCTCTGATCCCTTTTCATCTTCGGATGAAGAAAAAAAACGTGTTTAATGACGGAGCAACCATCAAACACTCTCATCAGCACACGAAGCGTAGTCGCACATTCCCACAAAACCACAAGTATTTCTTTCTAATCTTCTAGACACAGATCGTTGGTATATATATATATATATATATATATAACATATTTATTTATTATCACTATGCCTTTAACCAGCGCACGCATCCATCTATATGTGTGTGGCTAACGCAGCCAACATCATTAGTTCTTGCCTTCTCCATTTATCACTTTAACTATTCCACATGTTACTACGTCAACGGGAGGCCTCAATCTCATACACCTCCCTCAACTGACATAGTATGGGGTCTTGCGCGCTACTCAGTTGCAGTCGCCCATTGTAGGAAAGGATTAGCTCCCGCGACAGTTTAGCACGTCCATCCATGGGGACACACTTCTCATAGTCATCCAAAGCGGTGAGGAACTCCCGTTCACTTTCCGCATCATGATGCAACAAAATCTCCCGCACAGGGAGCACACCAGGGCTCGTCCCCAATAGAGCAACCGCTTTTGCCATGCACAAATCACCGACATGAAGCTGCTGATGATGAATGGATGGCAGTCTAGCAGCGGCGAGTGTTCTCTGAATAGCCTGGAGTGTTATTCCTACAAGGATGTCTTTCTCCAGTGAACAGAAAAGACGATTATCTTTAGTCACGACAAGATAATTTGAACGCGATCCCTCCGGGATGAGATAGTGCTCGGTATCACTCCGCACCAATAGCACTTCGTAGGAATCTGTCAACTCTTGAAGACTTTTGGCACGTGCACGGAGTAAAGTCTGCATGATCTTCGCATTTGGTGTGTGCCGTTGCGCGTTGTAAAGCAGCGCAACACGTGTCCCTTCTAGATACCACGCCGGCGGGGGGAAGATAGACTTGACAAAGTACACCACAAACGAAAAATTGTGCAGTTGTTCACTTTGCACCTTAGGAGCGCTCTCCACGTCACGGCGATTCGGTATCCATGTGAGAAACTTTAGGTTGACATCTTCGTCACCTCTCTTGTAGCACCGAATGTATTCCATGATTTCATGCATCACATCCACCGTTAAAAAGGGTGTGGTAGTCTTCTTGACATTGTTAATGTCATATAAGCGTGGCAATGCAAGTTCGCAGCTCTTTTGAATTCTTTCGACATGGTCTTTTAAGAAGAGTACAGAACCTTTTCGCACACGCATAACATCATACACAAGCTGCCAATCTGACAGATCAGATTCCTCAGCTGCCACCTCCTTCGTCATCACCGCAGTCGTTGCAGTGGTCACAGTAGCAGGAGGAAGAGAAGACGTTGGGGGGGAGATGTCCTCTATAGGAATGACCTCACGTGTGCCAGAGTGACAAAACCGAAAAAAACTACATGAAGCATCAGAAAGGATCGCACTTCGTACCTGTGCGGGTATTTTAGAGGAGGCCCCCCTTGCTGCAACATGCATCATCCAACGATGGGGGCACTAAAGCAACTTCAGAGGCGAATGCGAAGCCACTACTACTTTATTTGCACGTGTACATCAAGAATAGTATCTACCTTTCTCCTCCCTAAGAGCGGGAGGAAAAGATAAAAGAGAGAACAATTTATTTTGATTCACATGTCCGTTGATAAGAGTTCGGTGCCATGCACCCGAAAGTCATCGTCACTCGTTTTCTCCATCTTTCTATTACTCACGAATCGGCAGTGCTGAAAGCGCCTTTAGGCCGCCTCCCGCGCGAGGCGGTTGGGGGGTTGTGGTAGGGCGGGTTTCAGAAAAGAAAAAACTTACACTTACCAAAGAGGAGGCTACTCCGTAGGAGGAGATAAACAAAGAAGGGGAAGGTATAGTTATGTCGATCCATGAAGTCGTAGATTTCTCAATTTCACGTGCTGTTCTATTTTCTGAGAGCTTGCGACACAAATGGTAGCACCTGAAGACAAGGACAGGAGACAGCAGACACATACATGCAAACCATAAGCGAGTGAAACGGTAAAAACAAAAGCATTGCCGTAAAACGAAAATGGAAGAGTATATTGAAAGAGAAAATTATATCACTTTCCCCCCCAAATCCCCACTCTGATTTGGGGCAAATGTCATGTTTTTCCTCGTCCACAGTTTCACAATTCGCATCCCTAACCTTTCTGAAAACACATCAAGGCTAAACAACTGTGCGACGCGCTGACAGCCCACCGCGCCAACATTCTTTGAAAGCTCCTCATCCTCCAAGTAGGTTCTCATTGCCGCCGCGAAGGCCTCTGGTGTAGGGTCGCAGAGTGTACCACTCCCGGCAACGCTCTCGCATGGGCCACCGGAATTCACCGCGATAACCGGTTTGGAAAACGCCATGGATTCGACTGGTCCAATCCCAAAGTGCTCTCGTTGGGGGGTGTAGACAAAGCAAGAACAACGTGCAAGAAGAAACTTCTTGACTTCATCAGAGATGTTTTTTAGAAATAAAACCTGCTGCTCTGTTAACCCGTGACGCGCTGCAAGTTCCCTAAGCATCTGCAGGCACTGGACATTATCCACCGAGCGTGGGTCATATCCCCCTGCTATGACCAGAAGTGGTGGTTTGGATCTCAGTTTTCCTTCTTCAGATAACATGTGTGTGAATGCCTCAATTGCCAACCTCATGCCTTTCCTTTTTTCATAGCGGTTAATGCTGAGCACTAAACTTCGACCTTCTGTGAGCAGTTGCAGCTCATTGATTTCGTCACTGTTCATGCTGAAGGACGCAACGTCTTGAGCACCACGTCTCACACATGAAACAGGTGGGTAGAAAATGTCATTTTCGAGGTCTATGAGTGGCGATAAATGCGGAAACATCCTCAATACCACCCCCATCGTGAATTTGGAGTTGAATAATATGGTATCTGCATAAGAAAAGGAGAAATACTCAAACGCGTCAAAGAGGCATCGATATATTCTATGGAATATTGATATAGACCTCATGAAAGAACCGTCATCATCACGGTTAGAGTCACAGCACCGATCGGGGAAATGGCAATAAAAGATTCGCGGGATATGCGGCATAATGTAGTAAAGCAGTGGAAGGAGACCTGCAACCTGGTCAATCATGAAGCAATCTACATCTGGGTACAAGTAAGACGCTGTTATAGCAGCCCAAAACATCCTCAACGTTACACAGAAAACTTTGGCACGTCCGAAGATCGAAGAGGGAATCCAATCACCACTGACTTGCACCGTCAGAGAACCGTTTGTTGTTTCGACAAAGGCACGTTTAGAATCATGATGATTCGTTATAATAGTGGCGATGATAGGGGTCACGTGCTGATGCCTCTGAATACCCACAGCTGCATCAACAATGAGTTTCTCTGCCCCACCAATGCCCAGATCTGGGTGCAGAATTATCAGCTTCAATGGCCGTTGTGCACGCGCTTGCGCGGCAACATCAGTCGGATGCCGTTGTGCTGCGGCTTCGGCATCAAAGCGGCGCAACACAATCTTATGACCCCTGAGCTGCGCATGAAGTTTAAGACCAAGCAGTATGCAGAACGACCCGAATCCGATGCAGAAAAAAAAGAAACCAAAAAACATAATGACCTACAACTTAGCTAACAGGAAAACATATATATATATATATATATGATAAAATAGTGAGAGCAACTCTATTTGTATTCAGACGTATACAAACACAAACACACACATATGCACAGAAAAAAAAAAGAGAGACAATGTGTGTGCGTGCTTGCGTTAGCACGTAAGGCAAAGGGCATGCATACCATATTCTCACATGTTACGGTGCTGTCTACACCAAGAGAGTCGTATGTAAAGTGGAAATAAGAGACTAGACGCATAGAAGAGCAAATGTGGGGTGTTCTTTTTTCCTGTTTTTTCATTTCTTTTTGTTGTTGTTGTTGATTATGCGTTTGTAGTGATTTTTCCCTCCATCCTCGTTTCTCGCTCATTTTTGTTTTCCCCTCCTTTATTTCTTTTCGCTTCTTGCTTTGTCTGCACTTTCTTCTTCAAGAAAAAAACGGGACAAATGGTACGCAGACGTGCAAAGCAAGAGAAATAAAAGGGAGAGTCGACTACGGGTTACATCCGGCGGTGTAACGCAACGCGATGGCCCTTTGTTTCATCTGCACGGTGCCATCCTCGCTTACCTCCTCATTCCTTTTCTCCACCACCATGTCCGCTGCCAATGCACCTCAGTGTCTATTGCGCGCGTGTTTCCCGGAAATGAAAGAAGCCAGCACACGCGCGGATGCACTTCGAGGGAACAGGAGAGAGAAAGACAAAAGAGGAAAGTAGGAGTAGAAACAAAAACCCACACAAAATACGTGCGCACGCATACAACAACATAATACTGTTCCTCTTATTCCGTTATTAAACAGCTCCCACAAACAGTTTCTACAGTGCACAGATACAAAAATAAAAAAGAAACGACGACAACAAAAACTCTTCGTCTTTTTTTTTTTCAATCCCCGTTAACTTATGCCTTCCACAGACACACACACACACATGCACGCACCTGTATATATATATATATATACAGGTGTGTGTGTGTGTACTCTTCTGCATTACTCCACCATCCATCACGCCTTTCGATCCCTGTAGCCCACCAAACGCACACAAATAAAGACCAAAACGCGAAATGATCTGGCAGCAAAAAAAAGAAAAAGAGCGGAGAAAATGGGGAAGAAAACAGAAACGGGAAGTATCAAATCCAGGAAGGCAGGGAGGAGGCAAAGGAAGAGAGAGAGTGACTTCCACATAACTGCCATTGACAGACCATTCTCTCTCTCTATATATATATACATATATATATATATATATATATATATATATATATATATATGTATATATATGTCTGTGCTTCTGCAAACAAAGAAAAAAAAATGGCAACAGTAATAGAGCGGTAATATCGGAATACGCTATTGTAACCCCAGCACCACCTTCATCATCTCTTGTGTGTACTTCTTTCATTCACTTTTCTTTCAAACCGGTTTCTTGTTATCGATACTTCCGCTGCGTGATGGCAACCGTAATCATCTCCTATCATTCCTTTTTAGCTAGTTGCTTTACCAGTAACCGGCAGCACTAGAACGATAACGGGTTGCCTGCCCGCGAAATGCGTCACCACTGTATGTAGCGAAGCTGTTCATTCCACCAGAACGGGTCAGGCGCTCGCGGTCTAGCTTGAGGTCGTACTCTCTCCGTTTCACAGGATCAATGAGAGTCGTGTGGGCCTCACCAATGATTTTGAATTTACGTTCCGCATGAACACGTTCTTCCTCAGGTAGGGAAATACACTTGTCTGGGTGCCAACGAAGGGAAAGTTCACGATACTTCAATTTTATCTCTCGCTCATTGCAGTTCCGACTCACACCGAGAACATAGTAGTAGTCCTTTTCGCGTTCCGCCTCTTTTGCCATGTTATGCTCGCAGTTACGCAATTCACGGACTAACTCGTGGTCGCTCGGGTCGTACTGTATAGCACTCCTGAAGTCGCGAATAGCGGCTGTAAAATCGTTCAGTTGTTGCTGACAGCGTGCACGTCTGGCGTAGGCCTTTGAAAACTCTGAATCCAGTTGAATGGCCTTTGTACAGTCTTCAACACCTTCACGGTATCTCCCCAATTCTTTGTGGGCAGCAGCACGATTGCAGTACAAGATACGCAAAATTTGATTGTTGTTCTCGGCAGCATTAATAGCAGTCGTGTAGTGATCAACTGCAGCTGCAAATTTCTTCTGTTGGAAAAGTTGGTTCCCCTTTTGCTTCCCATCATCTACTACATGAATAAGTTTAAGCAACTTGGCGCAACTTTCATCTAGCTGTTGAACATCAGCGAGACACAGACGAGCCTTCTCAAAGAACTCAAACCCTGAGAAGTAGAGACAGCTCGCCAACATATGCAAAAGTTTCGGGGTTCTGCGAGATGGTGACACCACTTCCAATGTCTCTACAGCCTTTTGAAACCTCTTCTGCCTCGAAAGCGATTCTGCATAGCGCAAACGAAAAGGAATAGTATCGCTAAACTGAGCAACCAGCATAAGCCAAACCTCGTCTCCTTCAGATAATCCAAAGGCCCTTTCGGCCCGCTGGTATAGCTCAAGTCCACTTTTGTACTTCTTCTTCTCGGATAGAACACCATCAGTCATCAACTCCTCCGGGATGGTGTCCATCTGCGAAACAGCGCGGGCAAGATCCCCCATAATTGCCGCTGCTTTTGCCGCTCGAGTGTACATTCTGACGTTGCCAGGTTCCAGAGCTATCACTTTTAAACAGTCCGCTATGCACTCGTTGTAGCGTTGTGCCATAAAAAAAGCAGAGCTTCGGTTTCCATGCAAGACACTGAGGCGGGTTAGCCGGTCAAGAGGTTGCTGTTCAATTGCCTTCGAATACAACTCTAGCGCCATGGTGTATTCAGCCTCCTCATACTTGGAGTCTGCTTCAGCCTTCAATGCTCGGCTGCTATCGCGGTTGCGACTCTGGATGCTTCTCAAAGTGGTCGAATACTTCTTTATCATTTCTAAACGCTCATTTGCCTCTCCTGCATCTATCTTCGCTCGTCGATAAGACTCCGTTTCCTCCGCTTCTCGTATTTCCCGCTGAAAGGCAGAAGTTTTCGGATGTTTCGCAGCAGCCTTTATAGCGTCTGCATTTACTTGCGTAGGCACCTGATTGGTTGTATCACCACTTGGAATGGGAACGGTACGTTTCACGCGCAGAATCCTTCGCCCAGCAATAGAGTCATCTGCGGAGCGGTTATGCACATCCACCTCGGACGAGTCGACCGCAATATTTTTGTTTGTTCTCTGGGCCTCATACAGTTCTTCAAAAGCCTGCACCACACCAAGGGGCAGCTCCATCATCGCATCATTGGAAACACGTCGTGAAAGCGCACACCTTCGACACGCCATCATGGCATTTGGAAGAATTTGCACCGGATCTATTAGGACTTTGTGGCAGAACTCGCACAGAAAGTAGTTAGACAGAAACTTCTGAAACCATCTGGCGCTCGGGGGATTCGCGTCGGCAGCAAAAACGCCTGCAGGAGGGGCGGTGCTCACCTCCACTGCCACACCAACTTGTGCACGCTGTTTGGAGGGTGTGTTTGCATCTGATGCAAACGAAGATGACGACGACGACATTCCAGTCTGTTGTCCCTCTTCTCTGCGTGTCGTCTCCATCTCGTGTGAAACAGTTTGGCGATGATCGATCCCCTCTTAATGTGCAGCAGCAAATAAAGAAGTAACAACAACAACAACAACAAAAGGAAAGACAGAACGACGCACCGGTCTGGTGCCTCAAACGGAGAACTACAGTTGCTGCGTGAATTCACTCCCTCCTTCCTATTACCTTTTCAGCGGAGAGAAATTGGAGAGAGGAAAGGCGGTGGAGAGCGGAAGCAGCAGCGGCGCCACACAGGTTGTGCTGCCATTGGGAACGGGGAGAAGAAGCATGGGAAAAAAAAAAATGAAGTTACGGGAACTGAAACTAGAGCCAAAGAGAAGGAAAAATAAGATAATTTTTTTGAGATAACGAGCACGAGTGGGGCTCTCATGGCAAGCACATAGACACATACAAAGAGAAGCATACACATTTGCTTCAAGACAAATTTCCGTTGCTACTTCACCCAAAGCAACAGAGCCTCACCGTCTCGTTTCGTTTTAATATTTTCCCTTTTTCTTTTTTTTCCGGCGTGTGCATCCGTTTTTAGATGTATGTATATGTATATATATATATATACCTAGAAATTTCTTGTCTTCAAATCAGAGATGTGCGTGCCGTTTCCTGCCAGTTTTTTCCCTGGCGATTTGCTGTCATATTTCTGATTTGTCACATGGCACGCTAGTCTCGTACACGTGCCCCTTCAGAGCGCAGTCTTTGATTCGACTTCTTTCCAACACAATCCCTACATTTTAACCCATGATGACGCCGCACCATCCCCGGCACATTGTATCTCCCACAGACGACGCAAAGTGGGGTGAAGGAGCCCGTCGGTGAACGCCTCTCTGGAGAATCTACTGAGGATTGAAAACTGGCTACAGTCGACACATTATCTCCCCCAGATTTAAGCGACACTGGTACCAAGTACTCCACTGGAATAGACATAGACAGAGGGTAGCGATACCCAGCTGGTGACAACTGCTTTGGGCGAAACTGTAAGAGAACTAGGTTCTGCCCAGTATAGCGCACTGCGACACCCTCTAGTTTTCCCTCACATACCTCCTCCATTGCAGAGCACCAGTAGCTATCCGTAAGGTGATCACGAAGTGAGGAGCTCGATGCGAGGATGCGGTATATCTCACCTGGTGTCACGAGAGATTCCTTCATCTGGAAAGCTACTTCAACAGAGGCTTTTCCCTGTCAGAGCGCAAATCCACTCAAAAAAATCCCTATTAAGAAGGGTGGAAAAAAACACAGCTATCAACTGTCTCGGGACCTTTGGTGCTCTTTTACCTAAAATATTCACTCCTTGCACCACTCCGCAGACTAGCAAAAATGAGTGGCATTGATGTCATTGTTAAGAAAAGGAAGAAAGGGCACAAGAAGAGGAACACTGTTGCCGTATAGCGCATCAAACAGCGGCTGATAAAAGTGAAATGCAAGCAGGAAAGAATATATATATATATATAAGCAAAATCGAAGATGCAGAAGAGTGAAAGAAAGCCGAGTGAAATACAGAGCAAGAAAAATATTCTTCTACTCCCTTCCCCTCCCCTATTGCCTACCATCAAGTTCGTCCCAGATGTGACTTGTTTGTTCGTTTGTTTAGATTTGGCTTGCCGGATGATCTTAAGAAGATTACACACTCATGCACAAATCTATAAACTTATATACGTATATATCTGAATTATGTAGGTATATACGCATTTTTCACCCTTTATTACCTCGTATTTTCACAGACTCAGTGGTTGTTGTCAACGCTGTCAATATAAACAAGTAGAGGCTCAGCGAAATCAAGAGTGCGCAACAATTTTTTGGTAGACATCCAGAGGTGCGGTACCTGTTCAACAATCTGCATACAGTCTGGTTCTGAAAGCGTCGCTGCAAGAACGTAGATCATGTTTTTCACTGCCTCCTGTATAGCCTCGCGAAGAACCACCTCATCCTCAGTAGTTGAACCACTAGTGGTGGGACCACCGTTGGGGCTGTTCTCCTGCAAGACACCCAGCATACCACGCCCCTCCTTGCCATTTGACGTGTTTTTGTCACTGGGTGCAGTATAGAGAGCGTATAAAGTTCCTAGGATGCGCTGCCATAGATCCTGCAATATTTCTGGGGCATCTCTAAGGGACTTTACATAGTGTAGAAGCACCTTTGGCAAAAGGCTTACAACGCGGCACCTTAGGTCAAGGGTTACAAGGCACTTATCTTTTTTTGCTCGCGCTTGTCGAGCAAGAGTCTCGGCGGCCACTTTAGCCGGTGGAATAGGAGCAAGAGAGCTAAAAAGACTCGTCACAAGTGACTGCGATACGATGGAGTTCACTAAAACCTCAACGGAAGGCTTCTCAGAAGCTCCCCCCCTATCCGAAAGTGCTGGGGAGGATGACGCACACATCTGCTCAGTGAGAGGGAAGACAAGTTCATCATAAAGACGTGCAATAGTTGGTGCTGGAAGCTGTTTTATTTCTGAGTCCAGCAAGCATCGTTGCAGACACAGCAATGCCTCGCTTTTATCGCGGTACTGGCGTGACAGAAGAACCAAGGAACACAAACCGCGCAGTGCAACAATCCACGATTGATGCCATGGCACAACCGACTTACTTACATTCCCTGCATTTTGACTCGTCACGAAGCGACGACACAAAAAGGTCAGTTTGTCCGCAAAATTTTCCAGCGCCTCCTCTTGAACCACCGTACCGGTTGTAATAGGAGATGCAACAGGGGTTTCTTCATCGACAGTGGGCGGAGTTCTAAAGGAGCATGTCACCAGAGTGTTCACAACCTCTTCAGTATGTTGCAAGGAGTCATATTGTCCTTTCTTTACCAATACCCCAATCGTCGCTTGCGCTTGGCGCAGTACCAATGGAGTCTCACATCTACCTACCGTAATACGCAATGATGTCATAATTCCCATCAATAATGAATTATCCGGTGTGAAGGGAAGTGAGTCTCCCTTTACAACGAGATCAAAGAGCCCAGAAGAAAGTACAGGGGCCACAGCAACGCTAAACATCTTAGTTGGTATGGTTGTCAAGAGGTCGAGAATGCTCAGTGCCACCTTACAGGTTGACGTATTACATGCAAAATACTTTACCGCCCGCATTGTCGCGTTAACCACTCGCGTTGTAAGCGATAGCCAAAGATCGTACGTCTCAGAGCCTACCATATGGCCGAGCTCCTCGTCAGAAATATCACCCTTAATGGCGGTGGAAACAGAAGCGCTAACACCAAGGGTAGAACCACTAGTACTGTCATTACCACTACTCCCGCCGCCGCCGCTGCCACCGTTCTCCTTCTTCCCGTCCGTCTTTTTGGAAGACCCATAAACTGAAAAAAAAACCGACAATATCCGTCGGCAATGCTCCAAATAGCAGTCCAAAACAACAATATCACCGAAGCGACGCACAGTGGCCTCTGTGATAAGTATCATCGCATATGAGGCCACGTACATGTCTGTTGTGCGTCTTGTCTTCAGTGAGCCGACCTCACATAAGGAGCGAAAGAAATGCTGGTATTGTTTTTCCTTCAGTTTATCAATCATTTTCAAAAAATCTACTAACGTAGGGAGAAGTGCTTTAACACACTCCATTGCCTTTCGTTCTTCACTCTCCTGCGCTCTCACACGATCCAGTGAAGTGGTGGTTCCCCAGAGTGCAGCGAGCCAGCCACCTTCTGAAGGTGCAGACTTTGCTCCCGAGACAATACTTCCGGGGCTGATGCGCAACTCCTCCCACAAATCCTCCGTACCGGAAGTCTCCATCTTCGGCCCCGCGTCAAACATCCCCAAAACAAAGAGCTTCGCGAAGAAGAGACCCAACTCCCCCCACGAATCTACTACCATTGGTATGCACTCATTGAGCACATGAAACAATTTCCTTAGGCACCGCTGGGTATGCCGCTGGCTGCCGAGACGCAATAACGACTGGTGCCCATCATACACATCAAGTCGTAACTGTGACAGAAAAACTAGAATCACATGATCAACAGCAGAGGCCACACCAAAATGTGTAGCACCCTTCGCAAGTAAACACAAACCATCTAGGGCACAGTTGTACGCGTGCTCAGACGTAGAAGATGGAGGGTCCCTCTCTAAAACATCTTCATCCACCCCTCTTGCTTCTGCAGCATAACTCCTGAGTAAAACACCACAACTCTCCATCGCATTGGCAAACGCCGTGAGACAGCAGTTCCACACCGAACGGAAGGCAAACATATGCAGCAGCTGAATAACACCCAGTTCAGTTTCGTCTAGTGGCATTGAATGCATGGAGCGGGACAAACTATAATCATTCCCAGTTGGGCTTGTAAAAGGTGTATGCTCCTGCATCTCAAGTGCCCATGTCACGTCATTAGTGAAACCAGCGTCGATCATCTCGGCCATGATAATTGGGTGCGCCTTTACATCATCGTACAGGCTGTTTAAGTACTCCTCTGGAAGTGGATTGCCCCCATCACTGTCACGATGTACGCGTTTAAAGTCCTCCTTTGTCATGGGCTTTGACAATTTGCCTGAGTGCTGATCGGTGTTAAGCATGATCAAAGAGAAGGCCAAAATAAACGGACCCTGCTCACTAAAAAAAGGATTAATTTCCTTTTCTGCGTCACGATTGGCCTTCAGCCATGCCTTGGCAAAAGCTTCCATGACGCGATCAATTTTCTGTGCTTCTCCCGGCATACACATACGATAGGCCGTCTCGCGGATGCAGGTTAGAAGCGACTTATTTCGGTAGTCAAACTCCTGCAGAAAACCCTTCAGTTGCTCCTCATAGAATCGCACTGTACCCACTCGTGAATGATCATTCTCCCGCCCCCGTTCCCATACTGCGTGCGCTGCCCCGTGTTCGGCATCAGCCTCCAGAGTAGGCGCAGGAGGATCCCGCCCCAACTCCCCCAGATAATCACCAAGCGCGGATTTGTCAAGTACATCGCTCAGATGAAAGAGAGAAATCCCCACTTCCCTGCCACCTGTAGGCTCTTCAATAAGCAAAGCCGGTCTTCTCATCCAACAGCTATCCCCCTCAACCTCCCATCGTGACCCTGTCGGCACACGCGTCGCCTTCTGCAAAAGAAAGGGGATACCTTCTTTGATTGCGTCTTTTCGGAAGAGAGAAGCAAACTCCATGAGCAGTTTTCTTTGTTCTAACTGAAATTCGATGAGTGCTGTCACTGACGGTGGCGGAGGCACCGTGGGGAGCGAAATTGTTAGCAAAGTTTGACGTAAAAGCCCAGCAATCGCTTCAAGCGCCAATGTATCCGCTCGGTTTAAAGAATCATCAATCCGGTAGTCACCAGAATAATTTTCGCACTCCTCCCATCTCGAGGAACCAGACATCCCCTGATTGCCCACATAAAAGCAGTTCTCTACCAGCACAGTGGAAAGACGTTCAAGCATAGGAAGAAATCGTCGCGAAAGATCGTACTGTGTGTAGCAAAAGGTAACGAAATCGGTATCACTACAGAACTCAACAAGACTCTCCAAAAAAATTTCGCGTCGTTCGCACAAATCCAACATTTTTGATAAGCTCATCGGAAAAAAAGTGGCCGATGACACTGAAGGTGAGAACGCTCCACGGGGCGACATGGCGCCTCCTTTTGAGGAAATGAGCCCTGAGGAAAGATCACCTGTTATTCGCATGATTGGGTCAAGGTGCAAAGCTTTGATGAAAGAGAATGTCTGTGGTACCACGTGCGCCGATGTCATTTTTGTTACTATGTGCACAGTTCGAAGAATCTGGGAAAGTAAAATAACATTCTCCGTCTGTACCCCTTTCACCAGCAAAACACGACAAAGATCATGCTGAACACCATGAAGCAGAGCCTCCCATCCTGGTTTGCAAAGCTGATCCTTCACTACAAGCAGCATTGCCTGCACCAGCCATAAGCCCTCCAACTGCATTGCTACAGCCTTTGATGATGCCCTCATTTCGCCACGTGGAAGTTCCTTAGTGGATTCTTTTTCGTCTTCGCTCCCACTAATAAGGCTACATATGTAACGCAGCATGGTAACTCCAGTAAGAGACGTCTCATTTTCAAATCCACCATTCTCATTAGTACATCCCAAAGTGTGACTAGGCTTGCATTCCACAATAATATTATAGAGAGAAGACACAATCGCCTTCATTGCCTGCTCAGTTGTTCGTCGGAGAAGTGGACTAGTCGCAGGATGCATCGCCAGTGTGTAAGCGTGTTGTACCATCTCCACAAAACGAATTTCGGGTAACGCATGTGCAGATGGGTGAGAAGCACAACTCACGCATATTTGCAATCTTCGTGCAAGTACAACTTCGTCTGATGGGTTCTCAACAAACCAACCCTTGCTGCTTCGGGTGATGAGAAGCAACTTTTCAAGACCGTCCTTTGTGACGAAAGAGCATTTAAGATCGACAATATTTGATAAAGACGTTAATGCTAAACCAACTATTGTGTCGCTCATATCGCCATTCGCACAAAGGTCACAAAAGGGCTTTAGAATTGCCTCCTCGCTGATTTGGCGCTCCAGGCTTGGTACCATCACCTCACGGTGAAGCTTCAGTAAACGCTGCAACAGCAGATGCTCCGGCATTCGCTTCGCATCAATGAAATGGGACTTGAAGTTAAACCTCCCGTCAGATCGCACAACGAGAAGCAAACTCTGCAACTGATTCGCAATGATGAGTCGATCTCGTCCCCAGCATTCCCCGCAGCTCTTGACAGTTTCTTTGTCGTTCATGGAGGAGTTGCAGTCACCAGATGGATACCAAACGTGCTTCTTTGTATCCATTTAGCGTGTGTTTTGTTCTTCGCAGTATTGTTAGAACTCTCGTTGTTCGTCTGTTCCTTCTGTCTGCAGTTATTCGTACTCAGTCCCCCACCTTTTCACCACCACCGATGCTGCCGCCGCCACCCCTCTCTTGTACACCCTGAACGGCCTCCGTAGTGTCTGGAAATATGCAAAATACACCTTTCGTTGCCACGTTTCCAATCACACCGCTGTCACCCCTCCCACCCTTCTCAGTTACCTTCACGCAGCAAGAAACCAAAACACAAGCACAGTAACAGAAAAAAGAAAAGAAACATAACAAGATCCTGGGAGATGCAAGATATCCTACTGATGAGTACGGCAAGATCAGCAATTCGCGCACACATTGCACAACCCGCTCCACTATCATCGCCGTGCTCTGCAGAGTTAAAGTAAAGGGAGCGATGAGGACGGCTCATGAAACAATAAAACAAAACCAAGAAAAAAAATGGAATAACAGCAACATGAGGTTAATAAAGACAGAAACCAGAAATCACAAAATCGCGCAATCGTTTGTTTTTTTCTTTCGTTTTGCTTAAAAGTCATTCAAATGTATGTAAACATACTCTCAGACTTCTACGCCACAATCAAGACACCAGCCCATTTTTCTTTTTCGTTCCTTATCCCTCCTTGTTCAATTTATTATTTCCTCTGCTTTTTTTCTTGTAGCCGCACCCTTATCCGCACTTCATCTCATTCCTCTTTGCCGAAAGATGCCTTCTCATTGCGCAACAGATGCTCAAGAAGGCGTTCAATGGGGATCTCCTCTTCGTGAGGCAAAAAAACAAGCGAACACAGAGAGTGACCAAATAGGCGCAAGACATCTTGTCGTGAGAACAGCTCGGGGGGTACGTCCAACTTCTTGCTGCCCAGATACCTGCGTGCCCTAAGCAAGATGGCACGCTTCGCAAAAGGGTAACAGAATTCACTCCACCCGATCTTCCCCCGATGGCGCACATCAAGCGATTGCCTCCATCTCTTTAAATCTTCAGATCCCCTTAGGGGTTCATCATGAGTCCAATGATAGAACAGACCAATCTGATCATCGCTCAGGTCCCCAACAATCATGGGATTGAGCGCCACCCACATGCCACGCAGACCCTCAAGTTCCATATCTGAAAGCCCAGCACAAAGCAAAGCATCCTCTGAGGAACAGGACATGGCTTTTTCCTTGACTACGGATAAAAATTCCTCTTGTTTTATGAAAAACCGATTACGCGTGTAATCTTGAAATAACTTAAAGAGCACTTCGGGAGACAGAGCACCTGCCGCACCGGTAAAGTTCTTCAACTTTTCATATTGGCTTTTTTGCAGATCCACAATTCCTTCAGACTCGACCATCTCATCGGGAGTCAACTGGCGTGGGTCCATTCGCGAAGCAGAAAAATAGGGGAAGTACAACTGCATGAGACCGTTGTACGTTAAGGCGTCCTGTAACTCCACCTCCCTTTTCAACTCCTCATCAAGCTTCGAATTAAACACCCGAGAAAGAAAAGCACTCGCTCGCTTCCCTTTCAACGTCATCCCGTTGCGCTTATCAGCAACCATATTAAAGAGACGGTGGGTCTCATCCAAATGTTTAAAAGTAAAAGGCATGATGGACGGATTGGGGTTTGTGCGGAACGCACGCCGGTATTTCCCTCGTTTTGATAGGCGAGTAAAACGAATCACAAACAAGAAGTTCAAGAGAGCCAAGCAGATCATCAAAATCCCAGCGAGGGAAGAGAGCACGCCTATTGTGAGGTACATGCTAGAAACACCTTCTGTGAACTCAGTCTCGCATGAATTCGGAAATATATTACTTCGGCTATCAATCGGACAGTACGAGCTGTTCACCTCGAGACATGCCACTAAAAAGCCGCTGCATTGGAAATGCGACTGAATGTCGCGTACCACATCAGGCACATCCTTAACAGTGGCAAGCCAACGCGCAGCAATTTGGCTAGACAAGCTAGCCCCATTCCGGTATAGATGACTCCAGAGAAAAAACGCACCAACCCCAACGAGACACAATCCAAGGAAAATCTCAACGACACCACACCCAATGACCACTTTGTAGCAGCGGAACAGCACAACCCATATGTTGGTTACAGCCACAATGCAGAAAAAGATCCACAAGACAAAAAACGGGACGTAAAACTTTCCCCACAGCAAGAGAGCTTCTTCAGCAGACCTCAAGGTCCAAAACAAGATGAACCCCAGGAACACCAATACAGCAACAGAGAGTATCACTAGCAACGCAGAAAGCAAGGTATCCTTCAAGGAAGTTGACAAAACCTCGTGAGGACGTCTGTAGTAAAAAAAAACATAAAGAAGCAGCGTCAGAATCATCACGAGAGCAAAGATAATAAACACACAAAGAACAATATTATCTTTTGTTGTGTTTAACATCAAGCCATATTCCGTACCCCACTTTATTTCCTCCACATGTGATGGAATATCAGGAGTGCAGTTCGGCCCGCTACAAGATGTGCAGACGCTAAACGACCCACATGTTGTGGGAATACACGATGAAACGTTTCCCGACACAAGCAAAAAATCTGTTGTTGTCCCAAATTTCTCCTTACATCGGTCTGAGTAAAGGTATGGGGATGAGTCTTTAATAGTGGCTCTCACTACCGTAGGGAAAGTCCATGTCTTCCACGTCCCTACAGGCACCAAGAGAGATGCTGCATCGCTTCCACTTGAATGAATGGAAGTACCATTTTTAAACTTCCACGAAACTACTACACCAGGCTGAGCGCCAAAATCCCCAACAGTTAGGTAAAGGTCTTGAGACGCAGCCAAATGCACCGTATGCCCCTCTCTCGGACAGCGGGTGGAGGTGAGAGAAACACCTGTGGCACCGCAAAGCAAAGCTTCGTTCACCTTTTCGTTGCAGACAGCACACATCTTCCCACCGACAGAGGAACTACGCATGATACAACTTGCATTCGTAGGACGGTAATAATTGTTAAAAAAACAGCCCAGTTGTGGCGTTTCGTCAATCAACTTTCGACCCGCTAAGTACCCCCATTTCTCACGAGCCTCTTCAATAGATGAAGCACAGTTCGGTACATCCACCAAATCTTCTGCATTTACACCGCGACTGTACTCTCCGGCGAGGTTGGCGATCGCTTTGCTCAACTCACGAATAGCAAAGAAAGGCATAAACAATGGCTCATTTGTGAAGGTGGCAAAAAAATTTCCTCCAGCGCTGGCGACCTTCATTGGCGCATTCACAAGAACCACAATGATGTCACGGACAGGAGCAACAGTGGCCGCCGTGAACAAAGCATCGAAATTGCAGCGCATGACAAAAGGTTCAGACCTGAAGGCACAATTACCGCCACTCAGATCATTTAAGGTACACGCAGTGGCCCAACATAGGTGTGGTATTTCATGCGATTGTGTAGAGTTCGTGACGACCAATGGTTTAAACACAGAGTAGATGTTCAGCAGCATCGCATACCGTCCCCAAGGGCCCGCTTCAATTCCCTCAACTCTGTTGTGTAGGGCCTTCACACACACACGTACGTCACTGTCAAAGCGGTCCTCCTCCTGTTTGGTGTAGCCCGAGGAAAGAAATGTCACAGACCTTGTTGTCCCATCCCGCGAAGCTCGTTGCACGACTCTGTGGGTCGAAGCCAAAGGCTTCACAGCCCACACCTCCCCCACGATGCCCAGAAAAAATAGCCCTAAAAGAAACCAAAAAGATGTCAATGGGGACATAATGAAGACGACGCTAACGTGACCTCACTGCATGGCAAGACAAAAAAAAAATGTTGTGGAAAAGTGCAAATGAATAATAATAATGAAGACGATGTGCATCAGAAGAGCCTGCGTTCTTCGTTGGGTTTGTCTTTTTTTTGTTTCCGTTTTGTTTTTCTTCACATGTGTAAGGATTTCGGATGACATCCTCATTTTGAGCGCACGAAAACGACTAATACGGACATGCGACAAAAAAGAGGGACAAAATAAAAAAAAAAGGCAACAAAATACGAAGGAAGAACAATAGCAACAACAAAAAAAAAAGCTAGGAAAAAAGGAATCTCCTTCGTTTGCCTTTGATATTGTTTTTTTTTTTTTTAGGCACGCACACAATTTGGTACAATTGCAGAAAACATTTCCTAACGCACAATCTTGAACCTTTTCAACATCAAGAAAAGGTGAATACGTTAATCACTTCCCCGACTGCAATACCCTCAGGGCTCCATTGCAGGATTATGCTAGCCCCTTCACGGAGTACCTCGGGGTGATAAAGAAACCGAAAGCGCGTGACGCTCTCCCTATCAATGGCGTGTAGCTCCGCTGAGAGTTGTGGGATAACCCTCACAGCTTGACGGAGATTTCCCGTGTAAAGAATGGGCTCTAGTTGGGGTGACATGCTCTGGGAAAGCACTTTCACGTGCGCCTCAAACTCCCAACAAACTTCGACTGAGCTTGGAATCAGCAGCTTGCCCTTTTTTGTTAAATCCACCGTCTCTGGAAGCTCTGAAAGGGCAAAAGTTGCCTCATTATTCTGCTGTACACAAGTGACATGCGACCCATCCACGTGAATACCCTGAATTCTCACAGAGTAGAATTTACCATGTGCATCAGGCCCAATATTGCAGCGCTGCCCCAACTCAACAGAGCCTCTCGCAACGTGCCCACGTACAACGGGCCCTACGCCACGAACATAGAAAGCACCATCAATAAGAACCTCAAACTTACAGTCTGGTGTTACAGGAATCTCACCCGATGGCAATGATGAAATAAAATATCGAAATAACTCAATGCCTGTACCATCGGCAGATGAAATTTGAAATATGGGGGCTAGTTTCATCTTCCATCCCGTTAGATGAAACTTGTCGACACCATCATTACTTCCTAACTCAACAGATTTGCAACCGACAACCGAGAGCTGTGCCACCAGTTCTAACATAAAGGCGTCTAATTCGAAATCTAGAACCGCATCCACCTTTGTCACAAGAACGAAAAATGGAAGTCTCATAGCACGACACACACGCGCATACCGCGTCACCTCCGCCACCGGCTGTTCAACAGAGACGCATATACCTGTAAAATCTGGATGCCTGCTCATCAACCCGAAGAGCATCCTCTTTGTTACATCTCCCCCAAGATCAATCATTCTGAACGATCGCGACCGGTTTCCAAAACCAGTTGAGTGACACAAAACAGAATTACCTCCTATTTCATTATCAATGGAAAGGATACACGTCACAATAGATGTAGTTTTTCCTGTACATATTTCATGTTTGTGATTACAAACGAGTTGCCGTGCGCTGCCAGCCCCGTTGTCAAGCAAACCAGTTAGTAGTACACTTAAAAGTGTTGACTTCCCACTCTTGGAGGCACCACAGAACGCGATCCTGCCGTCCTGTTGTTTTGCCTGCTGCCGTGTGATTAAAATTTCTCCACACCAAAGAGGTACTGGTTTGTCCTGCACCATAAACTTTTGCAGAACAACGGCATCGAGGGAGAGGACCTCAGCCATACGCTGCAGTACTTTGACAGACTCCAGGTATTCCGATAGAGAGATTCCCCTCGGTGTGCCATCGTTGGCGATGCCGAGCTCATAGAGGCACTGGCCATTTCCCTCTGCCACACGGAATCGCATTTGCGTCACGAGGTGTTCAAATCGATACGGCGAGACACCCGTAAGTCGCCACTTGTACTCTACATCGCCGTCGTCGTCTTCCTCAACCAGGCAACTGGATCCATCAGACGTGGAAGAAACAACCTTTGCCAACCGTCTATCGTGATTAAACGTTGTCGCAGCGCGCACCTCAAGAGCGCGTTCTCTACTCCCCACAACGGTTAGCGGAAGACATCGCTCAATATCACCAGCCACAGCCGGCATAGTGCGAACAATATATCACTGCTAACTTAAGAGCCCAAATATGACAATTTTGTCAGCAGGCAGAATCACAGTTTACCCCGTCTGATATGATTGACCAAAACCAAGAAGATCCCTTCAACACACGGGAAAAAAGATATATATATATATATATATAGGCGCAGAATAAACGAAGAGCATCAGGTGGGGAAAACAAAGAAGATAAGAGAGAAAAAAATAAAAATAAACGGAATCAACAAACAAAGCCAGCTATCACACAAGAACAATAGGTGTATACACATAGACAACAATTAGTGTTTGCGAGCGTGTACAGGGATAAAGAGAAAACTTAGAAAGCAACAAAGAGCGGTGCGATGTCAGCCTAATAGATATGGCAAAGGAAAGAAAAAATAACAACAAGAACAAAAAAAAAAAGACAAGGTCCGAAAACATACAAAGAGGAGTCGGCACCAAAAGCCCTCTTAGCGCTACGCGCTCATCAACACATGCGTCATACAAATAGTGGAGCACATCAATCACATGAGAACCATCCCGTTCATACATATGTACAAAAGGACTTTCCTCATGTTCGGAACACTAATGAGGTAATGACAACAATGTATTACGATAGAGTTGACATATGACACCAAATGAGTTGCAAACCGCCTTACGCCAGAAAATTAGCGGCACGGACGTTAATGCCTCATGTGTGATTGCTGATACCGTACCGGGCTCCAGAACATCACGTGCCATCAAGTGCATATCGGTTAGAATGCTTGTGGATTGCATAAAAAAAAGATCTGGCGAGAGGGACAATACTTGGTGGTTACGCGACAGTACCTCCATAAGAAAAACCTGAACTCTCAAGGCCTCCACAACGGAAGTAGGAGCTCCGCGTTCCCGTCCTCGGTGTTTCACCAACCGATTTGCATCTCCACGGGGCGTTACTTCAGTCATGAAAGCATCTCCCACCAGAAAGAAAACCGTAGATGATCCTTCAGATTGCCCTAGAAGCTTTTGCCGCCATTTCTGCTGCATAATAAAACGAGGCACCATGACCGCCTGTCGTCCATCTTCCTTCTTTGCCTCAGTTCCTCTTTCTACTCTGTTCCAATTCATTGTGTGACGGAACCTGCACGCCCTTATTAAACGCTGAGAATCTGCGCAAAACCTGACATCCCCCGTCATCACCGACTGTGCCGACCCCCCTATCATTTTCCGCCTCCTTTTTCAGGGAACGTATTTTTTTTTCCCTTTCACACAGAAACCATTTTTTTTTTTTTGCGCATTTGTGCACCTTTCCTTCACTGCCCGCATCCCATTCTTTCGAGGGCAGGATCTGCAGATCGTGGAGTTTGAATTCTTCATGACTCTTGCCCCTAATTTCGTGGAGCGTGTCCTGCAATTGATCTTGTTGTCTCTCTTTAGTCCTTGAGAGTGTACTTAACGTTGGCGGTTGAAGTTTTCCATTCCAAGCGACCTTCTTCCCTCCATGCTCTAAGGGGCCAAAAGACGACATTTCATAACGTGGAGCAGCAACCGGTTTTTTGAGACTACGATATTCACATTTCAGTTCACCCATCTTAGCTTGGATGGGGGGAAGGTGACATGTAAGGCACTACTGCACGCAGTTTTGTCTCTTGCATATACTTTCCCCCAAAGGCCGACACTCCGCATGAAGTCCATTCTTATGTTTCCACCTCAACTGCTTATCATCAATAACATTAGATAAGAGGTAAGGCGGCGATTCCTCAGCACCGAGCCATCTTTAGCGCTCTCTCTAGTGTAGGATATGGAATTTCTGCGCGGCGCAGCGAAGCACCATGGTGTCAGACACTGCACAGAGAGAACGAATAATGCTGCTGCCCATCTCATCCTCCAATAAACCGCGTTCAATGACTTCTCAAGAAGCTACACGCTTCATGCCAGCCCCAGAAAACCACCTCTCGTGTTGAACTTGCACTACACAGCAGCCGAAACCACGGCACGTACGTCATGGCAGAAACACCGCCAGTGTGCCCAAAATGATGCTCAAGATGTGTTACGCCCTTCCGAGACCAAACAATTATGTCACCGTGCTCTAACCCACTCACTACAAGAGTGATACATGAGGGGTGCATGAGACGCGCCAGGGATGACACGGAGCATGTACTATGCGAGTAGCATGGTACATGATGGCGCACAATTCCCGCAGGCGTCTTTTGTGCCCACCAGAAAAAGAACACCACCCGTGCACCCTAGCCAAATAGTGTTCTCCAGAATGAGAGCAGACGACACATCACCCACGATCCATTTAGAGAGCGTTGTGTCATCATCAAAAATACGTCTAGGAACACAACGCCCAGTATGTTCCTTCACGTCACCAGGAGTGGATATATGAGCTATATCTCTCCAAAAAAAAAAAAACCTCAGTTGATCTGTTGCCAAGAACACTAACGGTAATAAGTGACTTGCCTTCCATCTGTATCTCCCACACTCTTCTTTTGCTTTCAAGAGGAAGGCAGTAGAGGGCTGCATGTGAATGTATTGCCCACCAAGACGACAAGCGCGGTAACATTCAACACTTTCTACCCCACCATACCAGATCAAGAAACTGTGTTTCGCCTCGGTGGAAACGCTCGCTACACATTCTGCCTTCATTGGACGCTTGCGCATGAGCAAAACACTTAGATTCTCTGGCGATCATGTCGTGACGCTCCCATCAGAATGTACGGCGACGAGAGAGACTTCCTTTATGTAAAGGAGTTACACCGCTGCAATCGAAATAACTTCATCGACCCATGGTGAAGAATGCCTCTGAGCAACTACATTCATCACACAGCAGTAAATTTTGAAGTGAGTTTACACACCACTACCAGAGCCGTAAACAAACCGTTGAAACAACAAAAAGGAAGTTGTGTTGAATCTACTTGCCGTACCCCCTCCCTTCCATGGAGAAAAAAAAAAAAACCTAAGAAGAGCAGCAAGACAACAAAAAAAAAAAAAATATGGGAATAGCAGGGGATATAAAATGCAAAATTCGAGCTAATTGTTGGAGGAATCACATCAACACAATAAACCAAGAGCCGCCGAAACGAGCAATTTATCGAATAAGGAGTAAAAATAAGAAAAGGAAAACAGAAAAAATGGTTTGATGCCAGAGCTTTTACCTACCCCTCACCCATTCCCACTACCACCGCCAGCGCCTTCCTTCTCGGTCTTCTTCGCTTTCAGGGCTTAAATGCGGCTGGGGTAAAGGTAGACGCGAACACGCTTGCCAATAGCTGAAGCCGGAACAGAAGCTCCGTTGAACTTCACGCGGACGGTCCCAGAGCCACCATGAGGGCGGGTGACACGCCCCCAAATGGCGCGGGTGTTGCTGCGGCGTGCGGGTGCCTTGCTCCAGCGGACGCAACGCTTCACCTTGTAACCGTGGTAAACGTAGCAGACACGCTTTCCAACGTACCACATGGCGTCATCCTTCGTGTTAACGTTCTCGATGCGGACGAGGGCGGTTCCCTTGTTCTGACCGTGAAGACCACGGGTGTAACCAGCCATCGTTGCCTTCATGTAGAGACGAGGAGACTTGCGGTTGCGATTCACCTTGGAAGTCTTCTTTGTCAGCTGATGAATCTTCTTGCTGCGGTTTGCCGCAACTGAACCGGAGAAGCACTTCGTGAGAGACATTCTTGCTGTGGGAAAGTTTGGTGCGATCGCGTAAGCCTAGCTTCACGAAAAAAAAGAAGTAACAACAAATAATAATAGGGGAAAAATAGAAAAAAAGAAACAGAGGATATCAATTTATAAAGACTAAGGGGGTGATGGGGAAATTGCCACCAACAGAAAAGAGACTCATGTAAATATCGCTATGCACGAGGGTCAATGGTCCACACAAAATCCAGCAGGTCATAACTCTACAGTTCTCACCATGCACCATAACAGCAAAAAAATCAACAGAGCTTCACAGCAAGACAATATAGGATCGAACAGGAAAGCAAGACACCTAAAACAAAGGAAAGAATGATGGCAGTGTTATTTCAGCATGCGACATAATCACACCAGGTAAGAAAAGGGGAAATCAAGGTAGAAACGACGAAGGGGTGATCTGTCTTATTCTCGACTTTTTATCCCAGTGTGCGCTTCCCCTCTTCCTCTTCCAACCCCTTCGTTCCGGTGGAAGAAAACAGAAGACAGGAGGAAACAAGAAAATAGTAATAAGAGAGGATTCACCCACAGCCATTGTGTCCAGCAACAAGTATCTCCTTTGCTCACACTTCCCTCGCTATCGTGACACCAGACTCACACCACCTCTTCTGCGACGTTCGCTATTCTTTTTTTTTTAAACATTCTCCATTCGCATACACCCACCGAAAAAGCATGGGCAAAGAGAGGCGCGCTCAAAAAAATGCTGCCTCTCAACAGTCAAAGAGTAGCAACAAGAAGCAACTCTAAGAAAAAAAAGTAAGGAAAAAGGGGAAAAAAAGCGGCGCCGTGGATGATGTAAACAAAAGTGCTAATATAACACGTTCAAATTTGGTTCTTTTTTTTTTTTGTCTGGCCTCAAACATCCCCCTCCTTTCAGCGCCATAAGCTTCCCCACGTCTCTCGAACTTGTTTGTTTCCTACAACCACTGGCATCTCCTCTTTTTTTCCGTTTCAGCTTTCATGTGACCCGCTTAAAATATTATTGCTGCTACTCTTGTTGCGGTTGGAACCGTAACCGCCGCCAAGACGAAAACCCCCTGTGGAATGTGACACATCTTCACCTTCAAAAACAGTTGAGTACAGCAGCGGCAACCTCTCACGCATATCGCTCAGCTCCACCTCGTAGTGCGAGTGCGGCGGAAGACGTGCGCGGTAATGCCAGTAGGCGGAATAAAGCGAAAGGCATACCGCGAGTGCGAGATACATCAACCCTGCCCTCCCACATGCCGCTGCCTTTTCGTCAAGATCCCATTCGTTGATCACTGCTACAAGAGCAAAGGAGGTGATGCGGATGTGCATCAGCCACCCTATCAGGAATGCCGTCGCCGCAGTCAAATATGAAAAGGCAATATACGCATAGACTTTGCCTGACATGACTGCAGGTGAGGAGAACAAGCAGGAAAAATAAGCAAAGGGAAACGGGGGATACACAGACACACACTTACACACATACACATACACATACACACACACACACACACACACACACACACATACGCAAAGATAGACGCAGAACATCACTACAAGCAAAGAGGGAATGGTGAGAAAAAAAAAATAAGGGTGATTGAAGAAGGGAAGGGGAGATACAGGGTGAAAAGCACCAAAAAAAACACACGTTTGTCATTCCATTCCACGTTTGCCTCACTTCGTGGAGATGTGTAAAGAGTAAGAAGCAGTGAAACGGTTCTTCTCCCTTTTACACAGAAAAACGAATAGCAACATATGTAGCCCTATGAAGACTACCCGCCGTAGGAACCAGAGTTCCAAATTCCGTTCTCAGCACTAGTGTCACAGTGCAAGCAAAATCATGAAGAGGCAGCATGCTAACAATAAAGAAGTTACACTTAGCTATGAGAAAGCACCACTAAATGTGCATTGGGGTATACACCATAAAGTCAATCAACTAGCGCACAATCAATTCTTCGGCCTCGGTATCACTATCCTTGTGCCCAAGAAGTCGCCTTCGATCGCGTGGAACAACCCTTCGGCACTTGCGTCGCGCAAGAAAATGCAGGCGGCAGAACATGAGACGGCATAGACCACGCAGAAAGTCTAGAAACGGCACTAGCATCAACAGAACGAGAGAGCAGAAAAAATACACCCCAGCACGCCGGCAGGCCATCGCCTTTACGTGCAAGTCCCAGTTCTGTTCAACTGCGGGAATGCGGAATACTACCAGCTCTGTTGAGTCCATCATCCATGCGAAAAAAAATGCCAAGATCGCGTTGAGTGCGAAGAAAGCTAACAAAGATCCTCTGAGAAAAGAGAAAGTGCACCACCTACGCGATGACAACATTGACTCAGTATCACTCCACATAACTAAATTTTGGGAAACAGTGATTTTTTTGGTGATTGTGCGACCCAGATCCACATACGAAAGAAAAGAGAGAGGAATAAAAATAAAAGAAAAATGGAAGAAAAATGAAAGAAAAATGTACGGAAGAGCGATAAATAAGATGAAATAAAGGGAGAAAAAGGAGACAATATTCAGTCACATATACAGTGGGGTAGATGAGATGGTGAGGGGTGAGAAGAGAATTTCTTCCACGTAGAGCAAATACAACCAGCGAGGAGGAGGGTGCTGGTAGTGGAGATGGAAGGGGAGGAAGAAGAAGAAGTTTAGAGTATCAAAAGAGTTTACATCTCGGGCGCTCAACTACAGCTTTGGCACACATGCAGGAGGAGACGTCAGTTTCAACAATGAGGAAATCACCTTTACGCTAACGAGCTAATGCATCACCTGAAGACACCAATCATTTAGATTTTTACGTCGGTCATAAAAAGAGAGTCATGCATAACTTTTTCCTTCTTCATTTTTCAATGGGGTTGGCTGCGCAGTGGCAGCCGTATTTCATATTATTTACCTCGACGAACTCAATGCAAAAAAAAAGGCTCTCTTCTTATCGTTTCACCCACCTGCAGCAATAATTTGGATCTCATCTCCAACCTTTAGCTCAATCAGTCCCACGTCATAGGACATGCTCCCTATACGCACTGAAAGAGACCCCGGGCTCCACGGTGGCACTATCGAATGTGAGATTCCAAAACTGCTGGAGCACCGAATCACCTAGATGCATCGACGCGCATCATGAACTAGCAGTGGTTCGTCTCCGTCCTTCTAAAGCATAGCTGCATCACAGTTACTGAAGCGGGAGTGCATGGCAGAGAGAGTGATGGAGTCTCCTGATAACATCATCCCCACCCTTCATGATGGGAAGGGTACCTGTTGGTCGTGATGAAACGGGAGTTGCCAAGAAGAAGAAGCGCAAAGGAAGAAGAAAAGAGAGTATGATGAAGAAGGGAAAAAATGCCATTTCACATGCACATACATACAAGTATACTGTAACATTGCGCCACTTGACATCACTTCACTTTCAAATAAATCACACGAAGAGACAAACAACTGAGGTCATGTACATCACCGCCGTCACTTCCTCCTTGTCCAGGGGGGGGGGGGGGAGGAAAGACCAAGATACTCTCAGGTCATCTGACACTTCACATTACTTTACATTCCCCCACAATGAGCTCTCACAGCAATAGAAAACGCCCCACCTAACAGAGAGAGCAGCAGCAGCAGCAGCAGCAAAAACTACGACAACGACAAGAACAACAACAAAATGTTAAACATTTTTTTTAAAAAACGAGGAAAAGTACGTGACAAAATACCTCTCGGCATCAAGTCACTGCGTCACAGAGAGATGGTTGGTCCTGTATGGGTGCGGGGCTTGTTACTAGAGAGACGACTCACCATCAGCTGACTGGAAGCTAGTCGCCCCCGCATCTCCCCAAACGGATTACTTTCCATCTGATTCCCGTAAAACCGCGACGACTGCACAGTTGGTGTGGGCCTAAACGGTAAAAACGCACCAAATGGCTTAGGCACAGCCAGGCCGTTCTTAGGTATGTACGCATTTGGACGCTCTTCAGCGGTTGTAATTAATGCTGTTGATGCTGCCCTAACATCTGCCTCTTCCTCCTTCCGACGGCGCACGAAGTCTGCACAGCGCTGCTTCCTTTCCATCTCCCGAATATACCGCTCTTCTGCCTCAGCAAAGGGGGCCTCACCATGTTCCATCAGGCGCTCCGCCTCCTCAACAATGCCTTCTAGTCGCTGCACGTCCTGCTGAAGTTGGATCGCCGAAGCCTGAAATACAGAAAGCTCAGAAACAGTCGCCATCATTTGACGTGTCTTGGCTCGAATACTGTTATGGTGCGAGTTTACCTGCTTGGAGAGAGCCAATGTGAACTCACGTCCTGTTTTGGCCTGCTCACTAAGCCGTGACGAGAGTTCAGTCACCTCCTCTAATATAAGATCCTTCTCCCGAATGCGCTCGTTGACCGTGTTGACACGCTCCTCCAGCTCCTGATAACGCCGCTGAAGCTGTACAAGCTCATTGGAAGGGGCATCTACACCGCTTCGGGGAGTCGGCGCGATCGCTAGAGTTGTACGGCTGGTATGATGTTCTTTACTCTGCTTCTTTTGTTCCTCTTGCTCTTGCTCCTGAGCTCCATCATCCGAAGCAGAAAACAGATTTATTCCCGCCGTTTCCCGTTTAATAAGTCGCCATCGGTGTGGATTATTTGGATTTGTCAGATCATTTTCGAGCACTTCAACCTTCCAGCGTTCGTCATCGATATCTTCAGATATCTTTCTTAGCTGTTTTTCCAAGGCTTTCACCTTTGGGACCGACGCACGAACTACATCCACTTCACGGCGAAGATCGGTGAGCTTAATACGCAAGGCGCGTACCTCTTCGTTTCGGGCATTCTCCATTAGAATACCATCCCGGATAGCTTTTTCTTGCGCATTCAGTCGCTCGCAGAGCACACAAAGTTCATCGTTTCGATCAAAAAGTTGAACACCAGTATGGTTTCGACTCTCAATAACATCTACATAGTTCACCCTCACAGTCTCCATCTCCTCCTCAAGAGCGGCAATTTGTTCATTCGCTCGCCGAATATGATTCTTGACATTCTGCTCCTCGTCAAATATCTTATTCAAGCTCTTGCGCTCTCTGCTCTTCTCCATGAGAAGGCCTTTGCAAATTTGTTGAAGTTCCTGAGCCCGTCGCTTCTTTCTCGTCAGCTCCACATCCTTTACAGAAGACTCTCGGCACAAGACACTAAGTTCGTTCTCAAGAATTGTTTTCTTTTCTGACATCTCAGTCATTTTCTGCGACACAGCCTGAATTTTCGCTGCCCTGTGGCTTCGTTCACACTTGATACTCTGGAACATCTCTGTGATAGAACTCAATCGTTGCTCCAAGCAATCCCGTTGCTTGCGCACCTCGTTCACGTACATTTCCTTTATCCGGAGTTCATTCTTTCCCATCGTAATGCGGCCGTTCTCCCTTGCACACTCACGGTTTAGCTCCAGCCGCCGTATTGAAAGTGACGCTGTCTCACGACGCCTCACCTCCTCCTGTAATGCACGCTCGGAGATTTCGTTCTTCAATGCTACAATATCTTCACTAACTATATCGGACTTTGCAATGAATTCCTTCTCACGAGCCTGCTCCTTCAGAAAGGCTCTGTTTCGCTGTTCCATCTCTCGACGTATGCCCTCCAATCGCTGAGCATTTCGCTTACGCATGGCCTGTGCACGTTCTATGTTCTTCTTCACAAGAGAAATGCGTTCCTTCACCTCCTGCTGTTCCTTCAAAATCTTTGCGATGTTGTGATCCAGTTCTCCATATTCAATCCCAGCGCGATCCATCGCGCGGCGCGTCTGTTCCACATTTGCCATCTCCGCTTCTCTCGCAATGTGTGTTCTCTTGATGAGCTGCTCTAGCTGCGCGATCCGTTGCTGGTACCCTTGGCGCGCTTCCTGTTCCATCTCCAGTGAGGTGTTGAGGGTAGCCAACGTGATACGCTTCGACTCAATTTGTGCCTTCAGTTTCTGCAAGTTTAATTGGGCCTGTGTGTAGTCAGTACTTCTGGTATTTTTCTTGAGCTCGAGTTTTGCGATCATATCGGCCTGAATTCGCAACTTTTCATCAAGTGCGTCCACCTCAAGTTCGGCAGCTCTACAACTCTTGATCACCAATTCAGTCTGTCTGATGGCACGTTCAGGCGCTTTCTCAACATTGGAGAGTTGTTTAGTTGCATCAGCCATCGTTGTATTCCAATGAAGAAGTTGTTTCTTGCATTCCTCCTCCTGTGCCAACACTGCATCTCGTTTTGCCCCAAGTTCTTGGAGCTGCGATGTCATTTCCTCAATTTCTTTTCCCATCGCGCTCATCTCAGAACTAATGTTCTCCATACGAGGCCGAAGACGCGCTTCCTCAGCGGCAAGTGTGTCTTCGCGCTCCAGAAGCATGGTGTGTTTTTTTCGATCAAATTCCAGTGCCTCCACCTGCAAAATGCTCTCCCTTTCTTGCGCCTCAAGTAGCTCACTCTCAGCTTCCATTAACAACTTCTTTAGTCGCTGTATCTCGGTATCATCCTCTTGGGCAATGGTCCCACGTGCCTTCACCCGTTCCTTCTCAATGTCCAGATCCTTCCGTAGCTGACGTGCACGTTTCAGAAGAAAGTTGTCACGCTTGTATACCGTCAGCACACGATTGTGCAGCTCTTTGAACCTCTTCTTTAGGTACTCGGCACGCTCCTCAATGATGCGCCCCTCCTCCACAAGTGTGTTCAGCACTACAACGGCAGACGAATGAGACACGTCAGTACCATCCCCAATGAGTTGCGAAATGTCACTCATGATACCAGAAATCTAACGCCAGCCACTTCAAAGAAAAAAATTGGCACCTTCCACAGACACACAGAAAGAGAGAGAAGTAGTAAACTGCTGTGCGGACTTTATCACCACACTTCCTCAGTGTGAAAAAGTAGCGTCAATGAAGAAGAGAAGCACAATAAAGAACACAAAGGTAGGGGAAAGGGGGGAGAATGAAGGTTGTGTAGAAGCACATGCATGAAGAGCGTTTGTCAGTGATAATCACCATGGGACAGTAAGACGCAGAGAATACCCGGACACCCCAATATTCGCAGGGAAGGGTAAAGGGGAAGGGGGGATGGGGGGAAACACGAGGTGTTCTCGCATGTTAATCAGTGACCGCATTCAGCAATAGTTCGTTTCGATCAAGTAAATTATTTGCTGAAATGCATTTCGGGATGACGCAATGCTATGGCGAATGCCCCTTTAATTCACGTAACGGACGCTGCTTGGAGATTGTAAGGGAGACGTATGCTGGGAGTCCCTTACCTAGCAAAGTGGTCCCCATAGCGCCAATCCTATTTTCGTTCAGATTCAAAAAAAAAGTGGAAAGGCATCGTGAACTTGATTCATGAGAACTAACATCCTCGTCATCCAGCACTCGTGGCCGCGGGCGCCGTTGCAGCAATGATGCGATTCCGATAGCTCCAGTGTCGTCCACAGAAATACCCTTCAGAATCACGGCTCGGATAACACTGTTGCAATGCAAAGCGTGTAGAAGCATCACAGCCCCAGTATTGCCAATTCTTCGATTATAGCTCAAATCCAAAACCTCAAGGAGGGGCATCTGCGACGTACCTGATGGTGTTTCGCCACGAAGGTTTAGAATCTGCACTAGTGTCCCAACATCGTCTTCATCCATATCGTTACGAGACAAGTCAAGAAAGCGCAGTGTTGTCCAGTGACGATGAATTTTCGAATAAAAACGATAGAGCCCCGTCGAGCGATCACAGCCGATCTGCAGACGCAGATGTCGCAATGGGTTTTTCATAAAAGAATCGTCAAAGTAGGAAGCAGCCCGCTCACACTCCTCAGGACCAAATCGGCATTTGACAATTTCAAGGAAGTCTGACCGTGGCAACGTGTGCATGATTCTGTAAATAGGATCAGACATCATCGGGTTTGTAGGCGGACTGCTCTTTTCCAGCCCTTCGTCTGAAATATCTCCACTCTTTTCAATGTGTGAATCCGAACAATGCTTCGTACAAGAACGAGCAATCTTTCTAGGTGGTCCATCGGTGTCATATCGTTTAAGGAGGCCTTTTTTCTCCCCTTGACGTTTACTCATAGTTTTCAAATCAGATGCACTATCACCTTCATTTGCACGCTCACCCATATTGGTGTGCAAAGTGGGTGTATAGATAGGTTAGACCTCTGTCTTCACCACAACCCTCTTCTACACACACGCAGCACTTGCAAAAGAAACTAAACCATCACAAAAAAGGATGCAAAAAAGGAAAAGAAAAAAAAGGGGGTGCCAAATAGCGGAAGCACAGCCGTTCGGCACCGAAACCACACAGCAAATGGCAGATGAGGAATAAACTTCACACATAATTGACGAGAAAGGGGGGAAAGGAGGAAGAAGAAGAAGACGAAGAGAGTGGGGTCACGTGCCAGCATCACTCAACCCTTCACATCCACGCTCGTTCCTCCAAGACTTTTTTGGGCTTACTATTGCACCACAACAACAACAACTACAAACAATATGACTAATAGCAGTGGAAGTGGTGTTGCCACCGCCGCCACACCCCGGCATCTTCTCTAATCATTGGTTCACTCCACGATATGGATGCACAACTGATACCTTTCGTATTGATGTCACCAACTCCAAATTGTCGTCGTGCTGAAACGTGTTGGAGTAGTGTGGAGCACTACTACTGTTGCTGTCCTCAACTCCCCCAACGGAGGACCGCAAGAGTTGATGGTAGGATACATCTACACACCATGTGCACACCGCTCCATCCGTGTGAGAAGTGACGAAACGCGTCCCATTGGCATTCCATGAGAGCTTCGTTACCTCTTCCATGTCAGCGCCCGTCTTTGAACATAACCGCAGCTGCCCTCCCATTGCACCATGCATGCCACCCCCATTGTTACTGCCTATTCTGGAACGCCTAAAAAACAGGAGGGTTACATAGGAAGAAGTAACCATAGCGAGTATGTAGAAGCTGCGTCCTGCCCCTGGTGCCCACAGCACCTGGAGGAGAGCCTTCCCACGGAGAGAGGGTGGCCCGGATGCGTAAGCAGTGTCTGCAAGAGACTGCCCCTCAGAAGAGACATTGAAAATACGAAGTGCACCCGACTCATCACCCACCGCTAGTAAAGTGCCTGAATCATTCCATCCAACAGAAGTACAGCTCTTAATAGGACAAACACGATTATTTGATAGTCTTGCTGAGGTATCATCCTCCTTATCCAGGCATTTTGTGCTGCAGAGAGACCACACGTTGTTTTCATTCGATGATGTTTGCGCGAAAATCAGTACATTCCCCTTGACACAGGCACATGCTATGGTAAAAAAAACAGAAAAAGACACTGCATTACATTCCTGTACTGCCAGCACCTCATCCAGCGACCAGCGACCGTGCGACAAACGATAGAGTCGCACCTGTTTCCCACGGGAGACGCAAGCCAGATACATGCCGTGCTGCCATGGTGCCCAAGCAAACTGCGTACACGGATACAGCAAGTGATCAACCAAGACTGTGGCACCAGCAGGGTCCCAGCTCCATTGTTCGTCGTCAAGTGTTGTTGAACCTTTTACCGAAAGGTTATTGGTAGACGTTACAAATACCTCATTCTTGGACGTAGAAATGGCAAGAAGTTTGCTATGGTTATTATGCTCCATCGCAAGAATCACTGCGTCATCAGCTGTGAAGTGAAAAAGAGGCCGTACCATGCTTGCTGGGGAGCAAATAGCTGATGAAGGTGATAAGCAACATGCGTTCGCCGCACCTATTGAATGTCTGACAGATGAAACATCTGACGCATGCACAAGCACCGGGGGTGCTGATGTTGTGTGATGGGACACAAAACTCATATATTCCTTGTTTCCCTGTAGTGCTTTTACAGACAACAACTCACACAATCTCTCTCTCTCTCTCTCTCTCTCTCTATATATATATATATATATAACGTATGAATGTGTGGAGGAAAATAAAACACTAAAATTAAAATAAATAAAAAAAATTTTTAATGTCTATCCCGTCGCACAGGAAACCTCATCGTGGGTCAACCTCACAGGGGAAAGAAGAGTAAGAGGGGAAGAAAATTTCTTTCAGTTTCTCTAGAAACAATGAGTGTGTCAGCCCGATTGAACAAAACCAGAGATGAAGTAATCTCAACGGATATCGCATGTAGACGACAAAAAGGGGGACAGAAGGGGCTTCTCACTTCCCCCTACATATATATATATATATATATATATATATATATATATGTGTGTGTGTGTATTCCCCCTCTCCCTCACTCTTCAGCTGCCCCTGCTGCTGCGCAAAGTGAGAGAGTAGCAAACACACGTCAAAAAGAGAAGACAGCAGAAGGGGGAAAAAGACACAAAAAAGGGGGGTAAGGAAAAAAAAAGAAGAATTTGACACGGGGGCGACAGAACTCCACCAGCTTGTGCTTTAGTTAGATCTGCAGGTGATGTGAAGAGGTATAGAAAGGACAGAACGACGGGGCACGAATATAGAATCATCACTTCTGCATCAATCAAGCAAAGCTCCCTCTACCAAAGATGTTTTCATTTCGATTCTTCCTCTGTTTCAATATGGGAGATACAGGCCTCCCTTATGCATGCATCTGTGTATCGGTCTCTCCCCCCCTGCCATCCCCACCACGGTGTGTGCATGTGTACATATGTGCAAGAGTTGCGAATACTTCTGTTGGTTTTGTCCATTTTTCACCTACAACTTACTCCTCTCCCTGTTCATCCTTCCCCCATTCACCTCGACCTTCTCACCCACATTCCATTATCCCCATGTCGCTTTCCACACAGAAAAATATATACGCAGGCACTATCTCTCCATATACCATCTCTCGCTTTGCATCGTTTTACTTCTTCGTGTGTTTTAGCTGGGCCAATTTTTTTGTTGCAGTTGTAGTATGTTCTTCTGGTAGCTGATGTTTTCTGCTTTTCATTTCCTCTCTCCCCCTTACCCCGCCCATCTTCGGTTTGTTCAAACCCCCTGTTTCCTCCTCGGTCCTCAAGTCCTTTTCCTCTTCTATACACACACACCACAGTAACCTCTCCACCCAAATTGCTTTTTCACGACCTTTGACGATGTGTCTACCACTCCGCCTTCTTGACCCGATACGACTTGAGTGATTGAGACGAGAAGGGTAACACACATCCCAATTGGAACCCTTCCCCGAACACCATGAGCAGTTTAGCTATATCGTTGCGGGGGTGTTAGGTGCCAGTTTCCGTCAGGAAAAGTGGCAGGAAGGCTCGCTGTCTGATGCACCTACAACAAAAAGCAAGGTACGACGCATAGGCGTTCCTTTCACTTTGAGATACACAGGAAAAAAAGTATTAAATAGAGAAAAAAACCATGATGAAAAAAACAGCGATCTGTTTGGCATATTCAGGTTGCTGATACCCTTCCTCATTCACATCTGTCCACTCCCCGTCTTTCCCCATTCTTCATTGTTTTTCTCCTCTTTTCGTTCGTCAATCGTCACCCCAACTCCACCCCACTTCTACTCGTTCTTCCCCCAGACCCATTGCCTTTATCTTTGCCTTCAATGAATTCTTCGCTCACAGAATACTACGCGCGTGATGTTGCATATACATGCTGTGGAGGAGGAAAACGGAATGGAAAGCAACCATTTCGAAATGGGAAGTAAATAAAAAGGGAAAAAAAGCAAAAGTGAACAAAAATAGAAGTGGTGTGAATAGTAACCAAAAAGAAAAAGAAAGGTGAAAACCAACAAATTCACTTGTTTCCTAAACGCGTCTTTAGGGACGAAGAGGCTGCACTTTCTGGCCTCCAGTCGCTGGAATTGGGCCGTTTGGTCCTAATATTGATATAGACACATGTTACATTGTCTGTACTCCCCTGCCGCAGGGCCTCCTGGCACAATCTATCCGTGATATCTTGCGGTGGTATGCCCTCTGCTGTTAGCTGAGAGCAGAACTGCACGACTCTATCGTACGACATGACATCCCACAAGCCATCACAGCCAATAATAAGAAACTCATCATCCTCTGTCAGCTTCGTCGATCTTGTCTCCGCGTCAGCGATGACACCTGAAGGTTTGCCATCAGTATATTCGTCCAGTTTGAAGCCAGCATCCCCTATGGCACGGGTGATACCCAAACTTAGCACCTGCGGGTTAAATTTTGGATGGCCCACACGGTTGCTTATGATTCTGCCGCCACACGCCTTGACGCGCTCACTCTCCGCCTCGTTGCCCTGAAGGCTGTGTTTGGTTGACAACACCAAAGGAATACCTGCACGACATAACACTATTTCAGAGTCACCAACATTTCCGGTAACTAGAGTATCATCCACTATCATGGCGACTGCGCAGGTGCTTCCAGATTCAATCTTCTCATTAGCACATTTTGTCAGGAAAATACCCTCAGCCTTTGCGATCCCAGCTCGTATCGCATGTTCGGGATTTGACATGACCTCCGGACGACTAAGAATAAATGTGTGCAGATTGTCGCGGAGGAACTCTGCACATTGTGTGCCACCATGCCCATCATATACCCCAAAGAACGGAATCGCCTCCGCTACCATGGCGTGTTGATCTTCCATCGTCTTCCGGGAGCCCTGCTCAGACGTCACCCCGTACTCAAAAATACGCCAAACGACAGAATGTTCACGCTGAAATCCTGCTGAGGTGCCAGGCGGAGCCGCGGACTCTCCAGATAAATGCCCGCCCGCTCGCATTTCTTTCGTTTTTTCCGCTCTTGAGAAAAGAGACAGTCGCCTCTTTCTCTGAGGCAAAGGAAGGACAAACCCAAAGAGACAACAGAAAAGTGGGACTTTCTCCTCCTTTTTTCTGTTTTTCTACCGAAACAAACCCCCACCCCCCAAACAAAACCTTCTTTTGCCCCCCCCCCCGATGTCGGCAACACAGCAAGAACGAGAAGAGTAATGAAAAAAAAGAAGAAAAAAGGGGAAAAGAAACTCCAGTCAAAATTTTTCAAAAAGAATGAGAGAAAAAGAAAAACGGTTTATGACAATCAAACATTTATCCACGCCGAAAAGCAAAAAAAAATTTTTCTAGAGGAAAAACTTGCACACAAACACAGTAAAAATGAGTTAAAAAGGGGGGTATCTGCATACTCGAATCCAATATGGAGAATGCTCCATGAGTAGAACAGATAGAGAATTGGGATATTTTCCCCTGCCATTAAGGATCCTTGTCCTTTCCCTATTACAAGGACGTAAAAAAAACCCATTGGTTGAGAAGGTGCATCCCTAAATGTGGACCATACTCAATGCTATAGAGTTGATAGATTACTCTTGCGCCCCAGCAGGTCAAGGGCCTGTGACATGACTGATCCCCCTACAAGATTAGTCCCCACATCCAGTTGCTCCCAACAACTGGTGAGAAACGGCTGAACGAGCTCCTCCTCCAACTCACTGGGGAACAACAAAATAAGGTTACATATATTTTGAGCAGATACACACTGCGCAATAACGCCGTCGAAGCCAAAGGCATATTTTAAACCAAGAAAATACATAAGATACTTCCATTCACTAAGAATTCTCTCGGGAAGACTACGGGAAGTATATTTTCCCTGAGCCGTCAATTGCACCCTGGCAACACGAAACACGTCAGTAAATGTAAAACCTCTACGCTTCCTCCCAGAAAGCGAAGATCCATCCTCAGTTTTCTCAGTTTTCTCACTTTCTGTGGCAGCGACAAGTTCACTCTGATTGGAAATGCAGAACTTGCGAGAATGCTGAAGAATTTGACACATTGTGTCAATTTTTTCTCGTAATGCTTGAGTTTCGTCGACTGTGGGCGAACTCGAACGCAGAATAAACACGAATTCGATTAGCACGCATAAATAGGGAGTGAGAAGCAGCATCTCAGGAGCTGTTGTTGACATGGCAGAAGAAAACCCTGAAAGTAGCAGTGAAAATACCCTCCCAGTTGAGTCCGCTGAACAATGCAAAGCGAGGACCAAATAAGCTCGGTTCGTCGCCTTCAGGCAAAGAAAATGATCCTGTTGAGAGCTGCATCGGCTTGCTGTAGAAAAGAGCAGAGGTACAACACCCTCTACAAGGGAAGTGAGAAAGGTAGCACTCAAAGTATCACGTGTTGCCTCAACAGCGGAGTCAAGATCCAATGCAGAGGCTGAAACGGCTTCAATATGATGTAATTCAGTCCACCCTGTGGTCCTCTTAAAGTGGATGATATCAATGTACCCGAATTGCAGCAACTCGTGCACCATCCGATTTACCCAGAGTTCCGATCTTGACTCCAAAGAGTTACAACGAAAAATAAAACCACTAGGTTCAAGATCTACACAGATTCTCAGTAGTACATCTACAAGGCCACATCGAATGAGTTGAAATGGAAAAACTGGGACTGTGCAAATAGAAATGAATGTCTCACAAGCAAGCTTGAGAAGATGTGAGTGTCTGCAGCATGCATGAAACATGCCTTTAAGGATCAGAAACGTAAGCAACCTGTAGTCCACAGGATCGAAATTTGTGTCCTGTTCGACTGGGGCGTGCATCAGAAGGTTAGAGATAACAGGTTGGAGAATCCCCTTGAAAAGTGATCTTTGAATCTCCATGTCAAATGCTATGGCGTACTGCCCAATAAGCCCCCAAAGCGAGCATATAACATGCGCTCGAACTCTCACAGAAGGATGAACTAAAATAATAGGTACCATTCCTTCTAGGAGGGATAACCAAAGATGGTAATTGGTTTTCACAGTGGAATTTTTCGGCTTCACCAACGTCCTGTGTGAAAGGATCGGTGTCGTCGACAGCGTTACACGTGTTATGCCAATGGTAAACTGTGCAGCATGTGCCTCATTATCAGCATCCCTGAATCTGCCTCCCCATTTCGAGACACTGCCGGGATCTCGCACATCCTCCGGCGGCGGTTCTAATCCAAACTGAAGCCAGTGCCCACATGCCCTCAGGTACGAAGTGCTCAGTAATGCAACATCTTCATTGACATTGTTGCATGCAAAGGAAGTCAAACAGAAGACTAAATCTTTGAAGCAATCCTTCATGAGGGTAATATGAGAGGTAATAATTCGCTCACAAAGACCCCACGCAGATTCAACCACCTCTGGAATCATAGCGCTATGGCTTAGCATAGAGAACACAACATTCCACCCACTTGCCAAATGACTAGCCCGTAATTCTATTACCTCTCCCATTGTTTCAATTACTTTTTGGCGAATCCTGACATCTTGATTACCCATAAGAATGGCTTCAAGGGGCATCAGAACCTCTTTCTGAAATGAGTAATTCAGTAGCTCTTCCCGCATTAAATAAGTAAGTGCAACGATCCGCAGACCTTCTAGAGCTGAACGCGCAATCCCGAACGACATTGTTCCAGCTAAGGTGAAGACCTTGCTAGCATTGTTCCAGACATCCCTCCATTGCATTCGGGAACTGAAGGAAGCACAAACCACCAAAAAATCACATAATTTTGTAAGGGAAAACAAGCGTAAGCACTTTAGTTCCCTTTCACAGACAGTGACCATAGCATTCGCCATAAAAACTTGTGTCTGCGAAGGATACGCCGTGGCATCGAACAGGCGCTCAAGCCATATGTCCACAGAAGAGAAGTATCGCAAATCGGCTAGAATTGCAGCGCGTCTCTTGACGGAACCCTCATCAAAATGAAGGGGTAAATCGTCAAGATTACCAAACCACGTATCTGGAGGAGGGGGGGAAGGAGAAGAAGAAGAAGTTGTCATGTCTCCTTCATTTGCCGGGGTTTTCTTAGACTGTCTTCTCCAAATTCCATCTACACCATTTGAAATTAGGTCTAGCAATGAAACAGCATTATATGCCACACACCAACTTTTCGTAGTAAGGAAAGCTCCGTTTTCCAGGAATAAATTAAGAACTGTCGCCAACAGCTCAATTCTCGGTCTTGATATTCCGATTGAAATACTCACTAGCATATTTTCCCCCTGATCAACAGCCACAGCATTTTCCAGCTGAGTCAGGTTGAAAAGTCGCTCAATAAGATCTTCAACATGAGAAACATTTCCGAAATCGCAGCAGACATGAATCGTATTCACCAAACCTCGAAGAAGATTGTCGAAGTAATCACGATTTTGAGGAATTTCTATAAATGCAACAGCGGGATCAAAAGAACCCTGAGCATTTGCAGGTAATGACGCAGCGTCCGCCAACATAAACAAATTCTCAAAAGCAGACACAAGAATGCGTACCAAATGATCAATAGTAATAGCCCACATCGGAATCGCGTTTTCAATTCTTGTGGCCTCAACAAAATTCGATGCATGTGTGTCAGTCCTGTGTAGAGTTTCAATTACCTCCTTTAAGGCAGAACGGAGTTCCGCCTGATAAATCGCCTCTTGTTTTCTTTGGCCTGAATTGAAAAGCATGTTTCCTGCAACATCTAGTGGTATCATAACTGTGTCAGTTATAGCTCTGGCAACAGGGGCAAAATGTTTCAGTATAGGAATAGACTCCAGTATCCCTGACGAAATCCTTCCAGAAGTTTCTGTTAATGTTGATCTCTCTCTGTCGCTACCACAAGCACATGAAGAAGTGGAAGTCAACTTAGATGGGCGAAGTTTGATCTCATTTGAAGAAATGCGCTCGTAAATCCCCTTTAGCAAGGCAGGATCGACATCATTTCCCTCGTCGATACCTCTGTTGTTCCGAATAAAACCCTCGAGTGTCATTTTGTTTTTCACATGGGGACTATGAGCATCAGTATTCAGCATACATATGGAAAATGACAAGATAAATGCTGTATTAGCAGAACGAAAAGCGGTTGGGTTCTCCTTGCAGTATTGTGCGGCAAAAAGTTCCATTGTCTTGTCAACAACTTCAGCTTCACCAAGAAGCTTAAACCCTCCCAAAAACAGCCGAAGTGCCGTATCTAACGTCATGTTAGCGAATGAGTGTTGCTCGATCCATCTGACAAAAATCATCCGGGATGTGGGCTTCCGAAAGCTTTTCGCGAAATAATCCCCAAGAACCAACTTGTCCAAATAATCCTCATTGTTTTTCAAAAAAATAGCAGTTGTGTTAGCATTAAGCTCCATTTGCTTGTCCAGATCGCTAGGAAAGTCAAAAGAGGGTGAATTCCCTTCAGCACTAGAGAGTGATTTGCTTTTTTCATCAAACTCTTCTCGAGCCCTAATCTCTCCAGGATGCGAACTTCCAGCTGAGTCTCCAGTTATAAGAAGTGGTTCGTTCAACAAAAAATTGATCGCAGCATCAGGATCCTTTGCCTCATTCATATAACAGATAAACTTTCGAAATGCCTCCTTTCGACGAAGTGCTAAAAAAAATAAATCGTTACCTTTTTCAGTACTATCACATGGAACTGAATGTCCCTGAGCCTCGACGTATTTGTCTAAGCCTTTCAGCAAAACAGAATCAGTAGATACTTCACCCAAAACATCTTGCTTAGTAAAAGACAAGCTTTTATCACACTCAAATCGTTCAATCCACTGACGATTTGAAAATGCGACCAGCAAAAGAGTAGTCAAGGCATTTCTTTGAAGCGGTTCAGGAACCTCATAGTCTAATACTACACGTTCGGTTGTGAAATTGCTACGATCATGAGACTCAGTACCTCTCACACCCGATGATGTAGATAAAGCTGCAAGATACCCAATCATTTGCTCATATACGCTTTGAGAACGTGTATTGCAATCGTAATTTAAGAAAAGAGCTAGTAAGTTTTGTGGTTCCTCAATGTAGCGACGAAATACATCTACAACCATAGTCTTCTGCGTCAATGAACTTGTCTTTGACTCAATAACACGGAAGAACACGTGACTAAATATTGTCTCTGTCTCGTTAACCAATGTGTGACCAAAGGTTATCGAGCAATTCAGAAGAACATTAACTGAAAGTCGAAATGCATCCAAGTTTTTCAGCAAAGCAGTGCTCAGTGTGCAGGGAATAACAGAAGACTTTAAAGCAGAAAGAATCGTCGATGAATTCCTAAAAGTTGGCCCCCCATTAACAGTTAAGTAAAGAATAATTCCAAGTGCTGTAAGCAGCACCGCCGAATTTTCATTTGGGGAACTCATAAATCCAGAAGCAGCTCCCTGTTGATGAGAGGATCTTGTGGACAACACAGAAGAGCCTGTTACATCGCAACAAAACACCAGAAGTTTTGCGGCGTCCATCTGAAATCCTCCACTTTTTTTATTATCCTCCACTAATTTCGTATCACCTACATCTGCTAATTCATCTTCTACAGCCTTTGATATGGCCTTTGCAATATGATTTAATGCTGATCTTACTTCCTCAAAGACCGGAGAAGTAGCTCCACTTCTTGTAAATACACTAAATAAATTTCCCACCACTTGTATCATAAGATCACCATGAATAGCAAGAAAGTAATCCTTGTAACTGCCTTGCGGCTTCTTGAAAGCAACCACATGCCAGGATCTTGGTACAATAGATGCTCGAAGAGCTGTGACCAACGTAAAGAGCATCTTGTCATTAACCTCCCGATTTTGTGTTTGTCGCGCCACAGCTAAAACTCCTTCTACCACAGCAGTAAAAACATTTACAGCTCCATCGTTTGACTGACACTGCACAGGGATATCAGCCTCATTTACCGATTGAACGGCGGGGCGACCGCCGTTTGCACTCCCAGATTGATGTTTAGAGAACAAAACACCCTTACCACCAAGAGGGGGCTCTGTTGTAATGTCATCTACAGGGATAGAAACTAGAGTGGTTGGAAGCAGCCCAGAGTCTAAAAGAATGATAGAAAACTCTAATGCAGCAGATAAGCCTTTAGCTGAAAACCGGGTACCACAGTTTCCAAGAAGAGCAGAACGACAAGCAAAACCCAAACGACTAAGCTCACTTTCCTCGAGCTCAGATTTGCGCAGTTCAGCTTGCTCAATATCACCGTCCTTTTTCTTGCTCTCCTGTATTTTTTTTGTGGCGGACTGAACCCTATGAAGGTCTTTCAAAACTAAACTAAGTAAAGAACGTCTGGCAGCATTTTTTTCTTCGCTAAGCAACTTCTCACAGGCATTCACCAGTTCATCATATGTGTTGAAAATGTGCATCGGCGTGTCTGTTTAATGACGTATTTGACCGCTGTTGGTCTAGATGGGAAATGAATAGACTAACAGCTACGGAATAAGAACAGCAAAAAAAGAAGGAAGTTGGTAAAAAAAATTGATAGACAGAGGACGAAGAAAAAAAAAGGTGTCGAAATAAAGAGAGCGGATAAAAAAAAACTGGAAAATTTTTTAATGAAACACCAGGGGCCCTGGAAAGGTGAAAAAAAAAATACCCGACTCCTTTCCTCCATTCCTTATTGGGGAAAAAAAAATAATTTCAGATTCCCATAAACGTTTTTATAAATAAAAAAAGGAAGAATATTCTCGTGGAAAGAGAAGAAGACAACTGCATCATACAAACGAAAGTTCCAATCAAAAAAAAAAAGCAGAAACAATCTCTACTTCCGTGTTTCCCACGGCCCGCGCACGCGGGCAGCCCCAGAAAAAAAATAACCACCAGTTGCCCACGCCGACCGCGAGGAACGCAGGCCAACCCTGGCGTGCAGGCGTCCGCCACACTTCGTCGTGGTGTTGTGTTTTCTTGTTGGCCTGGCTCGCCCCTGGGGAAAAGGGCGGAATCAGGGAGTGCGTAACAAAAGGTGGTCATGCTTCCCATTTTCTTTCGAGGGGAGGCTGGCAAGGAAAAGCTCCAGCGCCTGCCTGTGCCCGGGAGCCGGTGTCCAGCGGCGCGCCGAGCATTCTTTTTGCTCAATTTTTAAAAAGATCTTGCGACAGAAATGGTATCAACTGACGACTTCATGGATCGACATGGCGATACCTTCTTTGTTTATCCCCTCCTACAGAACAGCCTCCTCGGTAAGTGTAAGTTTTCTTTTCCGAAACCCGCCTTACCCATCACCCCCAACCGCCTACCGCGCGGGAGGCGGCCTAAAGGCGCTTTCAGCACTGCCGACTCGTGAGTAATAGAAAGATGGAGAAAACGAGTGACGATGACTTTCGGGTGCATGGCACCGAACTCTTATCAACGGACATGTGAATCAAAATAAATTGTTCTCTCTTTTATCCTTTCTTCTCGTTCTTACGGAGGAGAAAGGTAGATACTATTCTTTTGTTACACAGGTTGCGTTCCAAAAAACCACCCAATTCGACTGTCACCGCCACACTGGGCGGGGTGGGGATGCGGAGGTCAGTGTCGAATCCAGTGCACAGTTTATTGTTAACGCTTTTTTGATTATAAACAACGAGAGTGCATTTAGATTTTTATGTGTTTTTTTTGCTTCTTTTCCTTGTTTTAAAAGCGTGAAATACAGGGGACTGAAAAGGGGAAAAAATTAACAAAAAAAACTGCAGAATGCAATCTGCCGAAGTTTTCCACAAAAAAGAAGTTGAGTACAAGAAAGAAATTGAAAAGCTAAATGAGACATGTACAAAGCTGAAAGGAGAACTTGAGGCCCATGAGGCCAACCAGTATGACCAAGAAGTGCGTATCCGAGACTTGAAGTCCCAGCTCAAAGAGCTCAATGATATTGAGGATAAACTGCAGTTGGCGAACAGGAACGCAAGAGTGCTCGAGGAGGAAAACAGCACTCTTTTGATGAAAATGAAAACAGGAAGCACAAGACATAATAGTGGTACGCCACCCCAGGTCGAAGCTATGAAGTTGATTAGCGAGAATAACACATTCCGCACTGAAATCCAGGAGCTCCGAGCTTCCATAAACAAGGCCAACCAGCGCGAACATCAACTTGAACAGAAGTATAAGAATCTCCTTGAGCTCCAAGAAAAAAGTGAAGCTCAAATAGCTTCTCTTAAAAAGCAAATCAGCGATATGAATGAGCAACTACGTGAAGAAAAACAGGGGTGGGAAATTGCAAAAGTGTGTGAAACTGAAAGGGCTCGAAGCGTGCAAGATTATGAAGATTTGCTTTTATCCGTGAGACGTTATGATGGATCCCTACATCATCGGGAAAACCGGGACATAAAGGAGCGAGGAAATGAACATCAGCTTCAGCAATATCTTCTAAAAGAGGATATTGCAGAACTTGAGCAAAAGTTACATCTTTCGGAAGAATCCTTTCGTGCAAAAGAAAGAGAGTGGCGGAAGCTGGAAGCTACGCTCCGGGGTGAAATCATGTTGTTAAAAGGCAATAAGGATCACAACAATAAGGAGGTCTATCGTGCTTTTCAGGACCAGTTGAAATCCTTTAAGCAGGAAGTCACGAGTTTTCGAGGGGAAAAGAAGTCAGGACGCATAATCGCCAAGATTCCAATTGAAGGTTCTTCTTTGGATGATGGAGAAGAGCGAATCAATGAGTTGGAGGCCAATTTGAAGTCCAAGGACAATAAAATTGAGGCTCTCGAGGCTATGAACTTTCACGTCAGTAAGAAAAATGAAGAAATAGTAGTCGAAAATGAGGCTCTTCGGGAAGAAATTGAGCAACTTCAAAACAAAAATGCCTCCATTGAGGACCGTGCAAACGAATGTGAAATTCGTACTAAAGAGCTTGAGGTTATTTTGGCTTCAGTGCAGAAAGATGCTGTGATCCTCAAAAATGTAGAAATTGACAAGGTGAAAGGGAATAGTGATTTCACTGATGCGGAAAAGAAGAAGATTTTGGAGGAGAACAAAAAGTTACATTCTTCCTTGCTTCGCTACGAAGCAGAAATTGCGGATTTAAAAGCTTTATGTGATCAACAAGTTGCTCTTCTTGAAACTCGTAAAGGAGAGCAACGGCATCACGCTGTAGAGTCTAATCAACCAAACGAGCCTCCCCGACCGCGAGCCGCATCAAAGTCGAATTTAAAGAATTTTCCTTGTCTAGACTCTCTTCAGGAATATCCAGAACTGGGACTCAAGGAAAATGAACAAAGCTGGCGAACAAAGAATGCTACTGACCCTTTTGTTGTAAGTAAGCTTTTGAAAGACAAGATGGACTCTGTAGACGATGTTATGCGAGTTCTTGAAACCACCTGGGCGGAAGAAGAAGAAGCGAAAAGAAATATCAAAAAGCTATCACGTTATAGTGTAGATCTTGCTTCTATGTTAGGAAATGCGGATCATCGCACAAAAGATGAACACTTGAATCGATACATCCAGTCTCTTGAAGATAATGAAAAAAAGCAAGAAAAGAATATTCAACGACTCCAAACGGAAAAGGATCTTCTCAGCGATGAGTTTGGTGAGTTGAAATATGATAGTAGGGTCAAGGACTCAAGGATACGGGAGCTTCAGAGTCGTATAAATCTGTTGGAACATCATTTCTCGGGGGATGATTTGAATATCCGAAAGCAATCAGATACATCGAAAGACGGTGTGATGGAGAGTCGTGTACAAAGGCTTGAAGAAGCTATTGCGAAAAAGGGAACTATTTTTGATGATAAACTTGCAAAGAATAAGGACAGGAGGGTCCAAGAACTTACTGAACAACTTACCATGATGAAGAAAGAGAATGATGGATTATGGAGAAAACTTGTTGATGTTAAGGATGAGCGACAAGAAGGCCATGGTCATCTCTCCAGCAGGCAGGCTTCCCGAACTCCACGAGGTAGTGCACGCTGCCGTTCGATGGAGCATATGGTTTATTCCCGACCCTCGACCCAGGTTTCTGAAGAGAGAAAAAGAACAGTTATTGCAGATGGTGCTCACCTTGCCGTTACTATTGTTCAGTTGTCGGATGTCATGAGGAATGGCCGACCTATTACAGAACCTGGTTTTATCATTATAAAGGTTAAATCTGTGAAGGAAAAGTACAAAACGTCTGTAAAGGAGTTGTCATCAGTTGTAAGATTTGATGAAACCTTTGTGTTCTATCTCGCACAACCGGATGAGGATGTAATCACTCTTCACATCTTTTACAAAGCGAGGAGCAGTTCGCGTGAATTCCATATTGGGGATGCATGTTTTACAATGGCTATGCTATACCGCGGCGTTCCTAGGCATCGTAATGCCCTCGTAGTTCAGAATCCTGGAACAAAAAATGCAAGAAGGGCAGCTCAAGTTGAAGTGATCATGCAGAGTGATGATTTTGGTAAGATGGTGGCTCCTACTGATGCAGAACTCGAAGATGAGGAATTGCGCTTTAATGAACTTTTGAGGAGAATTGAAGTAAGCTCTCCAGAGAACCTTCATCGTGTAGATGTTCTTATGACTTCAAGCGAAAATCAGTGGTTATGAAAAAATGAATGCATATCTATTCCATTTTTTTTTTTTAAGAAATGTACATGACAGAGTGAACAACGTCAGATTATTAGAAGAATGAAAAAATAATGCTGTGGAAAGGGTCACGATTGTGAAACAGCTGTTGTTTCTTCTTTCACTATTTCTTGAAAAACACCCTTATTGAGATGGAAAACCAGTAAAAAAAAAAAAAGCAAGAATGTATTCCGAGCATGTCAATGGTAGAATTCACTAGTTTGCTTTTTTGCGTTTTTTTTTTTATCTTTACTTCGATTGTTCTTTTTGATTGATAACATTGTATGAATGGATTTCGTTAGTGGATAGTATGTTGGGGGAGTAGAAGATTAATATTTTTTCTACAGCATAGTTTCATTTCCCTATTCCACAGAAATTTGTTAGAGATGCTGAAACGAAATCTTTTTTTAGATGGTTTCTTGAGAGTATATGAGGTTTTTCATTCCTGCTTCAAAATTGTTCTTATTTCCCTTTTTTTTGTCGGTGTATGAATGCGGTTGCTTTTGTTGTTGCCTTTTTTTTACTTTTTTTTTTCTTTACGTCTCTTTTTGGGTTTGTTTGCTTAGCTCCATTTGAGCCTCATGGAGCTGCAAGATTTCCTAGGAAAAGTGGTGGTTTTTCAGCCTGGTGAAGATAATGGCGTTTCTTATGGTTGTGTTGTTGGTGTGGAAAGCAGCTTTCTTCAAGTTGTGAAATACGCTGAAAGTGTTGCAGTTTCAACTCTGGACACTAAACGTCGCCGTATCACTGATGAAAATGCTGTCATTCGTACATTACAATCAAACCTTAAACGATTACGTGCAAAATGCGAAAGCGCCGTAACCGTTGGCTCTTCTGATATCGAATACACACTCTTGCAGTGGGCAAAGAAGAGATTGCGAGAAATCGAAAAGAAGCAATGGCTCTATCTTGGAGGGGATGTTGTATTGTCTGAATCCTCGAAACTTGTGTGTAGTTCTGCTATAGCAATTATGCAGAATATGGATACTTCTAGAGATTGGAAAACAATGAAACATATTATTTCTGGGGATTCATTTATCGAGACCCTCTGTAGTCTTGACGAGAGGCGCATAAGCGAGGACCTCTACAGAACGATCCTGGATCAATATGTGGCAAACCCACTTTTCTCCTTTGAGTACTGTAGACAGGAATGTCGCGCCATAGGTGCATTGCAAAAGTGGGTTACTGCCTTTCTCGACAACCAACGCGTCCTTTTTTTTTCCACCAATGGAATTGAAATAAAACAGCAAATAGATTCTTGCGTCAATGAGATTCGAGAGGCACAGCTGCGGCGCCAAGAACTCAAAAATGATGTTCGGTTAATTTTATCCGGTTGTCTTCTAGAAAGGACTGAAACAGTTCAAAACATTCCTGTTGCTGCTTGTCTTCATGTCCTTGATGGATCTTTTTCTGATGATGCTGATTCACTCTCCCGCTCCCGCTCGTCGAGAAAATGTGATGCTGTTTCTTCTGTCGTTGCTGAGAAAGGTGACGCAGCTGTTCAAACAAGCTGTGGGGTTCTGTACGATCATTTGGTTTCATTCGATGGTACTTTGGATGCTGCCGTATGCGAGAAAAATCTTGTGTTAAAAAAGCGTTGCGAGCAGCTTGAATATAATATGGAACAGTGTAAGCTTCGAAATAGCTTGCTTCAACAGGAGGTGGACAAACTGAAGGCTGAAGCTGTAAATATCACTGATAGTCAGAATGAGCTGAGAAGCTTAGAAGCCAAGGTTTCTTCTCTTCAGGAGGAGAAACTAATATTGATGCAGGAAATATCAAGAGCAAAAGAAAAAACCACAAATGGGAATGTTTGGCAATCTCGATATCAGCAGGCGGAGGAGCATCATCAAAGGCGTCTGGCCAACGTACTGCAACTCTTTGGAGACCTCGACAAGGAACATCAATGGCTCCTCAAAGAGCATGAAGTGCTTTCACATGTATGTGCCAAAATGATTGACTGTTTACGGGGGCAGGCAAGCCTTTTGGTCGAAAATATAGAGGAGATGGATGTGGTTCCAAACGCCTTCTCGAAGTCTAGGCAAGAACCTCTTGGAGAAATCTATAGTTTCTGTTTCTCGATATGCCAGCAGCTTTGTGAGCAATGGAGGTGATGAAAGATGAAAAATGACATCTTCTGCAGAAGACCATTGTGAGAAGTGAAGTGAGGTGGACGGGAATGCAACGAACGTAAACGAATATCACCAAAAACAACGTACATTGGTGAAAAGCGTATCATATTACTTGCTGATATGTAAGCATTATTATCATTATTTCAACCAGCATCACTGTTTGTATAATATATATTGTACATATTAAAGTCTGTGTATATGGTGAACACTTCCTAAAACTTCTTTGATGAGCTGCTATTTAGGTGCCGCATTGCGTGCGATTATGCCCTTTATATATATATATATATATATGTATTTACACCGCTTTGTTTCCATTTTATAGGTTAGTTTGTAAACTCAAAGAACCTAGTAGCACCAGTAGCTGAAGTGACACTTGTTTCAGTTTTTTCCCCTAGTAAGTTTTTTCTTCGCACGAAAACTTTTTGAAGCACAAACAGAGAGGGTTAGTTTGAATAATTTGCAAGATTCATTTTCCTTGGAATTTTTTTTATCTATACGAAGTGTAACAACACCAACGAAGAAGAAAAAACGCTTTAAGGGGAAAGGAGCTTTAAACGTTAAAGCTTTGCACTCAATGAGCTCTGTAAATAATGGAGATATTTTCTCAGTTAAATCCGAAAATGATCCTAGTTCCGTGGACAATCTAACTTATTGCGATACACTTGGGGGTAGCCAGCATAGCCCTGAAGTGGAAGTCGGACTTTCTGCACATGTCGTTGACAAAGAATACTGTGACCCGGAAACAGAGGAGAGTCGGAGATCGCAACTTAATGAGCAGAGGAAGCGTCTAAAAAAGTTATCTCATTTACTTCGACAGAAAAGGGTCATTTTGGAAGGGGACAGTGTTACTACATTGCAGAGAAAAATTAATCAAGCACAGGTTCTGGTTAGGGGGATTGAGGGAATCTGCTTAAAGGAGATTCAATCATACAAAACGCCACCCCTTCTTATTCAGCTTGTACTGGATGATGTTTTGGAGATTCTTGGAATTCGTGTACCCTATCGTTCTTGGTCTGCTACACGAGCAGAGGTTAGACGATCTGGGTTTATTTCTGTGGTTTCGAATTTTGATTCCTCTTTGCTTTCTCCGGAGAGGGCAAAGGAGATTCTTCAAAAATGTGTTAGCAAGGAGATACCATCTGAAGACGCCTATAAAGCCTCACGCGCAGCAGGGCCGCTTCATTTATGGGTTTTGGCACAGCTAGATTTCTTGGGATCAAATGGCGCTGATTCCGCGGTGGAGAATGAACGCGCATGTCAGCAGGTAAAGGTTCTCGTTGAAAAGGTAAAAAATGTACAGCGACGTATTGCTGCTCTTGAGAGGGGTGACGTTCCGCTTCCTGAAGAGGATGCAGAGTCACTCTTTGATACCTCCTCGTTTAGGGATATTGTTTCTGCGGAGAATACGGCCACAACTGTGACATATACGCCTAGGTCACTGGAATGCGCTTCTTCATGTGACGGTAAATGTACAGGAGAAATTGGAACCAAAGAAATTGAACCCTTTTTAGCTACAAGCCCAAAACTTCAAAAAATGTATCATGAACCTCATCTAATGAAAAATCAGTATAGCCCCTCAAGACGGAAGAAAATGGAAGACAGCCATAGAGATACATCCGATGTTCAAAAACATATACAGCATCTTGGGACTGACAATTTACTGCTCCTTCATCAGCCAAAAAAGGGTGAAAAGAAAAACAAAATTCTGGAAGTACAACGTGGGCCAGTACGCGTAGGCGATAGGAAGCCGGAACCGCGTAACGAGATAGACGCTCGGAGTGGTAACAAAACTTCAAAATTATCAGAGTCAGCTCAAGGGGACCTACAAGAACGAAATTTTACCGTGACTGACACAGATAAAGCGTTGAGTGAAGAAGAACGAATAGACGATGAAGTTAGAATTCAGATGCTAGTTGAAACGCAACAAGAAATAGCCCGCTTAAAGGCTGAGATTGCTGCACTGACTGGAGAGGATGTGGGACGTAATTCAATACCTGTAACAACCCGTCATTGTGTTCTTCTTCCTGGCGATGATTGGGATGCAGTTTTATCTAACCACAAACAGGAACTCGTATCGGCTTTCATGGCTGACACAGCTAAATGTGCTGGACTTCCCGAAGAGTGTGTCACCAACGCAATATTTGCAACCAACTGTTTGCATGTAGATTTCCACCTGCATCACAACGCTGACACTGATACTAATCAGCTTAGTCAGCAATTGTCTCAGTGCCCCTATAATTCAACGCAAAACGTACATAAAAAATATTATGATATTCATGCATCAAGAAATCTGGAAAAGGCAACAAATACCTCTAGTACAGCACCCACCGACAAAGAGAGCTCTACACCTGTAAAAACAAACAGGATGCAGACACTGCCATGTCCAGAGACTGATGAGCTGCAACTGCAGCAATTAAACAAATCGTTACACGAAGAGCTCGAGAAGATGCAAGAAGAACTACAGGCACTACGCGTCAACGAAGAAGGAGCGATTCTACACGCCGAATTGAGGCAAGAAATTTCGAATTTACGCGATAAAAACCAACATTTAGAAAAACAGTTGCTTGCTCAATGCTCACCAGAATTAACTTATTTCCAGAGTGGCAAGCAGCAAAGCAAAAACAGCGAACCACACAGCATAAACATCGGAACACAAAAAGATCTTGACAAAGTAAAAGACGACACCGTAGCAAATGATGCAAGCAAAACAACCGCCGTAGGATTATGCAAAGCAACGCAGAATCCAGAAACTGGCCTTTCCAAAGAATTATTGAGCGCACAAAAACATCAACATGACAGAAAAGAGCAAGTAAACAAAAAAAATGCCCAACAAAATAAAACAAAAATGACAATCGAAACAAAACCAACAACAAACACTACCCCCCAAAAAAATAATATATCTACTGGCAAAATGTTAAATTACGAACAATCCCGTTCTCAAAATACCGAAACGAAAGAAACACAGTGCCCTACCGAAAAAATAAATGACGAATTTGACAATGTGCAAAAAGAGCTGGAAACCCTACGAGCCGAGAACGAGGAGCTGAAGCGCAAGGCATCGGATCTTCGTGACGAATGTGACGAAGCACAGAGGGAGCTGGAGACCCTGCGAGCCGAGAACGAGGAGCTGAAGCGCAAGGCATCGGATCTTCGTGACGAATGTGACGAAGCACAGAAGGAGCTGGAGACCCTGCGAGCTGATGAGGCCTGTAGTTGCGTGGATAATGTGGATGTAGAGCGGGATGTGCTGAGTTTATGTAATTTAAGTGATATAGGAGTGAAGCAAGGTGTAGATGACTCTTCGTTGAATGACAGATGTGTGTTGAGAGACTGTGATGTCCTTATGGAGAATGGGATAAAGGTTGGTGTCTCTTCGGTTATTGGTGGCGAAAGTGTGTTAGATACTTCTGTTCATGTGGCGGAAAATGTTGAGGATGTTTTGGTTGGACAGCAAGATTCAAAATCCTATAATGTTTTCTCTGAAGATTTTGTTGAGGAGAAAATTTCCGAGGATTGCTTTCAAAGTGATGTAAAGACGGTGGAAAAAGGTGGTTATTCGGATTGTTTGGGTGAAATGGATTTAAAGGGGAGTTTGCTTGGTGATGAAACTAGTAGTTCGGATTCTCATGTGTCAGCGAATTCTGTGGGTGTTGTTGGTAACCATGATGCGTATTCTTTAAATGCAGCATCCGGTAGGGAATCTGGTGTCGGTGTAGTAGATGACCACCTTCAGTTAGTGTGTGACAACGCTGGAGGAGGTGACATTTCCCCTTTTAAATTGTTGAAGACAAGTAACTGTAAGATGTGCGTTGTTCTTGCACAGCGGTTGATAAAAATGCAAAATAGGTGTCAGATTCAAGAAAGCACGATAGGTAATTTTGTTCAGTGTTACGACGAGTTTTATAAGTCTTGCTTGCAGAAAGTGAAGATACTGGAGGAAGATGCGGATGCTACGCGTGAAGAACTTCGGCAAATTAAGTGCGTTTAGTCGTCTGTGTTTTTTGCATCATGGATTTTTTTAGTTTCATTAGGGGGGGGGGTGAAGTTTGAAAAAAATTTTTGGTATGGAGCTGTCATGAATAGTGTGAGATACTCTTATGAGGTATTAAATTAATGTCTTTCAAACACTTGGTTTTGAAAGTGGGTAAAGTGGAGGTTTTTTTTTTTTTGCTTGATGAATGCTATATAGTCTGTTCTGTTTTTCTGATACTTGTGATTTGCTAATTGCTGTGTGATGCCGTTTTTTTCTTTTTTTCTACCTAGAGGTTGATGCCGCCGCTTGTCTCCTGGTGTTTTCTTCATTTTCTGCTGTCTGCTTCTGTCTCCACGTTTCCTTATTGCTGAGTGTATATATATTTCTATCGTGGCGCACGTGGAAACGGTAGGGTCGTTAGCGTTTTTAGTGCTTTTCGTTTTATTCTAACCACCGGCCCTCCGTTCTTGATGTATTTTTTGTCATCGCCACAACTACATCTCATGAGCGATCAAGTAGAAAAAAATTTGGACACTACTTGCAAAGATGTGAAGAGCGCATGCGATTCCGCCGATTCATCCTATGTGGCAATTGTCAGCGGTCTTGAGCAGTTGGACGGAATTTCCTCCTGCACATCGTTTCCTTCACTCACATGTGTGAGTACCAGACACACGAAGAGGTTTGACGGGGACGACTGGAAACGTGTCTTGGAAAACCACATGGAAGCACTCCGCGCTGCATTTGTTGTGGATGCAGCTGCTGCCTGTGAAGTTGCGCAGGAGGATATTACGATTCTTGAGCTCCGCCTTGGCAGTTTGTACGTTACTTTTCATGTGTCACATGATGCAGACGTTGAGGAAAGTGAGATCCAAGAACGTGTTGAATTGTACCCCTTCCGAGAGATGATGCGACTCTATGCCAATCGTGATGCCTCGCCAAGCGGTCTGGATGCGGCTCTTAAGCGGATAGCAGAGCTCGAGGATGAGATGAAGAACAAAGTGGCGAAATTGGAGGAGGAGAACACCAGGCGGGTTTCGGACTTGGAGTTGGAGCGGGAGAAGTTGGAAGCGGAGTTGCGGCGGCAGATGGATGATATGGAGCGTGAGCTTGGTGAATCCCTTGGGAAGGCGCAGGATGCGCTATGCAAAAGCGAGGAAGAAAATAAGCGCCTCGAGGAAGAACGGAGAAAATCGATTGAAACAATCAAGTTGGAGCGCAAGCGCCTTGACAAACTTGCGCTTCGCCAAAACGAGTTGATTGCCGCCATCATTCAGGAGAACAAGAAGGAGATGGAAGCGAAGGAGCGGGAGTTCGAAGAGAATATGCTTGCAAAGGATGTCATCATTGACAATTTGCGTTCCCGATTGCGCTCCAAAAGTGAACCGGCAAATTTTGACACTGCGATGGCTACTGCCTCTTCGCGGGCCTGTTCTGTCGATCCTGATCGTGGGGAGGAATTTGCAAAACTGATGACTCGAATGGAGGAGATGGCGGTGCTACTCGAAAAAACACAAGAGTCAGAGACGGAGGCACGTAGTGAGATACAAAAGCTGTCTGAGGCATTAAAGCTTTCAGAAGAGGCGCGGCAGTCTGATGCTGTCATCTATGAGAATAATGTCCTTGCGCTGAAACAGCAGCTGCAGGCATTCCGTGACACAAAACTCGCAGAGGACCATCAGAAGAGACAGGAGGAATCTCGTGCACGCCGTGGTGGGAATGTCACAAAGGAGGAGAAGACGAATGAAACAATTGTGCGGCAATATGAAACCGCTCTGGAGAATATCATTGGAACAATGCAAGACCGACTCACAATCCTTCGCGAAGAGTATGCGTCGTTTCTCAAGGTTTCTGAAGAAGAGACGACAAGCGAAAAAAGCGTTCTTGTCGAACACGAGTTGGATAATCAGCGTGTTCGGCAGGCGTTCCGCACCGCGTCGCTGACGCTGCAGCGGGTGTTCTGGAGCACGCACGAAGGGGAAGTGCCGCAGTTAATCACGGAGCTAGACAATGCGGCTGCAAGCGCGGAGAAGTCAAGAGCTGCCTTGAAGGTGACATTGGCGCTTCTGGATTCACGTTTCCAGTCGTTCAGTGAACAGAAGGGGTGGATGGAGACGCATCAGCAGTCGTTGGAGGAACTCATCACTTCGTTGCGGCACCTGAATAAACGTGCGTTTGAGCGTCAGCTTTCAATAATGAATGAACAGGCGGCAAGACACTCTGCAGCAACGTAATTTTTTTCTGTCTACTTCCCTTTCCCCGCCCGTATGCCCATGTGTCGTGGTAAAAAAAAAAAAAGATAGTAGATTTTAGTAACAGGATGATAATGAGCTGATGAGGAAGAAGAGAGGAAAGAAATACATGCATCCACTCCATCGTTTCCTGTTATATATTGCCGTGGGGAGTCACGTGCAATAAACAGACACGCACGCACACACAAGAAGGGGAAAAAAGACAAAGCAAAGAAAGTAATTTTTATCACCGTTGCACATTCGTAGCTTTATATTTTCCTCGTTTTTTGTTTTGTGTGGTTATGTGTTCTGTTATATTTTCTCTTCCTTCCATGTAATATTGGTGGTACACGCATTCTAAGACGTACTTATATATATATAAACAGGTGAGATGTTGCATCTGTTTATGCTGATGTGCGTCTGCATAGTGACATTTTGCTGCCAGTAGAAGTTAGCTCGTAGTGTGTGTGTGTGTGTGTGTGTGTGTGTGTGTATGTAATCGTGTTGATGTCGCTGCTCCTCTTGCTTTCGCCTTTGACATCAGCAACCGAACAAGACACAATTTTTTTTCTAATAACTATTCTTTATGCCATCAGGTTTTCTTTTCCTTTGTCTTGTTGCTTTTTAATACCCAGAGCTCTCGAACGGCAAAAAATTTTATACAAGCTTTCAGCAATCCATTGAAGATGCCCGCCTACCCATCGCGTGAAGAATACCGTCGTGTGCACAAAGCCGACGGGGAAAAGGAGAAGGGCCAGGGACCCGAGAACGAGATTCGCGTGACGGCAAAGCATGGCCAGCGCAGCTACATTACCTATGCAATTGCTCTTCTCCGCGGAGAGGATGGCAAGACACAGCATGACACGATCAAGATCAGTGCAATGGGCGCGGCCATCCACAATGCGGTGAACATTGCGGAGATTGTAAAGCGTCGTGTGGCTGGCTTGCACCAGACGACCGAAATCTCATCAGAGATCATTCGTGATGAGTATGAAGCCATCACCGAGGGGAAAGAGAATATGGAGGTTGAGCGCAAGGTGTCCACGATTCTCATCACGCTGTCACTCAAGCCGCTGGACAAGAACCACATTGGCTACCAACCGCCCCTTCCGGAGGAGGAGGTGAAGGAACAAGAGGAGCGCGAGCCTGGTGAGTCCACCGCTGGTGGCCGTGGCCGCGGAGGCGAGGGCGGCGGCAATGGGGGTGGCCGTAGCGCTGGCCGAGGCGGGAACCGTGGTCGTGGTGGGCAGCGGGGTGGTGGGCAGCGGGGCGGCGGTGCCGCAAACAGCAGCGGTTACAGTGCTTCTCGTGGCACCCCACGTGGTGGCGGAGGGGCTGGGAGCCGTGGAGGTGCGCCCCGTGGTGGGTCGCGTGGTGGTCAGGATCGCCGCAACGACCGCCGTACCGGGTGAAATGTTCTGTAGCAGCAGGTTTGTAATGTCGAAAGGGGAGGAAGATACGTTGTTTAAATCTGAAGAGCAACGACAGAGCTGAGATGAGGAATGGGAGTGAGGGCTTCTGGCACTTTTTTGGGCTGGTACAACTTGTTTCCTGGGGAAGAAAGGGAAGGAAGGACGTGGGACTACTTTCAAGATGGATGTAGCGAGAGGTAAAGATAACTGGGAGAAAGAAGGAGTGAGAAAGAAACGGAAAATCGCCTTTTATTGTAGGAAAATAGCATGACTCCCCTCCCCGTAAACGAAAAAAAAAAACTGAGAAAAAACCTCTGATCCTTTTTCAAAAAACACGGAGCAAAGTTAAAGACACAGACTCTGAAGGCCTGCAGAAAGAAGGGAACGGGATGAAGATGTCCAGGGAATTGGCTGGTGAAAACGAAGAGGGGAAAAATGTATGGGGACGGATGACTCGACTCTCACTCCTGAAGGCCTGAATACGGTGAATAAGAAGAGAGACATGAGTTGGAGGGGTATATGGAGAAATGAATGGAGGCTCTAAGGCGCTGTTTGCATCAAGTGAGAGGAGTACAGAGAAAATCGCGTATTTTGACAGAGTGAATTCGTGTATCTATATCTATAGCCTATACATTGTGATTGCTACATATGCATGTCTTTCCTCACCTTTTTTTTCTCTCTTTCTGTCTGTGTCTCTGTGTATGTGTGCAGATGGCGAGGAGATACGATGTATGAAGCATCGAATTCGTAGCGCAAGTGTGCTATGTTGCTCTTGTTCTTCTTCTGTTTCTTCTGCATTTTATGCTGTCACACTGCCTCCCTAGAAAGGACATCATACACGGTAAGACATGGCTGCACAGGGAGGAGCGACGCAAAGAGAAGTCTGAAAAAGGGAGATGCGATGGGACATGTCTTTTATGGATTGCTGTTTGTGTTATGTTTTCGTTTTTTCCCCCGTTTCCATTTGTTGTTACTTTGCTTGATTCTCTTCTCCCTTCTCTGACGTTTCTTGTTGCAATATATATATATATATATATATATATATATATATATATATATATGTGTGTGTGTGTGTGTGTGTGTGTGCATGTGTTTATGACGGCCTCTGCAACAAGAACGGGAATATCATCAGCCGCAGCAGAATTTTCTTCTGATTCCACAGGTGCACGTGCCGTCTTGACTATGTTGCAGCAAAGGCATTGCTTGTTGTCTACGATGATGCAAAGGGACGAACGGAAAATACTGAAGCAGACGCTGCATGGAAGCGGGTGACAAAAAAACCAGGGGAATTCATGAATGCAGCCGCATTTTGTTCCTTGCCGCTCTTCGCTGCTTTTATTACTGCCTCGTTGCAGAACAATATCACACCACACTTACACAAACCAGAAAGAAAAATGTAGATATGGTTGCAAAAATAAATGTTTGTCACAAAAAATGTACTGCACGGGAGCGGTGACGTACAGCGTGGAGACGAATTCCTTGTCTACACACACGAACGCAGAAGAGTAAAACATTCATACACACACACACACACACACAAACTTGCATATATAAAATATATATATATATATGAGGGGGACGGCAAGCGTGAGGGAAAAAAGGATGGGGAAATAAGCTACCGAAGCAGCGGGGCAAGTGCACTGAAACTCTGTTTCCTTGGCATTCCCTCCCAGAGGGTTTTCTTTTTGCTTTCATTTTGTGTGTGTGTGTGTGGGGGGGGGGGGGGAAGCTACGGCGACATCGTGACACCAAAAAGCAGAAAAGACTTTTCAAAATGAACATTCACCCAATTATTTCATCTTCTTTACGGCTGTAACTATGAGAATAAATCCGAAACACAAGAGGGAGAAAAATAGTAAAAGTAGTATGATTTACTCTCGCCTCCTCCTCTTTGCTCCCTGTTTCCATCTCGTCCTCTCTACTTTTTCTTTCTTTTATCCCATCGTTATTTTTCCGCGTAGAAAAATTGTCTGCGTTGACAAAAAAGCTATTGACCTTTTTTTTTTTTTGCCTTCAGCAATTCATTGAAGATGCCCGCCTACCCATCGCGTGAAGAATACCGTCGTGTGCACAAAGCCGACGGGGAAAAGGAGAAGGGCCAGGGACCCGAGAACGAGATTCGCGTGACGGCAAAGCATGGCCAGCGCAGCTACATTACCTATGCAATTGCTCTTCTCCGCGGAGAGGATGGCAAGACACAGCATGACACGATCAAGATCAGTGCAATGGGCGCGGCCATCCACAATGCGGTGAACATTGCGGAGATTGTAAAGCGTCGTGTGGCTGGCTTGCACCAGACGACCGAAATCTCATCAGAGATCATTCGTGATGAGTATGAAGCCATCACCGAGGGGAAAGAGAATATGGAGGTTGAGCGCAAGGTGTCCACGATTCTCATCACGCTGTCACTCAAGCCGCTGGACAAGAACCACATTGGCTACCAACCGCCCCTTCCGGAGGAGGAGGTGAAGGAACAAGAGGAGCGCGAGCCTGGTGAGTCCACCGCTGGTGGCCGTGGCCGCGGAGGCGAGGGCGGCGGCAATGGGGGTGGCCGTAGCGCTGGCCGAGGCGGGAACCGTGGTCGTGGTGGGCAGCGGGGTGGTGGGCAGCGGGGCGGCGGTGCCGCAAACAGCAGCGGTTACAGTGCTTCTCGTGGCACCCCACGTGGTGGCGGAGGGGCTGGGAGCCGTGGAGGTGCGCCCCGTGGTGGGTCGCGTGGGCGCGGAGCATAGGGATATTTGTTGCCAATGGCACTGTAGGAGAAAAGAGAACTTGTGAGGGAATAACTTTGCACCAAACAACCGAAAAAAGGGGTGAAGAAGAGGAAAGAAAGATATAAGAAGAGAAACTGTTGTTGCGTAATCCATCGTATTTTGAACGCCGTGGAGAAGCAATTAAAAGAAGCAAAAGTATAAAATGAATCCGCAGATGGGTGTTATCTTGCTGTTTTTCTTCTTTTTTCCTATTGCGCTTCCGCTTGGGAGATCGTTTCGCCCTGAATACTATACCCGAATGGTGCCGATTCCTAACAGTGTGTTAGAGAGACAGAAAGACAGCACCCGATTTTGTGTGTGTGTGTGTGTGTATGTGTGTTTGTGTGTGTGTGTATGTGTGTTTGTGTGTGTGTTTGTTTGTTTGTCTCTTTTTGTGTTCGTTTGTCTTTCGTCTTCCTTCTTATTGATTGTGTTTTATCTGTTTGTGTGTTTGCCTGTTCAAGTCTGTTTAACGCTTGTTTCCTTATCTTTTTTTTTATCTGCGTATGTTTCATGATTGACGAGAAGTGTCAAGTCAAGGGCGCAAGTACCGGGAGTGGAAGTCATGATATCTAGTATATTCTTTCTAAATCATCATGGCGAGGTCATTATTGAGAAGCAATTCCGTGAAAAGTTGTCTCGTACTAACCTTGAGGATTTCTGGTGCACGTACATGGCGCCATTGTGTTCCATCGATGAGGCATCTGCAGTAATACCATATAGTCGTTTCGCATTTGTGCAGATTCACCGAAATGATGTTGTTTTGCTGGCGATTATAACAAGTGAGGGATTCCCATTGCTGGTCATGGAGATGCTTTCACTTATTGCAAGAGTTCTGCAGGGGTATCTTAAAGTTTTCTCCGAAAGCACGCTTCGCGAAAACTTCTCCGTGGTATACCAGCTGCTAGAGGAGCTCGTTCACAATGGGTACCCACTGACGACGGAAATACATGTTCTGCAGGATTTGGTGGTGCCTCCGACACTGGAGAATAAGTTCCGCACAGTCCTTGATGCGCCAGCAAAGGTAAAACGTCGACATACTGACCTACATTGTGTTCCATGGCGGGAGCTGTCAACAAGACACAGCTCCAACGAGATCTTCTTTGATATCGTCGAGCATCTGGATTGTATAATTGACTGTGAAGGAAACCTCCTTCACACTGCTGTACATGGTGTGGTTGAAGTGAACTGTCGTCTGAGTGGGATGCCAGACATTTTGATGCGCCTGAGCAACTTGGATTCTGTCGATGATATAGCTTTTCATCGCTGTGTCCGCCGTAACCGCTACGAGCTGGATCGCACCATTACTTTTATCCCACCGGATGGGAAGTTTACACTCCTGGAGTACCGTTGCAAGCCGCTTTTCAACACACACCCACCCTTTTACGTTACACCACAAATCACATTTGATACAACAGGTGGACGATTCAACTGCATGGTGGGTCTTCGTGGTGGTGCTGGAGGCACCGGAAACTTTGTGTTGAGAGGAAGTAGGGAGTATGAAATCCACAAGGTGGTTATTTACCTTCCTCTTCCCCCGCAGACAGAGACGGTGCAGGTGCACAGCAGCACGCACGGGAGCACAAGCTTCAACAAGTCTAACTGCATCTTGACATGGTCAGTGGGAACAATTCTGCGCGGAACGGGTTCTCTGAGTGGTGAATTTACATTTGGTGGGGAAAAAAATGGAAACACGGTGATCCCTTGCACAGGTGACTCCGCACGTATTGAGTTTAGTTTGCCGAACTATCTCTTAAGCAGCATTCGCGTAGACAGTGTTCAGATTCTGAACGAAATAGGTAAGTCATATAAGGGTGTCAAGTACATAACGAGCTCCGGGCGATTCTTGGTGCGCACAGTGTAGGGATTTCTACCTTCTGCGATGTTGTTGTCACAATTGCATCAGTTTTTGTTGCTGTTGTTGTTGTTTCTGTGGCGACTCTCTCGTTCTTTGCTCCTTTCTTCCTCATCTCTGCTTCCTTTTCTCATGTATTTTGTTCGTCAAAAGGGATTGCTCCTCCCTCAAATGCAATGTGCAATTGTAGAATGTTTTTTCCCTTCTTTTTCTTCCTCTTTTTTCACCACATGCACAGAAATGGACAACAACGCTGGAGGAAAAATCCAAAGAAGCAGCAGTAAGGAGTCCATGATGAAGGAATCATACGAGGAACGCTTTCAACGACTGTCAAAGATCATGGAATCTAAGACGACGAGACCGCCAATGAACGTCACCAAGAAACTAGAACTCTATGGTCTATGGAACCAGGCAATGTACGGTGCTAACACAAGGCCCAAACCATCTCGCATGAGCATGGTGGCTTGCGCCAAGTGGAATGCCTATACAAAGTACAGCAAGCTTAGCAAAGAGGAGGCAAAGAAAAGGTTCGCTGAGGTTGCAGAGACGGTGCTAGCTCAATCAAAACTATGATAAATTATTGAATACAAAATCGCACTATTTTTATTGAGAGATTTATAAAAGAAATAGCGGTGCCAACATCTTAGAGGAGATTTACCTACTCGCTGTGTGATGACGATGCCTGATGGATATTTCAATCCGGTTTTTCTGCAATGTTGTAGTGAAATTCTATCTGTTCATCTGGGTCTTGTTTTATGCGCTGCTGAATATTCTTTGGATGTACTTCTTCTGTATTCCATTCCTTTCTCGCTGCATCAATCTTCATGAAAGGTTACATTCTTCTTTACAAGGACAATCACTTTTTTTTTTTTTACGCCTTCTCTTCTTCGACATACAATCAGAGCATGTCCGGGACGGGGATACGAACAGAGGAGGCCCGTGACCTCACGCGTGTGGAGCGCATTGGGGCGCATTCGCACATCCGCGGACTGGGCCTTGACGACGCTCTTGAGGCGCGCATGAGCAGCCAAGGGATGGTCGGCCAGGTAGAAGCTCGTCGTGCGGCAGGTGTGGTGGTGCAGATGATTCGCGAAGGAAAAATTGCAGGTCGTTGTGTTCTTCTTGCTGGTGGCCCTGGTACCGGCAAGACGGCAATTGCGATGGGAATGGCGCAGGCCCTCGGAGTTGAAACTCCGTTCACAATGATTGCCGGGAGTGAGATATTTTCTCTTGAGATGTCCAAAACCGAGGCGCTGACACAGGCGTTCCGCCGCAGCATTGGTGTGCGTATCAGAGAGGAAACAGAGATGATAGAGGGAGAAGTGGTTGAGATATCGGTTGAGCGACCCTCCACAAACCCAGCAGAGGTGAAGGGACGCACCGGACAGCTGGTTTTGAAGACATCTGATATGGAGTCGACGTTTGACCTCGGAATGAAGATGATTGAAAGTCTTCAAAAGGAAAAGGTTCAGGTGGGTGATGTCATCACAATCGATAAAGCAACAGGCCGGATTAACAAGCTAGGGCGTAGTTTTGTGCGCAGCAAGGACTACGATGCCATGTCATCTAACACACGGTTTGTCCAGACGCCAGAGGGTGAGCTCTCGAAGCGGAAAGAAGTGGTGCACACAGTGACGCTGCACGAAATTGATGTCATCAACTCCAGGCAGCAGGGCTTTCTTGCTCTGTTTGCTGGTGACACAGGCGAAATTAAGCACGAAGTGCGTGAGCAGATCGATCAACGTGTTGCTGAGTGGAAGGAGGAGGGAAAGGGGGAAATAGTCCCGGGTGTTCTCTTTGTTGATGAGGTGCATATGCTCGACATTGAGTGTTTTTCGTGGCTTAACCGTGCATTGGAGAGCCCACTCGCGCCTGTCGTTGTGATGGCCTCTAACCGTGGTATATCACGGATACGGGGAACGCAGTACAAGGCACCACACGGGATCCCCATAGATCTGCTTGACCGCATGGTGATCATCACAACAAAGCCGTACACGGAAGTGGAGCTTGGCAAGATTATCCGCATCCGCTGTGAGGAAGAGGATGTTGAGATGGACGAAGAAGCTGTTGCGCTCCTTACAATGCTGGGAAAGAGCACATCGCTGCGGTACGTTCTGCAACTCATCACGACAGCAAATCTTGTTGCACAAAAACGGCGGGGCTCAACGGTGTCAATCCATGACATCAAGAAAGTGTATTCGCTGTTTATTGATCTGCGCCGCAGTGTTGAACTGCTTCGGGAGCACGAAAAAGATTTCTTGTTTGGCGAAGCTGATGAGGGCATTGAGGCTGGCTGTCGTTCACTTTACAGAAACGAGAATGAGGAGCCATAACCCGTATTTTCCCCCCTTTTTTGCTCTTTCTGTATGTGTGTGTGTGTGTGTGTGTGTGTGTGTGTGTGTGTGTAGAAGTGAGCGAAATAGAGTGAAGGTAGGTGTAGGGAAGGTGCTTGTGTTGCAGTTCCACTACCAAGCCACATGTGTTGGGGATGCGGAAAGGTGTGTGTGTGTGTTGCCGAATCCCTTTTTCTTCTCCGGAGGCGAAGGAAAACAAAAGGGGATAAACATGTGAGAATAAGCACTCACACACACACACACATATATATATATATATATATATATATATATATATATAACCTTTTTAGACTTTTCTGTCTCAAACAACACGTGGAAACAAATGAAACCACACGCCTTAAACAAAAATCATATATTTATTTATTATTAGTCTCTCCCATTGTTTCCCACTCTTCTTAATACTGATGTTCCCCCACCCCTTTACCGTGCTGAACGTGCACCTTGTGGGACATAGGGACTCTTCTCTACCTTTTTGTTTTCTCTTTGTTGTCCCCTCTTGCTGCTGTCTGGTAGGGCTGCAGCCCTTGTGCGGTGTGTGAGTAGAACGGATGAGGGGAAGCGAGGTTGCCAGCTCCTACGTCATGCGTGGCATATTGGGAGTCGCTGTGGCGACTACGCTGCAGTGGCGAACTGTCTGCTCTTGTAAGCAAACAAGCCTTTTTCAGGCGACTTGCGACCACATCTACAGGAGCAGCAGCGTCCGAGAAGAGTTGCGTCAACTTATTCACGAGGGCTCTGTGGAGAATGCGTTGCGCTATTTGGGTGAATTTTCTGAAGATGTATCCATGACGAGTGATACTCTTTTGTCTTCTGAATTGGAAGAGGCACCAGATGTGCTTGCTCGCATTGCAGTTGTTTTCAATAAATTTGAGAAATGGTACATCGCGCAGAAGGCTCCACAAAAGGTGACGATGCACGAGCCGTGGGACTGGTACCCGAAGGCCCGTTTTATGCGGCGTCGCTTCATCTACCACTACGGGCCCACTAACAGTGGGAAGACGCACGCTGCATTAGAGGCACTTGTGAAGGCGAAAAGTGGAGTATACTGCGCGCCTCTTAAGGCTCTTGCGGCCCAGGTCTGGAAACGTATTGACATGTCGGTTCCATGTGATCTGCTTATTGGTGACGAGCGCAGGTTTGGTGGTGGTGCTGAGCATGTATCCTGTACGGTTGAAATGACACCCATTGATTACCAGGTCAATGTGGGGGTAATTGACGAGGTTCAGATGATCGCGGATAGGGAAAGGGGTTGGGCATGGACCCGTGCTCTGTTGGGTCTCCCTGCGCGTGAGATCCATCTTTGTGGTGAAGAACGTGCAATTCCACTCATTCGTAACTTACTGTACAAAACATATGAACTCCAGAGACTCGAGTTGGTTCCTCACAAGCGTCTTGTCCCACTTGAGGTTTCCCCTTCTTTGTGTGGCGATTTGCGGCGGTTGGAAAATGGTGACTGTCTTGTCTGCTTTTCAAGAAAAACGATACTGAGCATGAAGAAGCGCTTAGAGAGTTTCCCCGGGGTCGTCTCGCATTTCATATACGGCTTGATGCCGTTTTCCGTTCGAGAGGCGCAGGCAGCTGCGTTTAACGAGGGGGTGCAGGAGTTTATCAAGGGGAATACCACGAACAGACACATTCTCATTTCTACGGATGCCATTGCATACGGTCTGAATATGAGCATTGAACGAATTGTTTTTGCTGCTATGAGGAAGTTTGATGGAAGACAAATGGTTTCGTTGCCACACGCGTCCATAGTGCAAATTGTTGGACGGGCAGGTCGATTTGGCGTGGCACGCTCAAAGGCGGTGGGCTACTGTACAACGCTTCATTCGGATGACTTTGCCCTGCTGAACAATGCCGTCAATAGTCGTCTCCCCTTGCTGCAGAAGGCGGGCCTCCTTCCCACGGCTGACATTCTGGAGCTCTACATAAGACTCCGCGGGGCTGCTATACGGGGAAAGAAGAAGAGAGAGCTTACTTGTGCTGTGGACGAGAGCCATGTGACGTTTTACGAGACACTCAAGGAGTTTACATATGGCTGCCAGGCTTCGGATGTGCTCTTCCCGTGTGACGTTTCCCGCTCATTGTTGCAGGTTGCACGAGAGTTAGAAACAGTTTCTGACCTCACATTGAGCGATCGAATTATGTTCTGTTATGTGCCACTAAGTGACCACAGCAAGGAGACGTACGTGTTGCTGCGGTTGTTCGCACAGGACCATGCCGCTGGCCGACATGTTCCTCTCCGCGTGAATGAGAGGTTTGAGGTGCTAATGAAGGAATGGGAAATTCTGTGCGAGCACGCGGATGCAAGAGGGGTGCAGCGTATACTGACAGGTATGGAACATGTGTACCGCCAGACAGAGATGTATTGTTGGCTTGCATGGCGCTTTGGTAAGACATTTGTTCACCTGGAAATGGCATCTACGTTGAGGGAGAAGGTTGCGACGAAAATTGACTTGCTGTTAAGAAGTCTATGAGTGATAGTTTGATACATGTTGTATTTTCCCTTATTTGTTCAAATATCTTTCTTCTTTTTCTTCTTCACGTGCGCCGTGGTGCATACATATGAATGTGTCTTATTCTGTAGTGTCACCTTGTTTCTACCTTCCCCTTCTCTTTTCTTCTTTCACTCACCGGATTTCATTTCAAAGTACTGCCCCTAGCTCTCGTAACACTCTGTGTTGGTAAATTACGCAAATGGGATTTATCAACACGTTCAGCCGTTTTTGCTGCGCCACCAGACCAGAGGAATCTGAGGAGAGACGGACCATCCGCCCTGGTTACCCATCAGTACAATACGGCAAAAACCGAGTGAAGAGCTCAAGGTATAACATTCTTACATTTCTCCCTATCAACCTCTTTGAGCAATTTCATCGACCAATAAACCTCTATTTCTTGCTTGTTATGGTACTTCAGTTTGTACCCTCTGTGGCCACCGTAAGTCCATTAACGATTCTTTTACCACTTTGTCTTGCCTTTCTGATAACCACCGTCAAGGAGGGTATTGACGACTTGCGCCGACACCGACTCGACAAAGAGTGCAACTACAGGAGATGTAGAATTATCGATATCAACACGTTGAAAATAAAAATTGTCCGATCTTTCGATATACAGGTTGGAGACTTGCTGCTTTTGTCTCATATGGAGGTTGTTCCATGCGATGTGGTTTTGCTTTTGTCTTCAGATGAAAATAGTGAGGTTGTTATATCGACAGAATCACTGGATGGCGAAACATCAGCCAAAAAACGATATGCGGTATTAGGTAACATGTACAGGGAGCGTCCTGTTGCAAGCACGACAAGTACAGAATCAATACAGGAGGATATTGCTACCGAAATACTTTTGGCAGCCGAATTTATTAAAGATGCGGAGTGCATAATCGACTCAGAGGGTCCCAAGCCCTTTCTCAACAGTTACAGTGGGACTCTCAAAGTGCAAAGATCGCATGGTAGCGAGGAGGGTGAACTTCTGTTTGGCATAAATGCCGAAAATGTTGCCCTTTGCACTAGTGTATTGGGGAACACGCGTTTTGCAATTGGTACTGCTATACTAACGGGTAATGAAACAAGGGTGGCCATGACCAGCACCGTTCCACAAACTAAGTGGTCTCTTGTTGACCGACACTTCAACCAGATGGTGATTCTCGTCTTCGTTCTTCAGTTTCTCTTGGTTGCGGTTTTCGTTGTTTTTTCAGACATGCGCCAGACGAGAGGCCACGAAACCGTCTGGTATCTTGGCCCTTTTAACGGTGCGACCACACTGAAGGAACAAATCCTCATATTGCCCCTGTCCTTCTTTTCATTGGTCTCACCAATGATTCCTCTCTCTTTTAAAGTGCTACTCGAAGCGTCAAAGACGTACCTCAGTGTAGCCATCAAATGGGATTTGGGGTTTTCAGGTAACTCTGGTGCGATAGAGATACACAACTCTTCTCTTATGGAGGACCTCGGGCAAGTGGAATACGTGCTGACTGACAAGACAGGTACCCTCACATGCAACGTAATGACACTCGCACGAATTGTGACAGCAAGTGGCAACTCTCTTACCCCAGGGGCTCCACATGTAGCATCTAACGTGAAGAAGTCTTTGCCTCACGACGAATCACTTTTACAGTTAATGCGGATACTTTTGTACTGCAACACTGTTGAGAGTGCAATTCATGCAACGCCGAATGCAATGCATATTCAGAATCAAATGCAGCAGCAATCGGAATTACCTTTATTGATACCAAACCCAGCTTCGTCTAAGAGTACAGGTTCTGTTCCTGTTTCCGCCGTTTCTCTCCCCTCCCCCACTTTTCCTAATCATTCGTCGTCTTCCATTTGGGCATCATCATCACCGGACGAGGTGGCACTTGTGGAGGGAGCGGGACTGCTTGGTGTGACGCTGTTGGGGCGAACACGAAAAGGGGCATTTGCATTATTCGATGAAAAAATCGAATCTGTGCGGATAGTGCGTATTCTCTCTTTCACATCGGAGCGTCGCCGCTTAAGTGTCCTTCTTCAAGTAGATGGGGATTCGCGTTATCTTCTTTTGACAAAAGGTGCGGACGAGAGCGTTTTGGTGCGCTGTCTAGAAAGCTCCTACGACAGGCATGCGGTATTGAATACACTTGATCAAATTGGTTCAGAAGGACTACGCGTTCTTGTGACTGCATACCGCTACGTTTCCCAGGAAGAAGCGGAGGAGTGGCTCGCATATGTGTGCAAACAGGAGACCATTCCATCTGCTGATTCACGAGCGCGACATGTTGCCTATGCATATGAGTGTATTGAAAAGGAACTTCTGTACTGTGGCATCACTGCTGTGGTGGACCATCTACAGCAAGATGTTCCTCGCACAATCACACAGTTGCGACAGGGCGGGATGCGGGTGTGGATGCTCACTGGGGACAAGAGTCAAACGGCGAAACAAACAGCTATTGCCAGTGGGCTCGTCACGGCCAACGAAAAAGTTATCGCACTGACACCCGATGATGTAGAGTCTATCTCGGTGCGGGATCATTTGGAACACGTCGAGACACAATTGAGATATGCGCTCCAACAAAGACAGTTTGAAAATGCTGAAAGGGAAGGTCAGGTTTCTTTCTCATGGTGGGTGCGTTCGGGTCTCCGTGAGTTTTTGTACGAGTTCTCTCACCGCATATCGATTTCTTTACTATGCCGATCAACGTCTCGAAAAGCCTCACGACATGACTATCAAACCCCCCATATGAGTTCTTCAATAGACATGGATTGCTCTTTGCTGGCGTGCGGTACTGCATTGAAAGAAGAGAGAGACTATACCATTTTGTTGTCTGGAAAGACTCTTGAACTCCTGAAGGATTGCGGCAACCAAGAACTCTTTACCGATTTTAATCGTGTGGTATTGCACGCCTCAACAGTGATCTGCAGCCGAATGACTCCATATCAAAAGTCTTTCCTTGTGCAGGAAGTAAAAAAGGCGGGGTATGTAACGTTGGCTATTGGGGATGGAGGAAATGATGTGTCGATGATTCGGTGCGCTCATGTAGGCATCGGCATAAAGGGGAGGGAAGGGAGTCAGGCAGCTGCGGCTTCTGACTTTGTTTTATTGCAGTTTTCTTTCCTGTCAAGACTGTTGCTCTTTCATGGTCATACAGCGTATCAACGGTCTTCCGTTATTGTGCAACAAAGCTTCTGGAAGACTGTGTCCCTGGCGTGGATGCAGTTGTTGTTCAATATATATACGAATTTCTCTGCAGTGTCTTTCTTTGACTCCTTTGCACTCACGATGTATAATTCTCTTTTTACCGTGCCCGTGACGTTTCTTTGTGTCATGAATATGCCACTTTCACCTTCGGTGTTGTTAAACAACCCAAGGTTGTACGTTCTTCCACAGAAAGGCAGGTATTTGAATTGGCTGACATTTTACGGCTACGTTCTCAGAGGGTTTGCTCATGGCTCTATGATTTTCTTTTTTGCCTTCCTTTTTTTTAATGAAGCAGGGAGTGACATCATGCGGCATGGGTATTCTGTGGATCGTACATGTGATTTTTATTCACCCTTTTTTGCCCTGGTGACGCTACATTCTTGTATAGTTCTTCTGGAGGCGCACTCTATCACTGTGCTTCACTGTGTGGCGTTGCTGTGGCCAGTGGTGGCAATGTTCTTATCGTTTAGTTTCTATGCTCTTTTCTGGGGCAACCACTCTTTTTTGGAGTTGTTGAAAAACGGAAGTTTTTACCTTCAGTGGATCCTTGGTGTGGTGGTGCCATTGCTAACACTCTCACTGTATGCAGGTGCCAAAATGTTTTTCTTTTCAGATCTCTTGCAGCTGCAACGATTGGTCTTGCATGCTTTTGCAAGGTTCCATAAATCTCCCCAGTCAGTAAAACTTGCCGAGGCGGGGGAGTTGACTAGGGCTTCCAGTGCGCTTTCGCTTCTCCATTCACAGGATGTCAGTTCTGAGCACCTTGGCGTGCTGTCCATGCCCTCTCTATCAAGTTTCACGCGTCTCGATGCCTCAGATGACAAGAATAACCGGAAAAAAGAGAAAACGGGAGAAGAGATGTCGCAAGATTCCCATATTCCAAGTTTGGTGACAAAGTTACAACACAGCTCATCCATTTTGTCTTACCATTCGTGAAAAAATCGTAACCCAAAACGAAATCAAAACATGTATTAATATATATATATATATATATATATATATATATTAAATGTGCTTATGAACCACTGTTTTTTTTTCCTTTCTTTTTTCTCTATTTGGTATCGCTTTTGAGCAGATACATGAAATATCATATATATATATATATATATATATATATTTGATCTCGATACTTCCCTAGTGCTGTCTCTTGAAGCAGGTGCGTGTGTGTGCTTATTTCCTTTTTGCCATTCTGGTTTTCTTTTATCTTTTTTCTCTCGTCTTGCTCGTTCAATCATAAATGTATCTCCCCCTGCCCTCCCCCCTTTTTTTTATCTCTCTAGTTACCTGTTTTATTCTTTCGAAAGATGCAGTTATGGCGACAATTGGTGCGACAGAAGGGCAATGTACCCCCCATGTGTGTCATCGATATGAACGATGTGGCTCGGTACTACCTAAAGGCACTTCCTCACCCAGTTTGCCCTTCTCTCTCTCTATGGCACGTGATTCACATGGTGCCCGCGCATCCACAGTCAGCGGGCACCATCTGGCGGGATGCGTTACAAGCTGGGACCTTGCCAATGAGCATTTCATTTGAGGCGTTCAGTGAAGCGCTCTCACGGCTGGCACCCTTGTTTCTCTCCATTAACATGGCAGTATCGAGCAAGAACTGCAGGGATGCGATGGTGAGCTGGCAACCCTGGGTGTCCCAGGAGTGGCGTGATCGCTACAAGAGAAATGGTGGTGGCAGCGCTGCTTCAGGGCGCGACGCACTGGAAGCAGAGCTGTGTAGCGTTGTTCCTTCATATTTTGTGCCCTCTAGGCTTGTCCAAGGGCAAATACGTCGTCGGGAGTCTGGGGTTCCTGCCTCCACCACCCTGGAGTGGCAGCAGCTCATGACTCCACCCCTTGCATCGCTTCTTGAGTGGTCATCCGACTACGGTGTTGTTCGTCTTTCCACACATGTGTCGGGTGGAGCGGTGGCGGCGGCAAATGCCCTCTACGGTCTTAAGGCGCAACCGGACATGTTTCATAAGGGCCTGAATGCTCTCGCACTTGTGTTGCCCACATTTGATGTTTTCGAAGAACGAGTGCGACGGGTATACAAGACGCATTTTGTTGATTCCTGTGGCATTTACTACTCTGAGTTTGGTCCGCAATTCACTGAACGTTTTCCAGACGCCTGTGCACTGATGGATCATCCCGAATTGCAGTTTGCGTTACAACGCGATGGATCTGGTCGCGTGATGCTTCACCCACTCTTCCTGCACGCCAATCGTGGAGTGCCGGATTCACTCTACAGTGTGGCCCCACCTGCACGGTGCAATCCCCCTGTCAAGGATATTTCGACTCGTCCCCATGTGTGCAACTTCCTTCACATGAAGCTTCCTTACATTTCTACCTCTGGTGATGAAGTGATACTTCGCTGCATTCAACAAGAACGTCTCCTCGGCATGCAGTGTGTGGTCAATGAGGACGAAGACCGCTTCAGTTTCTCTCTCGCCACCGCTCGTGGTGATGTTGCCTTCTTTGAATGCACTGTATCCTCCCTTTATCGTCTGTCTACCTCTGGCATTCAAAACGGCGGGCTTCCTGTAGAAGTTGCTGATGCACTCGCATCGCCAAAGGTGGTGAAAGTCATTGCTATTGAGTCTGCATGTAGAGAGGAGCGCATCACTGAAGACGTGCGTCTGATGTCCTTCCTTCGTCAGCGTCTGAACATTGACGTGCAAACCGTCTGCAGTCTCTGGCGGTGGGCCCTCTTTGTGGGGTTTCCTTTCCAACCGTTGCCTGCGCTGTCGGTATCATTTTACCATCGCCTTCTCGCGCGTCTTGGGGTTACAGTAGTCCCCTCTATGCCAACGGCACTCTTGGCAGCAATGTGTGCCTCACGCTTGCTTGCCTTTCATGAACTGGAAGGTTACTGTTTTGATGCCTCCGGGCTGCACCAGATGCTACCCGAATGTGGTAGTGGTGATGATGATACTTATCACAGCGAAGAGGTGTGGTTGGTGAGGAATCTCGATATGCGGATACGGCGCTACGGTAAGGTGCCTCTCAAGGGCGCCTCACTGCAGGCGCATCGCCTCCTCTTGCGAAGTCTGTCGTCCCTGTACGGACCGGAGGTGTGTACCTTTGACAGAGAACCAAAGCTCCCGCCTACCCTCACAATACACGACGAAAAGTCATTTGATAAACAGCCTATGGTAGAAGAAAAGGCCGATGTGGAAAATGCTCAAGGATCTTATGACGATGATGAAAGGGCCTTTATCGATGTCTTTTGTCCTCTACCCGATGCTGCGTGTGGTGGTGAGCAACGTGAGGCCAAAGCTGGGATGGAGGTGTTGTCTACACTCGATGAAAACAAAATGCCCCAAGACTCTAGCGGCAAGCCAAAGAAAAGGGAGGCAGGGGAGGGGACCGAAAGGGTTTTCGCACCAAGTGGCGATAGTGCAACAAGCGAAGTTATCAACACCTTTCCTGGGTCTGATGTTTCTCACAAGGACGAGGAGGGAAATACCTCGACTCAGCCGCAGTTTATTCTTTCTCCTCCAAGCATTCGGCATGATCGGTACCAAAACATCAGACTGAAGTCTTGCAGCACCTCGCAGCTGCCTCCACCGTTTTCCTTTCCGCGAGCTTCTGCAGTGATGTCCTCTCATGAAAGCCTTTCTAGGTCCAGTTCATTTCCCGCACAAAGAACATCAAGTGCGGCGATAATACACCAGCCTGTTGACGATGTGAAAATAGAAAAAGAGCTGATTGGATGCCTCACAAGGGAGATTCTCCATGAGAGTCGAAAAGGGCCGGTCAAGGGTCCCCAGCGTGTGAAAGCCGATCAATCGTGGATGCTGAGGGAAGACAGCACGAGGCAGGATTGATACGGGGGTCGTCTCCTTTCAACTAGGGAAGGGAAGTGAGATTCAGAAGAACTGTTCTTCATACTCCCATCAAAACACAACAGAGGAAGAAGAAGTGTGCGTTTTATCTTTTGTTCCTAGTCTTCAATTTTTTTATTTCCTCTGTCAGGGAAATGGAAGTTATATGTATTTATTTTTTTATTTCTTATTATGTTCTCTTCTTATTATTTGTTCTGTTTTTGATTGTCACATTTGGCATCAGTCTGTTTTTCTTTGCCTGCTGCTATTTTCCCGTGTAGTGGTTCGGTTTGGATTTTTTACTCACACTGCGCCTTTCTGCTCCGCTGGTGACAGGGTGCGGGATGCATGCGTGCATATATGCGTGTGTTTCATGCACACCCTGAAGAATACCATCGCCACTCACCTCTCCCCACCGCATTGTGGCTGTGCTCCATTTTCTCTTTGCTCATGTCAATTCGCTCTGCTCTTCTGTCCCCGTTTCTCAAAGCGTGTTTCCTTCTGTGTTTTAAGTGAACTGCTGCCGTGATCAGTTCTTCGGTCGCACACGAGGCAAAAGTAACAATACACGGAGGAGGGAACGAGACGAGACAGGAAGAAGAAATTAATACAGAGAAGTTGAAGAATAACGGCGTCAAAAAAAAGGAATTGGTCATCGGTTTTCAAGCAGGAAAGAGACGCATCATGTCGGTTGCTTCTGCTACTGCTGCTCTTTTTCTAGTTAGTGTGTTTGTACATGTGCAGACAGTGGAGGCAGCGGATGAGGAGAAACTGGAGAAGATGCAGTGGGTCTATCTTATTCTCGCCGACAGCATCTTACTGCTTTTTGCTGCTCTTTTCGCTGGGTTGACGCTCGCAATCATGGGACTCGACACGCTTTCTCTAGAGATTATTGCGGACAGTGGCTCGGAACCGGACAAAACATACGCATCCAAGATTTTGCCCATTCGTCGTGTGGGCAACCACTTACTCTGTACATTGATTCTCGGGAATGTGATGGTCAACACACTCATGACGCAGATAACGGACTCCCACATTCACGGCTGGGTGGCAACTCTTTTGTCGACTTCTCTGACAACAATTGGTGGAGAGGTCCTTCCGCAGGCGCTGATGTCTGCTCATGCACTGCAGGTGGGATCGAAGAGCGTCCCTATTGTGAAATTTTTTTTAATCTTGTTCTACCCGATCTGCAAACCACTCAGTATTGTGCTGGACCGCTTCATTGGAACAGACCCCGGACAAATCTATGAGCGCAACGAGTTGAAAAAGCTAATGTTTATGCACGCTGCACGCGGGTCAGAGTCAGGCCTTGGTGAGCAGGAGGTAGACCTCATGGTCGGTGCAATGGAACTGCACGAGAAGACAGTGATGGATGTGGTGACACCAATTTCTGATATTCTCATGCTCGAGGCAAGTGAGCCTCTCAACGAGGAGGCTATCCAACTTATCTCGGAACGTGGACATAGTCGGATTCCCGTCTATCAGCACAATAGGAATAACATCATAGGTGTCCTATTTGCAAAAGACCTTTTGTTGGTAGACCCGCGTGAAAATACTCCTGTGCTGCTTTTAGTGATGTTTTACAACAGACGTTGCCATATAGTCCCTTCTGAGACAAAACTCATATCGATGCTTAAATATTTCCAGACAGGGAAGTCTCACATAGCATTGGTGCAGGAGGTGCAACAGCGACCGTATGGTGATCCGTATTATGAAATGAAAGGCCTTGTCACAATGGAAGACATCATTGAAGAGCTCATTCACAGCGAAATATTTGACGAGCACGATGTGGACCCGAAGCTCATGGTGCCTATTTCCACGTCAATTATGAAGCGTCAGGTCGGGTTGACCACGAAGTGCGCACGCCGTGTTAGCCTGAGCGCAAATCAACTGAAGGCATCAGTACTATTTTTATGTGAGTCACTACCAGTCCTCGGTGGCTATGTGCGAGACGTGTCGTCACAATTGCTTCAAGCTATCAGTCTACATAGTGCCATCTACAAGGTGCGTTCCCCAGCGGATTCGCGAGGCCTGGAGCATGACGACAAGGCAAACATATGGTTGTACCGCAACGGTATACCGTCAGACGTTTTTACATTAGTGATCGCTGGAAGGGTAGAAGTCTTTGCGGGAAAGGAAAATATCCGCTTAGAAATGCCAAGCTGGTCTCTCATCGCAGCAGATGCACTCACCAAACCGATGTACACGCCACAATTTGACTGCAGAGTGGTTCAAGATAGCATTCTCATGCAGATCACACGCGCTGCCTTCCAAGACATACTCTCTATGCTTCCGAAATGTGAGGGAGAACTAAAGACTCTGATGCCTACAAGTTCCAGCAGTTAAATTTGTGTGTGCATCTACAGTGTCTGTGTGCATGGGGGAAGGGGGTGGGGCGAGTAGGCGGGTTTTGTTGGGGGGGGTAATTGATCAACCCCTTTCAGAAATAAGACAATGTCACTCTTACGCATAAAGTGAGGTGTGTGTGTGTGTGTGTGTGTGTGTGAAAAAATCCTCGAATATCCCTGGTGGAGAATACGATCAACGCGTGGTTTCCAATGCATCCACACTGTGCATGCCTCCATCTGCAAGACTCTGGTAAGAAGACGCATGAGTTTTTTTTTTTATGTACCTTCTTTGTTTGAACCAATAACAACTATTAGTCCTTCATTTTTTTTTTCTGCCACTCATTAATGTTTCTATTGCTACTTTGTTTTTATTTTCTTCACAGGCTTGGCTCTTCTGGATTCGCTGTTGTTGTTGTTGCTGTTTTCTTTTATGAAACATGCTTTTTCTTTATTTCATAGGTTCTAAAACACCGTGCTGTTGGCATGGAGGAATACATTCACCTTGATAACCTGGTGCAATTCCAGGAGAGGTGGCTGAAGGGGTATGCAGACAGCGCTCACTCGGGTATAGTCGGTGCTACTGCCGTTTCAAATACTCCGCAGATTAACTCTCCACGATCGCTACGTGCGTGTGCCATGTGTAACATTGACCCTTCTGTAACCTTTGAAATACCGTTACTTCAGCAGCATTTGGAGCTCGTCATGGCTGATGCAGCGTGGGTGGACCTTAGTGTCCCAAAAGGCATTTCTATGCGTGAGGCGCTGGATGTGTGCAAAATGGCCGGAATCAATATGGGTTCAACGCAACAAAAAATGCAGGCTTATCGCAACTTTACACGTCACAAAGCGGAGCGCCTGGAAAAGCTGACATGTGTGCGGGAGGTTCGTCGCCAGCTGATTGCGGAAGAAATGTTTAACCGGCGGAAGATGGCATACGTGGAAAAGGGTTTACAACGTGCATCTGTTGACTCTGTCACGTCACCTCGGTACAAAGCTGAAGATGAATGCAATGTTTTATCATGTTTCGATCATAATGACATGAATACTGCTTCGTTTCCTCCTCAGACAACAGTGAGCGCCACAGTGCAACAATGGGTCCCCAACACACGAGTTGCTGATACTAACTTGGATGACACGGAGGTTCTGCCAATTGATGGGGGCTTGCTAGGCAGTTCCAACCCAGACATAGAGATAGAGGCTGATTCCCCCATTGATGTTATGGGTGCAGTTTGCATGAGCGCTAGTAGCACCAGCAGCCGAAGCAACCCCGTGTTGGAAATGAATGCTTATCGTCTGGCGGTGGTTGCTGAATCAGAAAATAGAGACCCACATGTGATGGAGGTTGCGCCAGTGGCACCTCCCATTTCTATGAGTGAGCAGGGTGAAGTATACTACTATTATTGCGCCAACGCTGTTCCTGCTGGGTATGTTTCAAATTACTGTAGAACGATTACCATGTGAACGCATACAGCCTCTGTAGTGGTTGAAGTGAAAATTAACCGTGTTTAGTTACTGTTTTAATTTCTACATGCGCAATTCTGTGCAGCGCGTGATCGTTTGTATACGTACATGCAAACATATACGTATGTTGCCGTTATTTCTGCTACCTTTTTTTTTTCTTCGTCATTTTTTTTTAAATCACATGAAACGGTGGAGAAGTAAGAGAAAAATCCTTTTGATTGTATTCTATTCTATTATTATTTTTATTATTGCCTGTTATTCCTCGTTTAATGTTTTGAGGCTCTACTCTCTCCCATTTTTTGTTGTTGCTGGAGCTGCTGCGAGGATGCAGCTGGGAGGTAGTGAGGCGATGAGCGGCAATGCGGAGGGCTTGTCGGCTGGTGAGAATGCAGAACACATGCTGCTCCGTCTTGATGAACTTGATGAGCTCATGCGCAGTGGTTCTGATATGGAGCAGCACACCATCTCACGTTATCTCAGAGATGAGACGGACCTTCACGGCATTCTGGCACAACACGAAGCCGAACTTTCCCTGCTGCGCGAGGATTTCATTCATGCTTACGTGGACGAAGCGGAAAGCATCTGCTCCCTATACACTGAATTTGTCGAGTGCGAGAAGAATTTAGTGCAGTTTGAAGAAGAGATCATCACCTTTCAGCGGCAACTGGCTGACTCTGCAGAAGATATGGTAAAAATGCAGCAGCAAACTGTTAGTCTTGTGCGCAGCATCGATAATCGTCGCCTTGGAAGCAGCAAACTGAAAGGGGTGTACACCGCCCTTTGGGAATGTGAGGACTTCTGCAACGCTATCGCCCACCGAGAGGTAGACAAAAAGTATCTGGAGATCATTGCAGAGGTGAAGAATAAGCTCTCCTTTTTTTCCTCCAATGAGGAGCTAGAGGGCTCTGCTGTGGATCTTGAGATACGGCCCCAGCTAGAGATAGCAGCTGCAAGGGCTGGAGATAAGCTCCAGCGATATCTCATTAAGCGTATAATGACACTATCTTCAGTTGAGGACATCTCCGGTGTTGAGAGTTTACAGCTTTCTCTTTTGGATGATACTCAAAATACAATGGGGTTTCTCAAAAGCTACAATCCACTTGTGGCCGAGGCTGTTTTTCAGGAGTATACAAAGCGTATGTCAGATGCCTTCAGCCGGCACATTCGTGCTGTGGTACGCAAATTCGGTGAGATATGTGCAGCACATACAAGTAATATTGAAACCATAATCGTGGCTGATGACGTGCATGACGTGCTATCTAACCGGGATTCTGGTTCCCCGGAAGGGAATTGTGTTACATCGTCGCCATCGATGACGGGGTTCCCGTTTCAGCAATGTCCAAGACGTGAACGAAGCGTTTCACTGCATATGCGAAGTCTTGCGGAACGGATGTTGAAACCAGATCGGCCTTTCACTGTTCAGGGTGTATCGATTCAGGATACGATTGCATCTTTATATGCAGTTCGAATTTCCGGTGCCTCTATCAGCCTTGACGCAAAGGCATCACAATGGCTGGATGGACTGGGCACCTGGGTGTGGCAGTTTCTGCAGTGTATGCATCTCTTGATTAGGCTTTGCGTCTCTGAGTGCCACTTCGTCGGTTCCTTTTTTTCTTCATCATCGGTGTGGAAAGACTATGAAGAGGTGGAAGCACTGGCGCGCGCTGTGTTGCTTCGCCCGCTAGACGTTGCCCGTACTGGTATTGTTGAGGATTTGCGGTTTGTGAAGGACCGTCAGTGTGTTCTTGCTGGTCTTCGGATCGTAGATTGTTTTAAGGGTTATTTGTGCCATTTGCAGGACCCAGTTCCGTTGCTTCTTCTTAGTGGTATTATTGAGTTGGTGAAGACAACACTGATAACCACCTTGCATGATGTCATCGTCAATGATGAAAAATCAACGCAGTTTCTGGCGACGATGCGCCTTACGCCCTTTCAGATGGTGCCGGATGATGTAAATATGGGTACATGTGAGCTTTTAGGGAATAAGAGCTATGCTGCAACACTCGGACCACATCCCATAGTGCAGAGATTTATTCACATTGGTGGTGAGGTGGAGCTTTTGAACTGTCTCTGCCTAAGCGGGTCTATGGTGAACGGGAAGGATGTGTTAGTGTACGATCCTCTCGTTTCTAGCGTCTTTTTTCATGAATTGGAGGTGATTGCTGATTTCATTTCCACACTTTCGAAGAGGCACAAGAACTCGTTGGCGCAGCGCATCTTTTGCATAAACAATTTAATCTACATACTGGTGACCTGGACTCGGTTGGCAGCTGTCCTTTCATCTGTTGTGGAGAACAAGGAGGAGCTCTGTGCAGCACCACCTGCGCACACCGCCTTAATAGAGAGTCGCCTCTCCAATGAGGTCACACAATTTGTGGACGAGGACTCCAAGGTGAATGAGACCTTTGGTTATTTGTTTGATTTTGTTCGGGCTGCTGAGGAAACGCTGGGGAGTGCGTTCTTTAGTGACAGCGGGTTGTCTGTGCTGCCATCTGTAAAATCACTTCCCGATGCTCTAAGCGAAACTGCGACAATGCGGGCTGTGTCCGAATTTAGTCAAAGCTGGCAGGCCAATCTGTCGGAGGCTTGCAGTCACGTGAAACACGTCGTCAAATTGACTATGTCATCAGCAGTACCAGTCGAAGAGTACAGCATGGAGCTGGAGAATCGCATCCTTAAGGAGTACACACATACTGTAGTGGAGGCAAACACCAAAATGCATACGGTGGTTACACGACTGTTTCAGAGGAATGGTGACATGCACGCTAAGCTGACGAGTAACACGACAGTTCTACAGGAGGTACGGAGGGTGCTGCAGTGTTGAATGCACACATGCGTGAATGTGGTGGAGATACATAGCAGGGAGGTGTGATAGAAGAGACATGTATGTGTAGAGAGAATTTCCCAAGGAAATGGTGAAGAGTCAGAGAAGAAGGGAAATGAGGGCATCCTGAAACACAAAGAAAGACAAACCTCTCCTCTTCCTGTTTTTTTTTTTTGTTGTTGTTGTTGGCTAGTTCGCATAGAACTTTTTCTCCTTGCATATTTTGTGCCTTCTACATGTGTGTGTGTGTGTGTGCGCTTTGTGGGGTGTTGGAGGAGGTAGGTGTTTTGTTGTTGCTTTATCTAATGATTGCCTTGATGCAGTGTGAAGGAATGTTGCTAATTTTTTCTTTCACCAACCTTGCGCTATTCGTGACGAAGAAGAATACATCCACACGTGTTATTTCTTTTTTGTCATCAAAAGGACAGGACCGGTAGAGAAATCTCTGTTTCTCTCTATCCTCTCCTCTCTCCTCATCCCCCTTCCTTTTACGTCTCTCTCTCTCTGTGTGTGTGTGTATGTGTCAAAAGGAAAATAAAAATGAGGGGCAATGTGGAGACCGCTATCCTGACGGTTCTGTACGGTACTCAAACGGGGTGTGCAGAGAATATAGCGTACAACCTCGTCTCGCTGGCAGTAAAGCGTGGCTTCAAGCAATGCCGTTGTCTCCCTGCAGATGAATTGCCTCTTGAGGAGTGGCGAAGTGCCTCCCCGTTGGTGATCATCTGCTCTAATGCGAACCAGGGCGAGGCACCCGAGTCTATCCGTGTATCTTGGTCGAAGCTATTGGAGGTGACAGCGCCACGCATGGAGGGTTTGGATTTTGCTGTCTTCGGTGTTGGTGACTCCCTCTATCAGAAGTTTAACTACATGGGAAAGATGCTTCATAATCGTCTCAGGCAGCTGGGGGGTGTGCCACTTCTCAACCGCGGGCTTGGAGACGAGAGCGACGCAAAGGGACATGACGAGGTTTTTCTCCCGTGGGTTGCGCAGTTGTGGAGGGCACTGAACCTGCTGGATACGGAGGAGGAAAAGATTGAGGCGGAAAATATTTTAAGCGCACCCCTTCTCACAAGGTACAAGGTGGCTGTGTGCGATGGTGACACACAGTCAGATGTAGTTGTTTATCGCCACGAAAATTCCTTTGACTGCGTTGTGCAGCAGAACGTGCGACTCACCGCGGAGGACCACTTCCAGGTGGTGCATCATCTGGTCTTTTCCCGTGATGTTGTTTACTCAGATGGCGCTACGGATCACCGAAAAAATCTGACCTTTGAGGTGGGTGACGCGTTAGGTATGTACTCCATCAACAGCAATGCGATGATCGACCGGTTTCTCACACAGATTCAACAGCTTGGGGACATTATAGTTTGTGTGACGCCTAACACCTCCGAGGGGCTCATTCAACAACACACTCAGCCTTTCTTTGGTAAGCCCATGAAACTTTTTTTTTTTCTACGACATTACGTAGATTTGGAGGCAGTTGTAGGCCGCTCATTCTTCCTCATGTTGTCGCGGTTCGCCACGGATGATGAGGTTAGAGAACGACTGCTCGAATTGGCGTCTCCAGATCACCTGGAGGACTTCATGTCGTACTGCCATCGCGAGAAGCGAAACGTGGTAGAGGTTCTGGATGACTTCCGCAGTGTTCGCCCACCGCTCTCTACATTACTGAGTTTTATGCCACCCATGCGGCCGCGCCTCTTTTCCATCTCCTCTGCTCCATCTTTTGATCTCCAGGAGATACACCTTACGGTGGCACGTTTATCGTGGAAGACACCCTATAAACGCACGCGCCATGGGTTGTGTAGCACTCGACTTGTTGGAGCTTTGCCTGGAGATGTTTTCACGTGTTTCTTATGGTGTGGTACGCTGCTAGCACCGGTAAAGCCGACTCCACTGATGTGCATAGGCACTGGGACTGGGGTCGCTCCGCTTCGAGCTCTCCTCCGCGAGTGTGCCGCGAAAACAAATGAGTGGGGAGATGTTCCTATTTTTCTTTTTTTCGGCTGCAGGTATGAGGGAAAGGATTTTCTCTACTCGAGGGAATGGTTTGAACTTGCCAGGGATCACTTAAGCCAACTGAAGGTGTTTCCTGCATTCTCCAGGGACGGGGTGGAAAAGTTTTACGTGCAGCATCAGCTTGGCCAACATGCGAAGAGTGTAGGACTGTTGCTGGACGCTGGAGCGTGTATTTACGTTTGCGGCAACTCTACACAGATGCCAAAGGATGTCGCCGCGACTTTGGAAGACATTGCCACACAGTGCTGCTGTGGTGGAAGGTTAACACAAGGTCAAGAATACATGAAGCAGTTACAAAAAAAGGGGCGCTATGTGATGGACACATGGTCAGTCTAAGTAACCTGCGGACGTCCTCTCTCTTAATTCGTCCTCTCTTCAGTTTAGTTACTTCTCTATGACTGTCTGTCCACTTCGGCTCGTAGTGAACTCTCATCGCACTCCTGATGAATTCCTTTGTTTTCCGTACAGATGCATCTAAAGACACGTGAGCCATCAGAGAAGCGATAATCCCGCCCAAAACAGTCTTCGCTCTGGGATATCTACTCCCCCCCCTTTCTAGATGCGCCATTATTATTATTATTATTATTTCCGCCCTCACCCTCCAGCTCGTGTGCATGTTTTTTTTCTTGTTTTTTCTTAGCTTTCACTCTGCTTGGCTTGGTTATTAGCATTAGAAGACTCTGCTGCGGTGCATGCACAGGGGAGGGAATGGCTGAGAACTCCGTAGCCTCGTCAGCTGCGCAACTCGTAGCAACCGTGAAACATGAAAATATGTTATTGCAAAAACGCTTGGCTGAAGCGCGACATGAAAACCAGATTCTCAAGAAGCAGTTGTACCACTTCAGTGCCCTCCTTGATATCGCAGTTAGCAAACTCGCATCGAAAGGCATCACCCTGGAGACCTCTATTGGTGTTAGAGAGTTGCGCGCGGCAGTCTCTCGTCGCGACATGGAGGCTTCGTCGGATGCAATAGGAGGGTCTGATCTTGCCTACGACAACAGAAGTGTGCAAAGCTCATCATCAAACCGCCGGTTTCAGCCTAGGCGCGAGCTCCGTGAGCATACTAAGCCAGTTCAGTGTGCGGCATTTGCACCGGGTGGTGAACCCATCCTCGCCACAGGTGGTCTTGATTGTCGCCTTATTCTGCACAACTTCCTTACAGGGGAAAAGGTGCATGATATTCTTGGACACGAGCAGAATGTCGCCGATGTAGCCTGGTTTGAGGGTAGTGGGAATGTTCTCTCTGCTTCATTTGACGGCACAGTGAAGGTGTGGGATCCGCGTCACACTGACAGTGCCGCGACGCCGGTCTATCAATTTAGCACCACTGGCTTCGTCTTGGCAGTGGTACCACTTGACAAGGCCTTTATCTTCGCATGCACGGATTCAAAAAAGTGCACCTCTATAGTGGATTTGCGAGTAGAAAAACCTATCTCGTGGAGACATGACGTGCGAGCTAATGCACTGGCTTTCAACAGCGCCAGAGCGCAGCTTGTGACAGGACACAACAATGGCACCATAGCTCTGTGGGACGTGCGCAAGGTCGGTTTGGCATTGTCTTCCACCTCTTCATTGGATATAAATTTACCGAGTGGCAGTGGGGTGATGACAACTTCCTTTAGTTCTGCGCCAGCTGATGCAATCCCTGCTATACCCATCCCACTTCTCTCTGTTATTGAGAATGAGCCATCGCAGAGCCCTATAACGCACCTTGCTCACTATCATAATCGAGATGACACTAAGAGGCTGGTAGTGGTGTCGGCTGACAACATGGTGCGCTTGTATCGTGGTGCTGGGCTAGACACCTCCTCTCGAGAAGTGTTTACCCTACGGAATGTTGTTGGCGGGATTCCGACACGCGGCTACACCGTTAAGGCAGCCTTTTGGAAGGGTGCAAAGGAAAAGACAAATGTCTCTGTCTTCTTTGACGACGGGGAACGGGAGAACGACCCACAGCCACGACGTTTAACAGAGTGCGATCTCATGGTGACTTGTGGTATGGAGAACACGGCATGCATATATGACGTCACCGAAGAAGGCAATGCAACTCTAGTAGAGAAGCTTGAGGGCCATAGAGACCGTGTAGTTGGCGCTGCAGTTCACCATGCAGACAGCAAGCCTATTATTGCTACATACAGTACCGACAATGCTGTGAAAATCTGGGTCCCCGTTAAGAACTAGATGCATGGGATTCGACAGAAAGTTGATAATGCCTGATTCTCGGGAGGCTTTGGGCAGAACCGAAACCGTATGCGTCTTTTAGCTTTTCTTGTTTCCCTCTAATTTTTTTTTTACTTTTGTATACTTGACGCTCTGTGTGTTCCTGTGGGTGTCTGTGTTTTCGCGTGTCTATGTTTTTTTTTGTTTGTTTCTCCTTTCTTCTGAAGTTTTTGTGTTCTTCTGTGTGTTGGTGTGAGACGCCGTTTTCGTGGGAAAAAGGCGGAAGAAAAGGAAAAAAAAAATTGATGTCTGTTTGAGTACACGTGCTTATTTTCTTTGTGTCTCTTGATTTATCGTGTGACAGGAGAAAGATAAATTTCTCCAGGGCACCAACACCTTCTTTCTGTCACTTCTGCACCCTTTCACTGTGGTCAGTGAAAGTAGAATGCGGCCGGGAGGTGCTGCGCCTCTTATACAACATGGACCATTTACATTCAACGACCAGTCGCGACGTGTAGAGGAACAGCTGGCTTTCCACGAGAGATATCATGACCGCATGACCCGGCTTGTCGGTGGTGATAGTAATGGTGCTGGTTGCGTCAGTAACGACTCTGTGCCACAAGCACAATCACCAGTACCATCAGCTTTTGACCACAATGTGTTTCCCAGTCATTTTTGCAATCCAACACCGGACTATTGGGCGGATTTTGCAAAGAAGTTCGAAGAAATAGGAGTTTCACGATGGGACGGTGTGTCGCAGCGATGTGCGACGACTAATACTGCTACTGTTTCTGCCGCAGCTGCAGTTCCTCCTCCTCCTCTTCCAGTATCGCCCTCACGCCGAGGAGACCATGCCATTCCGTACGACGTGCGTAGTGCCACATCTGGACGGTTGGGGGCGCTCTCAGAGAGGGGACCATCGCCAGCACGTGTGACGGAGGACGGTGTTCTGCGTCGCCTAGACTGGCTGATCCACGAGAAAAATGAGCCAGAAACCACCGAAGTTATCGATCTACTGCGGGAGGTGGAGGATGTCCTGGCCCGTGAAGAGAATCAAAAATGTGAGGGTCCAAAGACCTTAATGCATTTGAAACCAACAGGCACCGTGCCATCTTCACCCCCATTGAATTTGTCGCATGATGATGCTTCCAAGGGCCAAGTGGATGTGGCGTCCGACCCCAAGGCAGAATTCTACCGTCGCGGTTGCTTTGGCAATACACCGCTACCCCCACCACCGCCACCACCAGCAACGACCCCAACAGCTGCACCATCGTTTAATCATTTCACACACTCTGCACCTCTAAACCGACCCGTAGTGGCAGCAGACTGGAGTCATATGTCGAGCTGTCAGCAGATGGAGTGGTATCGAACATACTACGCATGGATGATGTATTATGCTCAGTACTACGGGGCCGTTCTCGGTGCACAGCAGAGCCAGAAACCTAAAAAAAAAAGACAAAAAGGAGAAAATGAACCAAGTACAAGGCGAAAAAGCTCTACAAGGACCCGTACCACTCTGAAAGACATAAACAGAGAATGCATGGAACTGGCATCGGAGGTAGATCGTCTCAAGGAATACTCCCGGTTTCACGCAGACAGGCGGAAGAAGGAGGTTGAGGACGAGCTTTCTGTCCGAAATGTTGTTGTATCAGGGAAAAAGAAGAACGGCAGTGCACGACAACGGTGCCCGTCTTCACCGCATAGTGAGGAGGAAGACGACACACTATACCGCTCAGACAATCGGCACTCCTATCTTTTTAGCAGGCTGCCTGGTGCTCATATCCGACATTCTACCTCAGCACCTCTTCGTCCTCAAAAAGCGTCTCAGGGCCTAACGGCGCCAATGCGTCGGGATCTTTCGTCAAGCGGTCGAGGTAAGCTGGTGCGCGATACCTCCGAGTTGAATGAAAGTGAGGGCGAAGGCTCAATCAGCGGACAGATGTTTGATCCTCCGTGGCTTCCGCCAAACCGACAAGTCCCTCACCCGAAAGAACAAGAAGTGCAGAGGCCGCAGATACGATCTGCACGCGGGCCAGGCGCTCGTGACATCTCATGGCTTTACAAATACGATGAAAGTGAAGATGAAGGAAGGTTGTCTGAAGAGAGGGGGGAACAAGACGAGGTGCATACTGCAGAGGAAATCACACCACCAATAGGGCACCAACACAGCGCTCAGGCATATCTTCAGCGTCCGGTGAAGCGTGGCTCTAAATACGAGCGCAAGAGACGAGAAATTGAGCAGGAAAAGCCGCGTTGGTGTTTCTGAAACACTGAGACTTCGGGGGAATAGTGGAAAAGCAGTTACTCACCCCATCATATATATATATATATATATATATATATATATATACATCTATATACATATTCGTTTTCTCTTCTTGGTTTGAAGATGGGCGTCCGAGGGATTTAAAAAATACAGCAAACATATTTTCACGATACGTCTGTCTGTGTGTATATGTTGCACTTCTTTACCCACTTCTTTTCTTAGTCCTTCTCTTGATGTCTTCTTTTCTCATGCTCTTCTTCGCTTTATTTTCCTCTTGGGTGGGTGGTGGGGGGGAGTGGTTTTAGGTGTTTGGCCTTTTACAGGGGAAGAGAAAAACCAAAGAATTGGAACTCGTTTTTATATACTAAAAAAGAAGTTCTGCAAAATGGCGGCATGGGCGGACGAGATCGACTCCATGTCCCTCGATGAGGGTTTTGGAAGAAACGGGGTGTTGCAGCAGGACGAGCGTGTGGAGTCAAGGGCGGCATGGGACAACGCCAAAACCATTGTCGAAACTATCACTGACAGCGAAAATAAACGCTATGAGATTGTCAAAAAGGTGCGAACGTACCATGTGGACCGCCCGGCTACCGTGGTGGATGTCCGAGCCAAATGGAAGCGCTTTGGAAAGGAGAGTGAGGCCGCTAACATGCAAGATCTCGTTTCACGTGATCCTCCTATTGTGTTAGAGCTGGGGGACATTGACCCCCTGGAGCGCGTGGCGCGGGACGAGGTGGTACGTCTCATGAACGATGCGGAGCGGGCGAAGATTGAGGTAACAGATGCCCGTCTGGCGCGCTTTGCGAAGATGGAGGAGGAGCAGGAGAAGGCTGCGCAAGAAATTTCCGCGCAGGCGGACACCTCAAAGGATCGCACATGGGCCGCTGCCAGGGGAGAGAAGAGCTCGGGTCAGCGAAAGGAGGACACAGACCGTCGTCTGCGCATCACCAACATCTCGGATGATATCAGTAAAGAGGAGCTCTACAACATCTTTCACACAGACGAGTACAGAATTGAGAAGCTCTTCCTTCCCAAGGATAATGCAACAGGAAATTACAGAGGGTTTGCCTTCATCACCTTTGAGGAGCCTGAACACGCTGAGAGATGCCTTAAGAGGACGAAAGGTACTGCACGCTTTAAGAACACAGTCATGCGTATTGTGCGCGCGCTTCCAGAAAACGAGCAGAGGCGTCACTGAAGAATGCGAGGAAAAGAAACATGATGTCTCACACACTCACGCAGAAAAAGAGTGGTGGGGGTAAGGCGAAATAGGGTGAGGATTATTATAAAAGCTCTTCGACAACCACGCCTTCATCCCCTACTTATCTTTTTTTTCTACCCCCCTTTTTCATATTAAAAAAAAATCAAGGAGCCGAGAAAAAAAAAAAAACAATAAGTACGCGGCGAACTTGAGAGAATAGTTGGCGTATCTCTCTATTGGTGTTTGTGTGCGTGTGTGCATCATCCCTCGCGTATGTGGTGGTTTGTGCTAGCACAGGTTGCCCCGTCTCCATTTACGTTCTTTTTTTTTTTTGCTTTAGTTTGTTCAAGTCTTTTTGACGGTGATATTCAGTACTGTGGTAGGCTTTTATCGATTCTTGGTTGATACTCATCATCATTATATGGGTCGTTCCACAAGTGTTGATGGTCTATCGTCACGTTTCAGGGAAATGTCTCTGCATCGAGACCGTCTTATCGACGGAAGAGGTGGATCGTGGATACTTGCTGAAGACAAGGCATTCCACACACGTATCAACTCGGGGAGATCGCTAGAGGGTGGTTGCACTCATAGCTCATATCGAAATCATCAAGCAGGTGGTACCGCGTACCGTACACCGTCTTCATACATACCCTTATCGGCTAGATATAATAGAGACGTGGTGGATGATAGGGATCGTCTCCCATCGTCGTACACAAGCCACCGCCAACCTTTTGTGAATCGGTCCTCTCCCAGATGCACATATAGGGACTTTTCGGATAGAAACGTCAATTGCCGTTGGGTCAATGACGCTGGTGGCGGTGACTTCGACGGTGATGATGGCAACAACAACAGAAACAGTATCAACAGCCATATTAGTAATGGGTATCAATGCGGTAGGCAGGGATTTCACCAACAAGAGGAGAACAATGAGCAACGTGTTGTTTGGGGTGCTACTCCATCCAGAGCGTTGCAGCTGAGGCGACCTTCTCCTCTCCTCTTCTCACTTACTAACATTGTGGCTCTTCGACGCGGTGTGCGAAGACCGCAAATTTCACAGGAAGTAATCATCGCTTTTCAGAGCTCTGTAGCCCGTGGTACCTTCATGTTGAAGTTTGTACCACGTGGTGCCCCGCACAAACGTTTTTTCGTTATCCGATTTCTCGATCGAATAAAACACAACATGGAACCAGATCCGGTGCTAGCTTGGTACGCAAGCTCGCACAGCTGGAATATGCGGCGGTATCTGCCCTTGCAAGACCTCATTGCCGTTGTTGACGGTGGTGCGGGTCACCCTGCTGTAGAGAGACGCATGGTAGAACCCGGTTTGATCAAAGGATCATATGTTGACTTGAGGGCTAGCTATTTAAGTGCAGATTTTATTCTTCAATTGCATTTTCGTTCCCCAACCGGCGGGGAGGAGGTGTTAGCGGTGAAGCTGCTAGACAAGTCATCTTACGTTGCTTGGCGCATCGTGACTGATTTCTTCAGTAGGATCGGCTCCGCTCAGGAGGATGGGAGATAAAAAAGGGAAAAAAAGACCCAAAAAAAATCTTAGCGAAAAAAGTTCTTCCCCCCCCCTTTCTTCTGATAATCAAATGTATACATAGCCACTGATTATTCTTTGCATCGGAAATAAATGAGGAAATGGGGGGGAGGGTGATAGAGAGAAGTGACCAAGAGCAAGTGAAAACAAGTTGGGAAGATTTACGGCTTTCATTTACTCCTCTCTCCCTCTCTCTCTCTCGCTATATATATATATATATATATATGGACTTCTGTGAGTGTCTTGCACTGGTCTGTTTAGGTGCAAAAAAAAAAAAAGGAAAAGGACGTAGGACAAAAACGGAGTGCAGATAGTGGAAATAGAATTAGATATTTGAAAATTTATGTCGTCCTTTTTACTTTTGAGTCGCTGCACTATCCTTGTGCTTGTCGTGAGTGCTGTGGTTGTCGGTGCACTTCGTCCCACTGTACCGCGAACGGAGAAGAGGTATCTCATACATTTGCATCCTCTATTGGAGGGCCTGACTGACTCGGACGAGAAGACACTTGTGTCTATAACAGAGAAAACATCACTTTGGCTACCCCGTGGATCAGCTAAGGATGGCGACGAACACCTGAGTTTCAACACTGATATGGACCCTTTTTGGGTACACATTCTGCGGCGGAGACAATTCACTTCGTTGGAGTGGTCGGGATGTGGTGGTTCGTGGCACCCCGAGTGGAGGACAGCGCCCGCCGACGCTGAGTTTCCCATCAATGTGAGCACAGTTGAGCTAATTTACGAGTTGTCGCACCAGACAGTTTGTTACTTCTCGAGTCTCTCTGCTTGTGGATGGAGTGGGGGTAAGACGATGAGAGGCAATGTCGCAAGCGCATCGGTAGATCCCAGCGCAGAGGCATACCGCCAGCATGTGTGGCTTGCGCACTTCGTCTCCTCATTGCTGCCGTCAGCGCTAACTTGGTCGATGGAGACACCACTGCACTTGCGCCCGATTGGTACTCTTCGTTTGGTTTCTGAGAAAACTGCTTCTGAAGCGGATGAAGACCAGCGACAATGGTGCGCGTTTCATCTGTCGCATCACGACACAGTGTGTACACAGAATGTCAACACAATTCTCAACGGTGGGCGCAGCGGAACGGGAGTAGGGAAGGACATTCCAGAGGGCATCTTTAGAGCGGGTTTGGTTACATTTAAGCATTTTTTCTCCTCTGAATTTCATCATTTCCATTTCGACGTCTCGCAGTCACCCATAGTGGCCGAAGACGCAAACGAGGAGACCGAGATTAGGCTTGTCATCCGCATGGCATTTGTTGTGCGTAAGGAGGATTTTGGAACTCTTGCGGCCCATTGGAAGCGCTCCCTCCTCTCATACGCTGATCGTCTCACATTCTTTTCAGGATCTCAACTGAATGAAAAACTCGCCGCTGCTGTACGTTATATAGAATCGTCTCAAGGAGTTGAGACGGAGCCACGGAATGGAGAAGCTTTAAAGGAGATGCAGGAAGCACCTGGGAGAGAACAATGGCCAATTGCTCACCATTACATTTCTTCGGTAGGACACGTTTTCGGCACGTACCGCCTTGTTCTGTTTCCATCGGTGATGCAGACAACACCTGAAGATGGACATCCTGAAAAGGATGATTGGTACGGACTAAAGGAAGGGGACACATTGGATGTACTGATCATGCTTCCCCTTCACGTCATCCGACCATCCTTATCTGAAATGCGGTATGGCTCAGGTGTGATGTCAAGGGTAGAGAATGCTTTTGTTGACAACAGCACAAATGTTTTAGTGGTGCATGTGAAAACCGTGCTTACGAAAAACCCATCTCGTGACCCTTTGTGGGACAAAGACACTACGGACCGTGGTAGCCTTCTCATCTGTGAGTTTCCATTTCGTTGGGGATGGGCGTCGCTCGTCGACTTGCCGCATGATGCAAACAGCTATCGCATTTTCCCTCACCCTGTCATCCGCGTTGGCCGTCGTTTTGAAACAAAAAGGCCTAACACCACCGCTTCAATAGTTGCCAATTGCGCAACGTCGAAATGTGCTTTCACCAATTCCATGCAAATTGATCACCAAAGTTCGCTCGAACGCCTTTTGCAAAGTATGATGCGCGGTTTCCCGAAGGAGGAGATGGAGCTGTCGTCATGTGTATGCTACTATTGGATCAGATGTAGAAATGTTGCTGGTACCACCATCCCTGTTCCCGATCCCGCAATGTTGTTTAATGTCATATCCATTGGGCTTCTTTTTTTTGGACTACTAACGAGTGGTGTAGTGCGAATCAGTCGACGTTTCTTCGAAGTTTCAAACCAAGACAGTGACGCAGAAAAGGTATCTTCGTAATTTTTCTGCGTATTTTTTTTTGGTAATGAGAGTGGGGAACAGGAGACCCTGTTTGCAGGTGGTGTGGTAGGAGGGGGACGAGTTCTGCCAATTAGGTCAATCTTTTTCATCTTCCCCTTGCGACTCTGCTGCAACCCCTTTCTGCCGCTTCTGGATTGTGTGATTGGTTGGATGACCAACGGTGTCTGGGTTGTTGTAACATTACTGATGAGTATATGTTTGTACCCTTTTTTATTTTTATTCTTGTCTCCTTCTTTCGGTAGTCTTTCGACAAGAAACCGGAGCTTCGAATTCGCAAAGAAAACAAACGAAAGTAAGTTTGAAACAGAAGGAAAAAAAAAAAAGGAAAAAAAAAAGTTTAAAAGGTGAAACATCGAACGAGGATGAACACAGTCATGATGCCTCAGAACGCACACGCCTATCCGATCAGTGGCAGCACTGCCCTTTTCACCTCGCCGTTGATGGATTGTACAAACGCCATTCATAACTCCGACAATATTCAGAACAGCTCACCATACTTCATGACAACGAAAAGTACCTCTTTTGTATTGTTTCAGGAGCGACTAAAGGAGATGCCGCTCATCGTTAATGAGACGCAATCACCTGTCCTTCCAAAGAGGCATACAAATGATCCCTACAGGCGGACATCTGAGGATGGGATTCCTTGCATCCCAAAGTCGCCCTACACACCGGAGGTAAATTTCTTCATGTCCTACAAGGATGATGTGACGAGCGTCTTCGAGTCGTCCTCGTCGTCGGCATCACTTCCAACAAACCCGACGGCATCCCCATGTGGGGGAAGCAGCGCGCGTGGCTCTGTTAGGACTACCCATGGCGCCGTCGCTGCCTACTCCCTGATGTCACCGCCATCACTTCCTCGTCCTCGCAGCAATGCCAGCAGCAACGGTGGATTCACACAAGCTGTCTACAAATACGCACCCTTCGCGGATGGATCTTCTCCCCCGGCTGGTTTTCGCTACACCCCCATCATGACTGAGATACCTGCAACAAACCACAAAATGAAGCGTGTAGAGTCGCGGTATCCTCATAACTCTGTGTCTACGCAGCCACACCCTAGAACTTCTGGTTCCACTGTGTCTGGATCAGCTACCTCCGTAACACACGTTCGGTGCAAACGTGTCCACGTGAATGGGCGACCAGTTACTGTTTGGCTCAACGAGGATGGGCATGTGGAGTGAAAAGCAATGTGGGTTTCACTTTTCCTGTTTTCTTCATTTCTGCCATGGATGATGGAGAATAAGAAGTATGTAACTAAATGGTCATTTTTTTCTTCTTTTTTTTCTTTTGGTTTTGTGTGGTACGGTGTGGTGGTGTTTTTTTTTTTTTGTGTGTGTGTGTGCCGGGGCGTGGTGAGAATAAACGGAGCCTCACTGTAACTACTTCTGCTGATGTTGGTAGGTGCACAGTAATGGTGGGGTGGTAAGCTCAAACAGCAGGATCCGGGGAAATGGTTAGATGAATGAATGAGTGCGATCAGGAAGGTCGAAATACGGAAGTGCAACAACCCCCCTCCTTTTTTTTTCTCAAATTGTTTTTTTAAGCGAAGAAAAACCAGCATTCCATAGAACGGTGTGAAATCCCCTTCCCATAAGTCATAATAACAATACGTAGGTGGATATACATGTAGACATATATATATATATATATATATATATATATATAGATATCTAAAGTATATCGATGTGCATCTCTGCACATCAACACATATGTAGAGGAATATACCGCACTACTCTGTACGATGAGAGGAGTACGGAGAAGTTAGAACCAACTGAAGATGGTTTACGTTCTCTTTCTCTTGTTGTGCAACTCTGCAATTTCTTTCTTCAAATAGATTATATATATATATATATATAATATCTATTTTTTTTTCTCGTCTTTCAACGTCTAATATACATGCATACATCTATATTTGTACACATATTATAAATATCTTCACATATATTTGTATGAATATATAGCACATCGTCGAGTTTCGCTCATTTTATTAAACCTTCGGCATCGTTACCCCTCGTTTTTTTTCTTGTTTGAACGTTCACGTGCGTGCGTGCGTGCAGCTTTCCCCCTTTTTTGTTGTGACCGCTGTTCTTTTTTTTTTTTTTTGGGTCTTCCTGGCGCTACCGGTGCCCCCGTCGCTCTGCAGTTACGGTTGCCGCCTGCACTTCCGCGTCTCATTCTTCCAGCGCTGCGGTGGGGGATATGAGTGCAGTGCGGGCGTGTGGGCAGGGGCAAACAGCAGTCAAAGAAAAGTAAATAATAAAAAAAAAAAAAAATGGAAAGCCCGAGGAAAAAAACGTGCGCATGGCAACTAAACTAAAAAAAAAAAAAAGAAACTAAGGAATAAACGCCGAAACAATAGAAGAGACACCACTCCCCCTTCCCTTCACGCACACACACACAAAAAAAAAAAAAAGGAAAGCTACCCACACTTATTTTCTGCCAAATCAAAGAAAAAAAAAGATCCTTTCCTCCCCTCTTCCATATATATATATATATAACAAACTCTCCCCCCCCTTCTTCCCTGCTCCCTTTAAAAAGAAACAAAAAAAAAACAAGAAAAAATATTTTATTTCATTCTCAACGCGGAGAAAGGACTCACCAAAAAAAAAAAGCGATACCGAAAGGACGATGATAAAAAATTCACTTTATTTACGTCCCAACAGCCGCAACAACCATCAACCCCCTTCTACTTCCCTGATCCACCCACCAAAAAGGAAACGAAGTGCTGACTTTCTTTTGTTTTTGTTCTTTTGTTCCATCGGATCCAGGATGAGTGGCAAAAACTATTCACCTCCGTCTCTATTCCTATTATCTTATTTCACCCCCTTTCTCTTTTTTCCCGCTCAGAAGAAACACCAACCTTCCACCACCTTTCCATGGGTAGTGTCTTCCACTGCACATCATCTCGTCTCCAGCTGCGATCTCACTGAGGAACAGTTGGAATAAAGATAGGGGGAACGGAATGGGAAGAAAGTCTCAAATGCCGAAGAGCGTATGGTGCTACTGGGGATGGTGGGGGAAGTGGAAAATGGAGGAAAGGAAACAAAAAAAAACATGTAAAACAGAGAAAAGTTTTCTTCTTTTCCAACTTTAGTAAAGCAATGCATATCCTTTTGTTTTTGTCGATCTTCTTGTTTTAATTTTTGTATTGTTTTTTTTTTCATTTTCTTTTCTTGGGCTCATTGCGATTGTTTGAGCCGCACGAAATCGTATCGCCCGATTGGCCCTTCCCCATCGCACCGCCGTGTGCGAAAGTAGAGGACGAAGGTAGGGCCCGGGGATGAGGTGTGAACCCCCATCCCTGAGTGGAGGGACTCGAATGGCGGAGAGCAGCCTTTTTTCCCTTATCTATGTGTGGGTTTACGTGCGTGTGTGTGTGTGTGTGTGCAGTGGGAAAAGAAGAGTTGGGGAGAAGGGAATGCGGTACGTGAAACACAAACAAGCAACCGCCGGCAACTGGACGTGACGCCAGGAATTTTTTTTTTGTTTTTAAGCGTCGTATCAGATCGCATACCGAACGAATTTTTGTTTGTTTTTCTGCGCGTGTGTCCGTTTTTCCGCATTATTTCCTCCTTTTTTGTTTTTATGGATTTTGTCCGCTCTTCAGGTGTCGTTTTTCCCCTCATTTTTTTTTCTTCATCCGTTTTTAAACCCCCCCCTCTAAAAAAAAAGAACTGAAGACGTATGCTTCTGTCTCTGGATTTTTTGTTTTTTCTAAAAGCTTATTTTCCGCAAGGCAGTGCCGTTTTTTTTTTTTTTTTTTTTTTTTTACGAAAGGGTCGACATCACCTGGAAGGGCGTTTTTTTTTTCTGTTGTTGTTGTTGTTTGCACGTGTGTCGGTGGATGGGGTGAGTCTGAATCGTGGTTTTCTCTTTTCCTCCATTTGCCTGAACAGGGTGGTGCTTGCTTACGGCGCATTATTCTTCTTGTCGCTGCCACTTCTGTTTTCGCGTCCGTATGAGAGTGCAGAGAAGTGCAAGCGGGGAGGAGGGGGAGAAGGCCGCTGGGGCGACGTGCACTGCGGAAGGCAAACAAGAGGGATAAGTCGGCCGCTCTGTTTTCTTCTCACCACACCACTCGCCATGGTTTTCCCCCTTTTTTTTTGTCTTTCGGTTTTGTTTCCTTTTCTTGTTGTTCCTTTTTTTTTCGGTCGCCTGTTTTTTTTTTTCTTGTATTCACGTTTCTCGAGGAGGGCATGTCTTCACCAATCAAAAATAGAAACGAAAAAAAATTTTTTTTTTGATTTCAGTCCTCGTGTTGAATGGATCGCTTACCGCACTTCATTGCCGGCCGATGTTTTCGGGTGTATTTTTCCCGAACGCGGCACGCGGAACAGAGGAGCGACAAAGACAGAAATTCAACTGCACGCGAAGAGAGGAGGTGATGAGGAGTGAAGAGAGCGTGAACTGCAGCTAGCGGTGCAGGAAGCCGTTTTATCAGCCGTGGGGTCGGAGAAGGGAGCATTGAGGAAAAGAAACAACAGAAGGAAAGCACAACTGGTGATCGCTTTTTGGTTGCCGTTGCAACCGCAGCCCCGCTCCCTACCCCTTCTCTCCTGCACTATGAGTGAGGTGGGAGTGGGGCTTTTTGTGTCTGCTTGACTTTCCCGCTTTATTCTGTTTTTCTCTTCCTCTTTTTTCCTGCCTTCGTTGTTTGCAGCTCCACCGCCCTTTTTTTTTTCTTCTTCCATATACTCCCCCTCTTTTCTTGCTTATTCGCTTTGGTGGACGAATGCAAACGAAGGGGTGACGAATCGAAAGTTGGGTCTGGAAGGGATGAGGAGGGGAGAACATATACACAAATCGAAACCAAAGGCAGCCTGTGAGTGTGGGGAGCAGCAGAAACGCCAGGGGGGAAAGAACAACAACAGCAGCAGTGGGGACTTCTTGCAAAACAGAGTGAAGCGACAACGAGAGAAGAATGCCCACCATGTGTTTTTTTTTCTTTTTGTGTGTGTGTGTGTGTTTCCTGTTCCGGCTTTTTTTTCTTCTTTTGGTCGTGGTGGTGGTGGTGGGGGCGAGCTTCTACCGTTGCTTTACCTCAACCAAACAACTCCATTAACAAAGATTAGTGTTGCGCGACCCAATGCAACATATACAGCCGGGAGGAGAACACCACAAGCAACAACAACAACAACAACAACAGCGAAAAAAGAGCGAGAGAGCGATGTGAGGAAACAATCAGGGGATGAGATTAAACGATGGTTTCTCGGTTTTGGTACGAGAGGTGGAGGTCAGAAGAAAAAAAATGAAATGAAGAAAAGAGCGACAAGAGGATTCTAACAGCCAAAAGGAATTGTGTGCGACAACTGCCGCTCTTTTATTTATTTATATCTCCGCGCGTGTGTGCGTGTGTGTGTGTGTGTGTGTGCTGCAAGCTTCTGGGTGAAGTGAGGGTGATGCGGAACACGGGTACACACATGCACATCGCTGACACATCGGTATGATCGATCGTATTGAACCATATTTGTTGAAACACCCTCTCACTGATAGAAACAAGACAATGAACGTGTGGGAGGTGGGGGGCTATCAGGGGTGCGGAGGAAAAAAAGAAGCAGAAGCACACACACGCGCGCCACCACATCAGGGAAATGTTAAGAAGTTGAAACCATCAGCGTGATTCTCACCATACGGGAGTGATGAAGGTGAGGCGCGAAGATATGCTCACACCTGACATTTCCCCGAAAAACACTCCCCGTTTTGCACTCAAACAATATATTTTTATATCTATTTATTTATATATTTAGTTTGCGTTTTTTTTTTTATCCCTTCGCGGATGGATTGAAGAAAAAGAAGGTGGAGAAACGATGGTAGGATGAAAAAAAAAAAAACTACAAAAGGAAGAAAAAAAAGGATTTGCACCCACGAGGACGATAAGCGAAAGGGGAAATGGAAAGCGGAGAGGGATGCCAAGAAATGGAGCGGTGATATAAACATCGTTGAGCGTTTACGAAAAAATAAAAGAAGGCAGGTACAAGAAATCAAATTAATAACTTATTTGAATTTTTTCCCCTCCCTTTCTTTACACTGATGGCCCTCTTACGGTATTACTTTTGTCCGTGTGTTGCTACGTTGCGCCACACGGGGGGAACGTGGGGTCCTTTTTCTTCCCCCCTCTCCTTCATCTGCGTGGCGGATCTTAGGCAGGAGCGGGGAAGGAGGACGGGGTCAGCAGCAACAACGAGAACAAAAAGAACGAAAGAAAATGGACTGGGATGAAAAAAAAAAAGTAAAAGACAGGAATATTGTAGTAGAAATGAGAAAAGGGGCAGGTATGGGGAAAAAAAGGAAAGGAGATGCTGGGGGAAAGAGGGAATCGTGATTATCTTCTCTATCTTTCAAATGCGCTCACGTTCAAATCGCCTGGTTCTAACACCCTCCATACGCACGCACTAATATATTCATATACAGTCTGTGTCTATGGTGATGGTGTAGCCGGCTGGAAGTTGAAGTGCGTCGGGAGCTGCAATACACACATTCGATCCTGCAGGTCTGCCTCCTTTTTCTCCCCAAAAAGAGAGCAGGAAATAAGCGTTTTGGGGCTGGCTTGCATTGTAAGAGGATGCATGAGTGAAACTCTTTTTACTCTCCATAATACATTGAGGTCATGTATTTATTGTCTGACAAATGTGCTCCTATTTCTTTTTCTGCGCTCTCATGCAATTAGAAAACGCGATAGGGAGAATAGAGAAAGCGGAAAGAGCAATAAGTGGCGGGGGATTCTCCTATTGTGTGTGTGTGTACGGGTGCGTGTTGTCCCAGACGTCTCTATCGGGTCTTCATTGTGAGCCAATTCTATGCCGTCATCGCGTCCAGAAAGTGAAAACCCACCGGATGTACTTTACAACAATGCAGGCGCCGCGAGGTACACGGGGAGCACACGTGTTCAAGCAGTTCAGCGGGCCATGACATTGCGTGCCTTGGAACTTATTGACATTCCTGCTGATAGGCAAGCGTTCTTGTTGGATGTTGGGTGTGGGAGTGGTATCAGCAGCGATGTGCTTCGCGAGAAGGGCCACGCCTGGATTGGTGTGGACATCAGCGGGGATATGCTGGCGCTGGCAAAGACAACGGAAGAAAATGATCAAGAAGACATGGGAATGACATGTAGTGGCGGAAATGCCGCCTCCGAAAACAATGAAGGGCGGAATCCGCAGGTGGACCTAAGAAATGTCAAGTGGGGTCTAATCACAGAAGGTGGAGAAGCGACAAATGACGAAGACGATACCTGTAGTGATGATGATAATGATAGCGACACTGTCTCACCTGGACCATCCATAGTTGAAGTGCTGCGTGGAGACATGGGTCAAGGTCTGCCGTTCCGCCCTGGCTCGTTTGATGGGGCAGTGTCGATATCGGCGGTACAGTGGTTGTGTCAGAGTGATTCTCGCGGTCAAGTGCCCAAGCGCCGGCTCCGAGCGCTTTTTCAATGCCTCTATAATGCGCTGCGACGTGGCGCTAAGGCTGCCCTGCAGTTTTACCCCAGCAATGTGGAGCAGGTTCACATGATCACGCAGGCCGCCTTGATGTGTGGCTTCGTTGGTGGTGTTGTGATTGACTTTCCACACAGTACCAAGGCGAAGAAATATTATTTAGTGGTGCAAGCTGGTCAGGTTTCGGGAGGGTTTGTACCGCGGTTGCCCCTCGCCGCGAATGAAGAAGAAGACAGTGACGTAAGCGAGTTTAACTACAACGAAGACGAGGAGGAAGAAGGGGAAGATGAGGAGGAAGGGGGTGGTGACGGAGAGTATAGTGGGCAAATGAGGATGCGTGTGGGGAAGCGTGTGCAGCAGAAGCGATCCCGTTCGTGCGCCAGCAGGGGGACGTCTAAGAGACGCCGGAAGGATAACCGCCCCGTCACCGGCACGAAGGACTGGGTATTGTTGAAAAAGGCAGAGCGGCGAAAGTTTGGTCTTCGTACAACGGAAGATTCGAAATACACCATGAGGAGGCGAAGACCCCGTTTCTAACATAAATACACACGCACATGCTGATGTCGATGCAGAGTGACGGGAGGATTCGACTAAACAAGACAGCGGGGAGCAGAAAAATTGATTTGGAGGGATGGTGTCTCCGTCTCTGTTTCTGTATGCGGTGTGAAGGGGAATGTAGGCGCTGCGCTGCAGCCGTTTGTTTTAATACTTTCTTCTTCTTTATGTGTTTCGCTCCCTTGTGGCGTTCCTGCCAATGGTACGAGGTGACGAAGTGAAAGCGATAAAAGCAGACGGAAATAAAAGGAGAAAGGGAGAAGATGGGGCTGTGCGTGTTGTAACTTGCAGTTAACAAGAAGCCATGAGGTGATGTTAGACGGTGCATTCGTCTTTCTGTGTTTGTGATGCGCTCTACACACACACACAGATATATATATATATATATATATTTTCCTCGCATTAATGCCTCTTTTCTCTCCTTATAGGTGGCACTAGAAGCGCCGCCTCCCCCCTCGAAAAAAAAAAAGAATCACGGCAAAAAGAGGAGAAAAGAAAACGAAAAAAAAGTCAGCGTTAGGTAGCTTGAAGGCTGGTGCAAGGGAGGGATTGACACCCCTCCTGTATTTTTGTACATTTGCATTTGGTGAGTGGGAGGTTGTAAGTGTCCAGCAAAAGGGAACACAGGCACCATGTTTGGGGATGATAGGGATAGCGACCAGTCATCCATCAGTGAGACGGAAAAGCGCTTTGTGCAGATTCGTTGCAAAGAGGACTTCCGTGCGATTGTAGCGACGGAAGAGGGGTGTTTATGTGCCTTGATTGTTACATCTTTCATGTGCCCCTATAGTGCGAAAATGCTGCCACTCGTAAAGGAGCGTTTTGTGGCTTCAGAGGAACCGCAGACCCCTCAGGTGCGTTACTTCCACGTGTCACTGGTACCGGAAGAAAAGACAGACATCGACTCTCTTCTTCAAAAGGATCCCGTCTTTATCGCAACTAAACGACCTCCCACAGAGATGCAGAAGAAACAACTGCATGCGCAGGCCTATAAAAACCTGCTAGATCTTCTGAACTTCCTTGAGGTCCGCAGCACACCTTGCATGATGTTTTTTCTTAAAGGTCAGATCCTACGAGTCTCAGATGAGATGACAGACATGCCTCAGCTGGTCGCCACGGGAAGCTCCATGTCGAAGTGGTCGGCCGTTCTTCAAAACGCGGTTATACGGCGCAATTTTCTTATGCGCGAGTACGACATGGCCCAACGGCGAGAGAAGCGGCGGATAGAGAGAGAACAACGGCGAGAAGCGAGAAGGCGCGCAAAGGATGAGGAGATGGAAGAGGGTGAAGATGATTACTAGTGGTGTTATTTACGCACACACACACAAGCACGCCGACGCAAAAAAAAAAAAGATACTCTCATTTCCCTTTTCTTTTACCTTTCAATGTTTTTTGCTTCATGTACAGATTATATACTCAAAAAGATGGAAAGGTGCATGTAGACATAACCGCATATATACACACGGACGCTTAGGAACTGGAACATATTTTGTTATTTTACACTGACGTTTCTTGTCGTCAATGCTGTAATGCTAAATGTTTCCTGTCGTCTCCATCTGGCGTGGTCTTTATTGTAGGTGTCGTGTAGAAGTGGATAGTTTTCTTGGTGGTAGGCTCAACTAGGAGAAGCTGCGATGTGCCCGTTGCATTCTCCTGAACCTGGGGTGTATAAATCGCGTGTGCCTTGTATTACGTGGGAAGAAGAGTTGCTGCTTCGCGGGGTGCGTCCTGACAGTGAGCTTGTACTGCTGCTCCACCCTGCTTCTTCCTCACCGCACCTTAGGACTGAGAGCGGTGGTGTAAGTGGTTTAGTCAGTTCTAACGCATTGCTCGCGAGTGGAGGTGGTTGTGGCTGCGCTATGAAAGGGTGGGTGAAGGATGTGGGTCTGCATTCGGAAAAGAAGAAAACAACTTTGAGTCCTTTGAGAGGTTTTAGTCTTAGGTTTCAGGGGAATGAGAAAACAGCATCGCCAGGGGAAGAAAGCATGGTCGGCTATTCTTCTGACGGTGGACTGTCGAGCACAACGCGTGGTCGGGCTTTCCCAGTTTCGTTGAGCTCCCCAGGCGTCATTGTTCCATCCCTGATGAGTACACGTGAGAGTTTGCTTCCACCCGGCGTGCAAAGAGAGATTCTTCCTCAGGGCTCTCTCCCTCCCTTAATCAACGAGGGGTTTAAAGAGGTTGACGTGCGCTCTTTTATGCCTTTGAAAGGAAATGGACCGAAACTCACCCCTGTGACACAGTCTCGCCCGTTAAGTACCAGAGTGAATCCCATCTGCGACACGGAAACGATACTTTCCGGGGTGAGCAGCTCCACCGTGTCGGGGTGCGACTCTCTCAACAGAAAAAACCCTTCACCCTCCGGCGGCTTGAAATCTCTGGTGGTTCCCGCTAGTTGCGAGAGGGTAAGTGAAAAAAAGCCTGTATGGAGAAACACATCATCTTTCATTCATGATAAAAAGGAAAGTGGTAACAATAAAGTAGCCCGAAGTCAGAGGGAAGGCCTGCGTGTCAGGGCGCCAGGTATGTTGGCCCCACCTAGAAACATCGGAAAAAAGAACAGAAGATGACTGACACATTCGCTCGTAGCAGATAAGACCGTAATGCATCACCTGGTTTTTTTTGTTGTTGTTGCATGTGCCACGGGCTAAGGAAAGGTGAGGTCCGTCTACAAGTTGACACATACACTTGCATCCACAGGAGAAATGCGTAGAAAGGAATAAGAGGACATGGGTGCAGTAAAATTGAGGCGGAGTGTGTTGTCAGTGGGGCGATGCCTGGGAAGACTGTGTGATTGGTGGTGGGGAGGAAAAGAAAAAAAGAAAGGTCTCTCCTCCAATTGGTCATGTATTTCTCTTTTTCTTTCTTTGTGTGTCCATGTGAAAACCGCTGTGTCTGCCGTTCTTGTGGAGAGGCGACAGGGATGAGCGCGCACCGTTTATGCCAGTCTTGTTTTTTTTATTTTAATTGTATCAACGCTCGATTGAATGAAAAGTTTTCTACATACTTTGAGTTGTAAGGAAGTCTTCAAGAAAATAATAAAAAAAAAAAACTAAAAAGAAGAACGATGTGTTGACCTATTTACAACATGGGCTTTAGAAAAAAGAAAACGAAACACATCTAGTTTTCAACCCTCATTTGGATGTCTGCCATCTTTTTTTAAAGCCTTGCATCAGGAATGATGTGGACTCGTTCTCACCCTACAAATTATGAGAGCAGAACTCTCTCGCACCAGTCCAATCAGTTTTCGTTTGATATACGCGGGCACCGCTTCATTGAGATGTCCCGCGATAACCCGCCCATCCAGCATCCCCCCCCCCTTTCTTTTGCGCGGGAGGAGGTGTGTCGAGGTGATGCCCACACCTTCTCATCTGCCAGTAAGGCATCTAATGGGGAGTTTCTTCAGGAAATTTGGCTAAATACTTGGTGACATGTTTCTTTACTGCTCTTCAAACCGCTCTTGTACGCCACATAGGTGGCGTGTATAAAAGATAGTTTTATTTGTTTTGTGATGAGTTAGGGAGGTGAAGATAAGCTTTTTCTTGTTTTACATCTCTCTTCTTTTTTCTTTCTCGTTATTTATACCTGATGTGGTGGGAAGGAAAAAGTAAGGCATAACTCTAGTGGTGTGGGTTGCACCTTCCCGCTTCCGCTGCTCTACCCCTTTCGTTGCTACTGTAGCCGCCACCGCCGTTTCCCGCAACTGGATCGTGTTTTTTGTCTGGGAAAAGAAGAAGAAGGTGGGTAAAGGATCCATCTTTACTTTTATGAACTGGGGTGAAGGAGAGATTGTAGGATAGGTTTCAATGGGTGACGAACATCACGACTGCGATAATCATAGCGAAAAGGGATTAGAAAACACGTTCTACTTTTATTCACCACTCACTACCCCGCCTGCCCTTAATAAATACATAAAAGTGATTTCGGATCTGCTGCAGGAGGTTCCCATAGGGGATGTTCTTCCCAATGGTATCAGCGAGGTCACCGTGTTGTGCCAGGATGCGAAGTTAGTACTCGAGAGAGAAACAGCGGTTCTGGATGTGGACATCACGGAGCGTGATAATTTGATTCTCGTAGGTGACATTCATGGGCAGTTTGCGGACTTGCTGCACAACGTGTTGTCATTCCAGTTAGAGCGACAAGAGTCAAATAGCCCTAACAGGCAGGCGTGTACAGAGTATATGTTTTTGTTTCTAGGCGACTACGTGGACCGTGGGCCGCGAAGTCTTGAGGTGATTACTCTTCTTCTGGCCTTGAAGATAGAATACCCCAACCACGTCTTTCTGCTCCGAGGAAACCACGAGGAGGCGCAGACTTCTCGCATGTATGGTTTCTTTCAAGAGTGTCGTGCAAAATTTTCCAGAAGCGCTGGTATAGGGGACAACAGTAGCTTGAACATGGAAAACAGTGCATGGTTGCAATACAACATGGTGTTTTGCTGGTTGCCTCTGGCTGCGGTTGTTCGCTGTCCTTCGGGAATGTTTTTTTGTGCCCACGGTGGTCTTAGTCCGCACACCAAGCAAATCACAGCTCTGAAATCGCTTCGCCGTCATGAATACGGTCAGTCTTTGGATTCCAATGCGGATTTCTACACACCATTAGCGATGGACGTCGTGGATGGGGAGGAGCTATCATTTGCCGAGGAGAGGAATGTCATTGATGGACTTATGTGGTCAGATCCAGAAGAGGATGTGGATGGCTGTCAAATGAACTCTAGGGGGTGTGGCTTCATCTTTGGTCCGGATGTCACGAAGGCATTTCTCGACTGCAACTACGGCTACCGCTTTGAGCAACGGCAGCAAGCTTCCACCGAGAGAAGGGAGGTGCAATTTATCCTACGGGCTCATCAGTGTGTTCAGGAGGGCTACCAATGGGCACACAGCGGCCATGTTCTCACCCTCTTTTCCGCACCCAATTACTGCGGGATAAACAACAATAAGGGAGCTATTGTAGTGCTATGCGGCAAGGCGCAAAAAGGGAAAGACCGCATCTCGTTTGACTACAAGGTCTACGATGCTGTCCTTACCTCATCGTGTAAGATGTGCGATGGGGTCATCATACCTCGGTTGGGTGCCTCTGGGCTGGACAGGTTTTTTTCGGATAAAAATTAGAGGTGATATCTTCACCATAATTAGCTGGAGGTTAGATGCATGCCGAGGAAGAGGAAGAACAACAAAAGCACCAGAACGAGTAGAAATAAAGAAGGAGGTCTGAATAGAGTGATGGGTTTTTTCGCTGCTTCTCTTCTGCAACCCTGAAGGAAAAATAAAATATGGTGGAGGGAATAAAATAGACAATGCAGTCAAGCAATGAAAGTTGAAGGAAAGAAGTATTAGAGAGGGAAGCTGGACGTTTTTTTTGTTGTTTTCTTCTGTTTGTTTTTGAATGTGTTTGTTTCCTTCCTTGTCAGTGTTGGTTAGCTGCTCTTCCTCTTTTTTTTTTTCTCTTATCTCCTTTCCTCATCGCCCCACCCTCTCCAGTGCACTGGAGAGGGGGAGAGGGTTGGGCGTCAAAACGATGGCTGACGCCGCTGATACTGTTGCTGTTCCCGGGCTTTTGTGTGTATTTACGTGCGCACTTCTGTGTGCGCGTTAGTTTATGAGGGAGGGGTGTGTTATGTGTACGGCTGTTTCACTGCAAACCATTGCTGACTACTTGATATTTGCTTTTCCCTCTTTTTTTCGTGATTTACTTCATTCTTTGTTTTTTATGTCTTTCTGTCAAGCCTTGGCTGATGGTTAATCTGGGGTCATTGACGAGGTTGTGGCTTTGGTATTCTCCTTACCCCACGTAGCCCCCACTCCTTTCATCTCTTCAGGTCACCCCGCACGAGCACAAACGCACACACAAACACACACACATACACAGAATCGCTTGTGCGCACAAGCATGCACTTTTTAAATTATTCTCTGTTCTCCCTGCTGCCAATCTCGCTGTTATGCTTTGGTACCCTGTCAACGAGTGCATGGAAAGGGAGAAGGAAGATCAAAAGCAAACGGAGAAAAGCCATCGTGGTTGGGTTTGTGGGTAATTCAACGTAACACATTCAACCTTTTCTTATAGTCATCTCTTCCTGCTGTCATTTCTCTAGTCTCTCTTATGTTATGGGAGACTTGTGATTAAACGCGGTGCAGAAGAGAGAGAGGGAAGAAAAAAGTGCATTTTTGGAAAGGAAATTATGCATGTGCAGTTAGGTGACGCTGACTCGCCTCTCTCAAGCGAGTCAGAGAATTGCCGTTTACCCTTTCCACCCCTTCCGATAAAAAGAAAAAAAAAACATCGCTTGCTTTAATGTATGATTTTTTTTCGCTTCCTATCCCCTCCCTGGTGTGTTTTTTTTTTTATGGTTGTTGCGTGCCCATCCACCTTCATTTGTACGCGGCTGTGGTCCTTGCTTGTAATGGTTTTCATGCGCACGCGTAGTGTATACATGCGCACCCTCTTCGACTACAAATCTATATATATATATATCTGTTTTTTTTTGCCTTTTCGCTCTTGTACTTTTTCTTTGCTGATCCGCACCGAACGTTTAGCCCTCCTTTTTAATTACCATCGCTCCGTCTATGCACCGTGCATGTGTAACGGTGGAGAGAGCAGAGGTGGTAGTAGCAGTAACGCCAGCAGCGGAGAGGCAATGGCAATGGTGCAGTGTGTGGGTGTGGGTCGAGGAGAAGCGCCGCAGCTGGCACCACGATCCAATTACTCGAAGATGATGGGGGGATCAAAGTGGCGGGGGCCAAAAGTGAGGGAGAGAAAGGTGGATTTAGGGGAAAGGCGGCAAGTGTAGTGGGGAGCGGAGTGGTGAGGGGGAAAGGCCCAGTAGATAACTGCATTTGGGATTTTGTGCACTCCCCATTCATGTTTTGCCTTCGTTTTTTTTTTCGATTTCTTTTTTTTTTTTCCTTTGTTGTTATTGTTGTTGTCGCTGTGACGGTTGTGATTGTCCTTCATTGCTTGCTTGTCTCCCTTTATCTGTCACATCTATCACTGTTACCCCCCTCCCCCCACTCCGTGTTTGCGCTTTCAAACCCTCCTCTTATTGCATCTTCACCCATTGCTCTGCATTCGTGCATGTATGATCCGGTGCGGCGGCCGAGATGCAAATCGTCACATCTGCTATTCTCCTTCTCTTTCCACTTTTTTAAACACCATTTTTCAACTCCCGCGCTTCTTCGAAATATTTTTTTAAAAAGGTGAGGTTCTCTTCTTACGCTCTACGCACGCACAAGAACAATGACTGTCGTTCGCACGAAGTCTAACTCGAAGATCCGATGCATCGGCCGGAAGAAGGGTGCTACCATGATGGACGTCAATCCGTGGCGCTGGGTCAAGGTATGCGCCCAGCACTTCAAGCAGGAGGGGAAGATAATGGTGCCCAACTGCACAGAAGTTGTCAAGACCTCCCACGGCCGCGAACGCGCCCCACAGAACCCTGACTGGTACTACATCCGCTGTGCCGCCGTTCTTCGTGCTGTGTACATGCGCCCTGGTGTTGGCTATGGTGGCCTCAGCAAGCGCTTCTCCAGCAAAAAGAACCGCGGGAGCCGCCCCGAAATCACAACGCGTGCCTCCCGTGGCCTTCTGCACTGGTGCTGCAAGAGCCTGTCTAACCTCGGTCTTATCGAGAAGTGTGCCGAGTCTGGCCACCGTATCTCGAAGGCGGGCCGAAAGGTTTCTGACTCGATTGCATTCAAGGTTGCTATCCGCAAGCTGAACACCGCTACCGTGGCGAAGTAGGCCCTTTGCAGCTCCGCAGCTGCCGGTCGATGGAGAAGTCGTAAGAAGAAGAGATCTCAATACTTGTTTTTTTTTTTTTACTTTCGTCTTGAAATCTATATATATATATATATATATATATATATATATCTGTTTTTTTTTGCCTTTTCGCTCTTGTACTTTTTCTTTGCTGATCCGCACCGAACGTTTAGCCCTCCTTTTTAATTACCATCGCTCCGTCTATGCACCGTGCATGTGTAACGGTGGAGAGAGCAGAGGTGGTAGTAGCAGTAACGCCAGCAGCGGAGAGGCAATGGCAATGGTGCAGTGTGTGGGTGTGGGTCGAGGAGAAGCGCCGCAGCTGGCACCACGATCCAATTACTCGAAGATGATGGGGGGATCAAAGTGGCGGGGGCCAAAAGTGAGGGAGAGAAAGGTGGATTTAGGGGAAAGGCGGCAAGTGTAGTGGGGAGCGGAGTGGTGAGGGGGAAAGGCCCAGTAGATAACTGCATTTGGGATTTTGTGCACTCCCCATTCATGTTTTGCCTTCGTTTTTTTTTTCGATTTCTTTTTTTTTTTTCCTTTGTTGTTATTGTTGTTGTCGCTGTGACGGTTGTGATTGTCCTTCATTGCTTGCTTGTCTCCCTTTATCTGTCACATCTATCACTGTTACCCCCCTCCCCCCACTCCGTGTTTGCGCTTTCAAACCCTCCTCTTATTGCATCTTCACCCATTGCTCTGCATTCGTGCATGTATGATCCGGTGCGGCGGCCGAGATGCAAATCGTCACATCTGCTATTCTCCTTCTCTTTCCACTTTTTTAAACACCATTTTTCAACTCCCGCGCTTCTTCGAAATATTTTTTTAAAAAGGTGAGGTTCTCTTCTTACGCTCTACGCACGCACAAGAACAATGACTGTCGTTCGCACGAAGTCTAACTCGAAGATCCGATGCATCGGCCGGAAGAAGGGTGCTACCATGATGGACGTCAATCCGTGGCGCTGGGTCAAGGTATGCGCCCAGCACTTCAAGCAGGAGGGGAAGATAATGGTGCCCAACTGCACAGAAGTTGTCAAGACCTCCCACGGCCGCGAACGCGCCCCACAGAACCCTGACTGGTACTACATCCGCTGTGCCGCCGTTCTTCGTGCTGTGTACATGCGCCCTGGTGTTGGCTATGGTGGCCTCAGCAAGCGCTTCTCCAGCAAAAAGAACCGCGGGAGCCGCCCCGAAATCACAACGCGTGCCTCCCGTGGCCTTCTGCACTGGTGCTGCAAGAGCCTGTCTAACCTCGGTCTTATCGAGAAGTGTGCCGAGTCTGGCCACCGTATCTCGAAGGCGGGCCGAAAGGTTTCTGACTCGATTGCATTCAAGGTTGCTATCCGCAAGCTGAACACCGCTACCGTGGCGAAGTAGGCCCTTTGCAGCTCCGCAGCTGCCGGTCGATGGAGAAGTCGTAAGAAGAAGAGATCTCAATACTTGTTTTTTTTTTTTACTTTCGTCTTGAAATATATATATATATATATACATATATATAATGTTTATATTGCTTCCCCCCCCTTCCATCGTGTTTGATGGAAGGGGCGGAAAGGAGGAAGTCTGTGTGTGTGTGTGTGATGAAGATGAGGACAAAGCTCTTTCGTATGTGGATATCACTCCGGAATGTCTGTTTTTTTTTTTCGTTTTGTTTTCTTGTTGCTCATGCTGATGTTAGAAAGAAAGTGAAGAAAAGAATCGAGGGAATGGACTTTGACCTCACACTTTTTCTCAAAGAAATTCAACTGCAGCATGGACTTCGCGCAGAGGACTATGGGCGCTACCGCCGCTACACGACAAACCGATTGAGGACGCTGCGTCACCAACTTGGTCTTGTCCACGACGCAAAAAAATTTCAGCCGAGGGAGATCACTCCGCAGAACGCAACTAAATCGGTGCACCTCCAGTTTTTGGTTCTATGCGCAGAGCGTTGCTGGGCGGCTGCGGAGGAAATGCAGGAAAAGCGACGTGCTGCTGCCAGCGGAGGTGAAAAAAGGCCCGCTGGTGGTGTGTTTCCGAGCAGTCAATTCCGAAAGCGTCTCAACAAATCTGTTAAGTGGGCATCCAAACTTAACGCAGTAGGGCAAGTTGTGGCTAACCAGCGGTTGAAGCAGGAGGTGGAAGCCTACGTATTGGAGGTAAAAGGACGAGCAGCTGCCGCGCATGTTTTGATGGACAAGGCAAAGGAATATTTCCTTGATGCACGTGAGCGGTATTATTCTCTCCGAAGCTGCAGTACATCCGAACAATGGGCAATACTTCTCTCTAAAGTGATTGAGCTTGACGACCGTGTAGTGTACTGCATGCTGCGACTTGGGGAGGATGCTTCGCAATACAAGCCACATTTGGACCTGGAGGACGCCACACAGCAGCTGACAGGTACGGCAATTGAATGGAATGGTCGGCAGCTGAATGTTGCTTCCATCAAGGTGAAGGACGCTCTCCGTGAGCTGCGAACGCTTAATGTTGAGGCAGCCAAGACGAAGGCGATGGAGCTGACTGGCCCCATTCCTCTTGGGCAACAGAATAAAGTCCTGGATCTGATAGACCGACGTATCGGTTGCCTCAATGATGGCTTGGCACACGCCCGCCAGGACCTTCGAACTTTGGTCGATGATAAACAAAAGACAGAGTTACAGCTACTTTTGCACTATTTGTTGTTTCATGTGTCCCATGAAACACTGCAACGCACACTCTTTATGGTGGAGGTGTACATTCGTCGTTTCCGAGCTACAGAAAGGAGTCTAGAAGGTACCAGTAAAACCGGCATCATTGGGGGTAACAATGCGGGCATTAAGAGCAAGAAGGAATTCTCCCCATTGCAGTACGCTTCTCCGTTGGAAATTGTTCGCCTGTACGACGCGGCACTGGAGACATTAGCTGACATGGAGCTTCTGCCTGGTGTCACCGGGCGCGCTGACGTGGAGGAGCTCAACCTTCTCTGTCGCGCAGGAAAGTTGCTGTATTTGGCTGAGAGCTGGCGCATTTTGAGCGATTTATCGCAGGCGCAGAGCTGCTACAAGGCTTCACTCTCGGTTCTCGAGGAGAGGTCGACACCCTCTATTGAGGCCCTTCGTCTTGTAGTGGAAAAGTGTTTCCTGCAGTTGGTGTCATCGGGGCTCCTGTCCACAGCTTCGTCCGTCGTAGTCGGTGGTGGGGGAGTGATGAAAGGTGCGAAAGGGGAAAGTAGGAGTAAAGAGAGGCAGGGAGACGAGTGTGGGGAAGAAGGTATCCCGCTGCAGTATCTTGTCGATGCCGGTGACCGGGTGGCTGTGGCGCAAAACATAATCAAATTTCCTCCGGACTATCAAGCCGTTCCCTGCAAGCCAGTTTTTGCTGATATCGCATCGATCTACGTGGAATACCCGTTGTTTGGTGCATCCCCGCAGTTTGAGAAGCCAACAATCCAGCAGTCTGAAGATGCGCTTATCCCTAAGGAAGGGAAACGCTGGAAATGGAGCTGGGGTTGGAGAAAGTAGACTGCATGAAATAAAAAGGTGGCGAAAGGTCGTATCGCTTTCAAAAGTAACGTTGGGGGGGGGGCAGAGAAAACTCAAAAGAAAGCTATTTTCTCTTTTTCCCTGTTACTCTTGTTTAGTTCGGCAATAACGACAGCAACAGTCCTGCAAAAGGTGCCGAGGATGTTATTGTCTTCAGATACCAACATTTCCGTTGAGTATGAGTTGTGTGATAGGACTGCGTCTGGGGATCGAGGGATAAGAGAGCGTTGGTAAGACTAAACAGCACCAAGAACAGAAAGAAAGAGTGCAGAACAAAAACGACTACAAGACATGGTATTTACAGTACAGAAGAATGAGGGATACCGAGAAGAGTGTATTGTTCTCTGGTTTTTCTCCTTTGTATTGATGCAAATTCCTGTTCCTCTTCTTTTCTTCTTTTCCCGACCTTTTTTACAGTTTTCTCCTCCTGCTGTTTAGCTACACCCCTCCCCCCCTCTTAGGGTGATACGAAACAAGGGAAAGGTGGGGAAGACACGGATCCTCATTTGCATCTCCAAACACTCACGCATAGGGAGAGGGAAAGAGTGATCGAGTGAGGAAGTGAGTAGAGAAGCGCACAAACACAGTGGAAACAAAGAGGGGACTGGCGAATTCGAAAGAACAGGGCTCAAACAATTAAATATCGCGGCAAAGGGGAAGGCGGGGTGAGGGAAGGTGTATAACAAGTGGGCAAAAGAGGTGAAATAAAAGCTTCACAGGAACAGGTGTGAGGTGCTGCGTTAAAACGCGGATCAACAAGGTGTGATACACGGTACTGTAAGATAGCTGGCGGAATCCTTCGTAATGGGTTGTAATGGCCGCGTGATACAGAGTTCTGCCTTTAACAGCCCGAATGCCACAGTTACTGATAAACCTTTGTCTCATACCACGGTGGATAATGACCAGTCGGAGTGGACCTACACACCACCCCCGGACAATCAACGTGAGTTTGAGTTCCCCGAGGATGGTCTTAGTTTTTCCTCACGATTTGACGGGGGAAACTTGATTCAAGTAGAGCGCGTTTGTGCATATCGCTACAACATGTACACATCCCCTGATTGTGGCAATTCACCTCAGCAGACAAACAATCGGCAATGGTTTCATTTTGCTATTCGTGGGGGAAGCAAAGGCTGTGTGATTACTTTCACCTTTGTAGGCATGATGCACAGCAAAATGTTTACGTATGGGTGGTCGCCTGTAATGGCGGTGTTCCCGGGGAAGCCACAGTACACAAGGATTCCTGGCCGTGTGTCAGTGGTGGCACTGGATACGATGCCCCCAACTCCTGGGTACCCCAGTTTTGTTATTAAGCCCTGGTTAAGGGAGTCATCCGGCATAGAGGTTGCAGGGATGGGCGAAACCGAGGACACAAACATGAATAATGGTTGTAACTTGGGCGGGGTCTCAGATGCAAATGAGCCTTTGTGGAGTAACACCACTTCTCTCCCGAAGAGAAAGAAAGACAACAACTTTGCCATGAATTTAATGTTTGAGGTCCACCTCGAGACAGAGACGCCCCGTACTGGATCGTACCCTCTTGGACACCAGGAGTGCCAGGCAACGTACATCGCCAGCAACCACCCATACTCCTACACCACCTTACAACAGAATATAAGCAAATGGGAGCAGAAGGCTTTAACGAGTGAAAATTCCAATAAACAGGCATCTAGTACTGGAGACACGATATCTTCTATATATTTTCACCATGAGATTCTCTGCAAGTCCTTGGATGGAAAAAATGTTGATCTCCTCACCATCACGGACAACTCTGGTATCTGCCTTGAGCGGTGTCCTTTATACAACGGTGGTGACGTTCCGGAATCTTCCGCACAAGGCAGGACAAAGCGTCCTCATCGGTTTGTTGGGAAACAGTTTGTTGTTCTTTCCGCTCGTGTACATCCTGGTGAGACCCCGTCGAGCCACATAATGCATGGATGTATTGAATTTCTGTTAAACCAGGTGGATCCGCGTGCTATCGCATTACGCTCTAATTTTGTTTTTCTACTCGTTCCAATGATAAACCCCGATGGCGTTTCTAGAGGTCACAGTCGCGTTGACACGGATGGAGTCAATCTTAATCGTGTTTACCGAAATCCTTCCAAGCGGCGCCATCCTGCACCCTATTCTATACGAAGCATGTTGAGTTCAGTTTCATCAGAAAAAGGACGAGTCGCTATTTTTATTGATATGCACGCCCATGCGAACAAACGTGGAGTGTTCTTCTACGGCAACTCAATGGATGCCCCAAATTTGTTGCAGAGCCTCTTGTACAGCAAATTGGTGGCGCTAAATACCCCCTATTTTGAGTTTCAGTCGTCTAATTTCTCGGAGGCAAACATGTTTGCTACGGGCAAGACCGGCGAGGGTCGAGATAATTCTAGTCGTGTAATGCTTTACCAGGAGACAGGTCTTGTTCACAGCTACACAATTGAAGCATCTTATGTGACTGGAAATAACCTCAATGGGATTTCCGCTCTCTCGACTTACCCGGTGGAGGAGCCAGAGGTGATTCAGGGAGCACCTTGCCCCAAATACACCCAGGCAATTTTTGCCGATGTCGGAAAAGCACTCCTAGTGGCTCTGCTTGATCTGGGGAACTGCAACCCAGTGAGTCGCCTCCCAGAGACGTGTTATCACTCCACGAAGGGGTTACTGGCAGCACTACAAAAACAGCTTCAACTCGAGTTGGCAGAGCAGTTATTCAAATTAGCATTTGCAAGCGGTGGACAAAAGGCACTATCAAGGGAATCTGGCGCTGACCCACTCTGTGCGGTGATGTCTTTATTGAAACAGGAAAATATCCCAGATGTAATGACAGTCAAGGATGGGCGTGGACTTCCACTTATCACAGTTCGCGGACTTTTGAAATTTCTTTCTCTTGATCAGGCTGTGCAGCTTCTAGCAAGGACGCCCCCTATTTGTCCTCCACGAACGTTTGTATGTGGCATGGGAAGACGTTTTGTGGGAACACAACCTTTTTCTGTTTCGTCTCGATGGAGACGCTCTCTCAGTAATGGGGGAGACGGCGCAGCAGCCACCAGCAATGGTGTTGGAATAGTTTCTCTAACTGGGCGTAGGCTTCTTGCAGCTGGACATCGTAGTACATCGTCCTAAAGATCAAAAGTGACTATGTTCTGCGGGCAGAATGATGTGTTCTTATATATATATATATATTTTGTCGGTGTTGCTTCACTTTCTCTATGCCTGTATGATAAATGGTGTGGAGCACGCTACCTGTTATCTGGGTTCTTTCTCTCTTGCAGAGATGAATACACACCATGGACAGAAATGAAACTCATGTGTTCGTCGCTCATCATTCCCCGTCCCACCCTCCCTTTCGATGCGCTTTTTCGTAGACCAGATGCGTTCAGCAATTGGTGTGGGGAAGTGAGCGTATTAAACTCTTTTTTCGTTTTTCTTTCTTGTCGTTTCTTGGCTGTAGAAGTGGGGGGAAAGCTCCTGAAACTCCTAAAGAGAATATATATATATATATATATATATATGTAACCTTTTTATGTCTCTGTAAAACATGAAAGAAAACACCGCTTTCTGACCCTTCTTGTTTCCCAAAAAAAAAAAAAAACTGATGAATTTTTTCTTTCACACGTGTATGCATGCATGCTCACATATGTACGTCGATGCATTCCTCTCGCCTTTTTTTCTTTTTTCTCCTCCTCTTCAATGGTGGTGACTTTTTTCCCACCTCCTTGTGTTTCTGCCACCCTATCAGCCTTGGAGGTGTGCCGTGTAGGTAGTTGCAGTCTTTTGACCCGGTCCGTACGAGAGACATGACCTTCCATCGGCGCATTACAGTTCAGCTTTCCGGTGGCTGCGAGTTGCTTTTCGACAAACAAACTACACTTCACCTGGAGGGGGTTGTGCCTCATGAGATGACAATCAACGGTTTGGTGCAGCTGTTGAGGGAAAAGTACGTGAAGGAGCGCCCGGATCTACTCCTTGACCATACGGGGAATGCACTGCGACCGGGGATTCTTGTGCTTGTGAACACATGTGACGCCGAGGTTTTGGGTGGATTAAACTACACTCTCTGTGATGGTGATGTTGTCGACTTGATCTCAACTTTACATGGTGGGTGAAACGGATAAAAATACCCCCCCCCTACACACACACACTACATCATGCTTTCTTCGCTTTTTTTTCTTTCTTTATGGATGAATGTGCTCTGTACTTCGTGCACCTTTTTACTCCGAAAGTACCACTGACACTACTTCTTCTTTTAATTATTTACATTTGAAACATTTAAATGGGCATTTTGTTGAGAGATCGTGTGGATGGTTCTTGTTTGATTTTCCTTGGTGGGGAGTACTATCGAAGTTCGAAACCCGCCTTTAATTCTAAATGACCAATATGACGTGCGGGGATGTGAGGATTCCAAACATTAACATCGGTATCCTCGGACATGTGGACAGCGGCAAGACCTCACTCGCCAAGGCGCTTTCGTCTATTGCCTCAACGGCTGCGTTTGACAAGAGCCCCGAGAGCCAGCGTCGTGGCATTACTCTTGATCTTGGTTTCAGTGCATGTCTTCTCTCAACGGCTGTTGCTGCACCACCGTTGCATGCAGCAGGGTTTGAGGAAGTTCAATGTACGTTTGTGGACTGCCCTGGTCACGCCTCCCTCATCCGCACAATTTTGGGTGGGGCGCAGATCATCGACATCATGATTCTTGTGATTGACGCATGCAAGGGAATGCAAACTCAGACTGCAGAATGTTTGGTGATTGGCGAGGTTCTATGTAAACCTCTGCTGGTAGTGATCAACAAGATCGATGCGGTAACGGGTGCTGATCCAGTGGAGAAACGTGCAACTCTTGACAAACTTCAAAAGCGTCTTCAAAAAACCTTTGAACGAACGCGCTGGCCCTCTGTGCCGATGGTGGAGATCGCTGCCGCTCCACGTGGGGAAGAGGGTGAAGAGGCACCACGTTCACTAAATGTGAATGCAGTGGCATCTGCTGTCCTGAAACTCGTTGATGCGGAGAAGCTGAAGAGGCAGCTGGATGAGCCATTGCGATCTGAGGATTTTGTGATGATGGTAGACCATTGTTTTGCGCTCAAAGGACAGGGTAGTGTCTTTACCGGCACTGTTCTTCGCGGCCAAGTAAATGTGGGGGATAACATTCTCATTCCGGACTTGCATGTGACAAAGAAGGTGAAGGGTCTGCAGGTGTTCCGCAAGCCGGTACAAAGCGCAAGGAGTGGCGATCGTATTGGATTGTGTGTAACTCAGTTTGATGCGGGAGAGGTGGAACGTGGTCTGCTGTGCAGTGCGCATCCGAAGCGAGGAGCAGCATCCGTCTTTGAAAGCACCTCCGTAATGATCGCAGAGGTGAACCGCGTACGATTTCATCATCTGCCATGTGACGCACGCACAAAATTTCACGTGACCATCGGGCACTCAACGGTGATGGGGACAATGCGGTACTTCAGTCGGCCTACTGTAAAACCAAAGAAGAACGGGGAGGAAGGTCGGGGGGAGGGGGGAGGAGGTGATGATGACGAAAGAACGAAATACGATGTGTTTGACCTGAAGCAGGAGAGTCTATATGTCGAGGAACTTGTAGATGACTCTTGTTTAGCATTTGATAGTGTAACGGTGGAGCAACAAAGGCAACCCGGATACCCCATACCTTTGAAGTGTGGAACGCTGACGTACTATGCCATCATTTTATTGGATCGACCCATCATGGCAGCTGTCGGCACGCCACTGATTGCTACACGACTTGATGCAGAACGGGAAAACATGTGCCGCATTGCGATTGCAGGGAATGTCTGTGCACTGCTTCACGATGATGCAACCGGCGGTTCATCGCTCCCTTCGTGGCGATCATTACCGATTGTTCGCTTTAAAATCCGAGAACTAGTTGTGGAAAGAGTGGTGAACGAGAAGATGTGCATTGCCAGTGGTGTAGTGCCCGTCAAGGCCCCCGATATGAATGCCAACAACAGCAACATGAATAAGAATACCACTAACAGTAATACTGAAAACACGCTAAAAAAGAATAGGGGGAAGGATACAATGCATGCAGAGGTTCAAAAGTTCATCGGTCTCCGGGTTCGCTTCCGTCCCATGTCAAGGGAGCAACAAGAAAGGCAGCAAGACGTTCCTTCGGACAACGCTTTGGGTATAAAAGAGGGGCTCATAGACTCTGCTTTTGGAAAGACGGGGAAGGTAAAGCTGATCTTCAAGGAGCCTGTGTTTCTTGTCGAGGATAATCCATCTATTGCTGGGCGAGCTAAACGGAATGAAGCTATCTTCTTGGAAAATGGCGTGATTGAGCTTACACTGAAAAAGTTTCCTCTCGCTCTCCACAGTCAACTTCAACAGTGAGATGCAGGGGGGAATGCGACTGGAGAGAAGTACACCTACACTGTATCTGATAATATATCTGTGCGTATGTGGTGTATAGGTAGCAGTGGTGTCTTAAAAAGATCGCACCCATGATGGCCCTTATTTTTTGTGCTCCTCCTCCTCCTTTTCTTTCTCGGTATATATATATATATATCTTTTTTTACTCCGCCACTCTGGGGAGAGGGGGAGGGGGGAAGGCTCTAGCTTTGTTGAGATGAGACGGTTGGATGTCATTTGCAAAGCTATTACGTCTCTTGACCTTGACACCAAGATACCAGGCTCCCCGCCTGAGCTTAGTCGCGCTAAGCTTTCAGAGCTCATGGACTGCATAGGATACGTGATATTCCCGGAGTACAGTAACTCGCCAATGCAGTGTGCGCCTAACCTTGACAGGAGGACGGTCCTTCAGCGCACTTTGGCACACATGGCTGACATTCTGGACTCGCAGCTCTTCTCCGCATTTCTGTTTCAGGGCCACACCAAGTGCTTCGAGGATTATGTTGGATACGGCGAATCGTCAAAGAAGGATGGAAAGAAGGAGACTTGTGATATCAATCCTGCTGTCGATGCGAACATCTGTGTGGAAACAAAGGTTCATCACCGTGAAATCGAGCGCAAGGCACAGGAGATAACGGAGAGATTCCTTACTGAGAAGCTGCCGTATGTTCGCTGGTTGCTTCGCAGCGATGCCAGTGTATTGTTTGATAATGACGTTGGCGCTACCTCGCGCTCGGAGGTAGTTTTATGTTACCCGGGAATTTTCTGTATGCGGTACCAGCGCACGGCGCATGCACTGAATCAGCTGGGAGCCCCAAGCAATTTTACCCGTCTTCTTACGGAGATGGCACATGGGGCCACTGGGATTGACATTCATCCGTGTACATCCATTGGACATCACTTTTATATTGATCATGGCACGGGTATAGTGATTGGGGCAACCTCCATTGTCGGCAACTATGTTTCTATTTACCAGGGCGTTACACTTGGCGCGAAGAGTTTTCCTGTGGATCCGGTTACGGGTGCAAAAGTTCGGGGTCTCCCACGCCACCCAATCATTGAGGACAACGTGACCATCTACGCCAACGCTGTGGTGCTCGGCAGGATCAGGATTGGGAATGGCAGTACGATTGGAGGAAACTGCTGGGTTGTTCGGGACTTGCCTCCCGGATCGGTGATCGCTCAGACATCAAACCGAAAATTGTGTGATGTAGAAATGTTATTTCATCATGATGGATCGGGCATATGATATTGGGACGTACAATTAGTGCCATTCATGACGGTGGCTAAAGCAATCGCTGGGAAGTGAAATACGAAAAAAAAAGTTGTTTTGGTTGTGTACATACGAGGGAATGGTTCTTTTTTCTTCTTAAATAATAAAAAAAGCGTGGTTTCTTGTTAGTTTAACTGTTTCTCTAAATGAGACTTTGATCGCCTATGCTATCGCAGCTTTCAAGTCTTTTTTTTTTTGAATTTTCTTCTTGTCATCATCATCTCTTCACTCTCTTGCTACACACACCCGCTCTCTTGATTCGCAGAGACAGTAAACTACTTATTGCTTGCCAATGCTGGTGCTGCTGTTCTTGTCATCCATTTTTTCTTCTCCCGCTTCTGCTCCCCCGACCCAACCCATTCCGATTACAGGAGGGAGGTGCAGAGGTTACCGCACTTCATACACCCACGCAACGCCCCGCGCGACGAAGGGTCGAGGCAGGTGTAGAAGGAAACAAAAAAATTACACAATTATGTTTCATGTCTCCACCCTCTGGCTGCGTGGGCAGTACAAGACGCGGCTGAAGAAGCGTATGGTCGGGTTTATCCCAAAGGTGATTCCGAGAAAGATAAAAAACAATATGGTAGCGTTGCGCAGTGAGGCGAACACCGGGCACATTGAAGGATACCTAAAGACCGAGGTGGAACGTCTTGACGCCACTGGAAGAAAAGTGCAGAAGGTGCTGTGGGATCCCGTGCTCCAGCGGCACTGCTTGTTTAGGGAGACAAAGATCAAGGGGCCTTTCATGACAAAGGCAGCTATTGCGAGAAAGATAGCCTTCCCCATCGACACGAAAGATAAGGCCTCCAAGTAGTGATGGTGCCGTCAGTGCAAGCAATAATACATGAGGGGTGGTCTCTGTCTTACTGCATGCGTGTGCTCTTCTTTCGCACGCGGAGTTCTGTCAAATGTCTTTTCCCCCTCTTCTCTAAAGTACATGTGTCGTCATTCTTCCACTTTTCCGAGCACTCCCCTCTCCCCCTCCCCCTCCCATTTTGTTCTTCAGGCGTTTAAAGGGCTCTTAGTCTTCATGTCCCACAGTCTCGAAAGGAAGATCGATCACTGAGCGAAAGACAATTGCAGTGGGTGAGGGTGACTCCGTTAGCCCCAATGGGCACATCACGGTTTCTACAGGCCGTAACGTTTCACTGACGGAATGGATTCAGACAACACATTGCAGCGTGTTATCATCCGCAAGGACACACTCCGGGGGAGCAGTTTTTTCTGACAAGTTCAGAAAAGCGTCATTCACGACAAAACAAAATAACAGTGACGATGTATGTAAATGTGTGACGGTGGAACGGCACTAAATATGCGCCACAGCGACTCCGTGGAGAGTACTGGTGTAACCTTCTCCATTCTTTGCTTTTTCGTGATCACCCCGCATCAGAAACCTGGACACCAGCGCTAAGGCCAAAAACATGAAGAAACTGCATCCATATCTAATAATATCTACATATTTCAGCACCACAATATATATCAATATATATATATATATATATTGATATATTATTTATATACGGAAGAATAAAAGAAGCAAAGAAAAACATCACAGTACTCGATTGAAAAGACGTTTCAAAGAAACTCTAAACACAAACAAAGCCAACTGTAGTCGATTATAAAAACGCTCAACGCACCCACGTACATCAATGCACATAAAACAAAAAAAAACATAACAACCGCATTTAGTCAACAGGTGTTGCAGAATAAAAAAAATTCTCTTTCAATCTCAAACAAACTATGAGTGCTCGTGCAAATGCAAAGGCGTTTGCACTCCCCATTCACTGTTTCATCAAAGTCTCACTTGATTCGTATTTCACAACAAAACAAAATAATTACCACAACACAAAACTCTTCCAAGTTCAACCCTTGCTTTCTAATGTAAAAGAACCTAATAAAGGTTGCGTCATCTTCCTTTTTTTCGACGATTCGGATCTCCTTGTCCATCTAGTCACTGTGTTTTTTTTTTTTCTCCACTGCCTTTTGCTATTTTCTTTTCCTTTGATTCATCCAGGAAAACTTTTCCCAAGCGCGCACATACACACGCACCCATGTCTCACTGCAAGTTCGAGCACCCCCGTCACGGTCATCTCGGGTTCCTGCCCCGCAAGCGTAGCCGGCAGATCCGTGGTNTTTCTCCACTGCCTTTTGCTATTTTTTTTTTCCTTTGATTCATCCAGGAAAACTTTTCCCAAGCGCGCACATACACACGCACCCATGTCTCACTGCAAGTTCGAGCACCCCCGTCACGGTCATCTCGGGTTCCTGCCCCGCAAGCGTAGCCGGCAGATCCGTGGTCGTGCCCGTTCCTTCCCGAAGGATGACCCGTCGCAGAAGCCGCACCTCACCAGCTTTATGGTGTTCAAGGCTGGTATGACACACATTGTGCGCGACGTTGACCGTCCAGGCTCCAAGGTGAACAAGAAGGAGGTGGTCGAGCCGGTGACGATCCTGGAGGCACCGCCAATGGTGGTTGTGGGTATCGTTGGCTACCGTCAGACCCCTGTGGGCCACAAGACGATTGGAACCGTGTGGGCACATCACACCAGCGTGGAGTTCCGCCGCCGCTTCTACAAGAACTGGAAGCAGTCTGCGCAGTTGGCCTTCACTAAACGCAAGCAGTTTGCCCGCACGAGCGAGGGTCGCATTGCTGAGGCCCGTACGCTGAAAGCCTTCGCTAAAAAGGCCGAAATCATCCGCGTTGTGGCCCACACGCAGCTGCGTAAGCTGCGCAACAACCGTGTTGGTGTGAAGAAGGCGCATGTGAGCGAGATTCAGATCAACGGTGGCACCATTGCCGAGAAGATCGAGCTTGCCAAGTCGCTTCTGGAGAAGGAGATTCGCATCGACTCCGTGTTCCAGCAGTCTGAGGCGTGCGATGTGTGTGCCGTGACAAAGGGCCACGGATTCACCGGCGTTGTGAAACGCTGGGGTGTAGCTTGCCTGCCGCGCAAGACCCACCGCGGTCTGCGCAAGGTGGCTTGTATCGGCGCATGGCACCCGTCTCGTGTGATGTACACCGTTGCTCGCGCTGGTCAGGGCGGGTACCACCACCGTACGCACCTCAACAAGAAGATCTACCAGATTGGACGCGCCGTCTCGATGGAGCCGAATCAGGCCACTACCACGTACGACCTCACGGCCAAGACGATCACCCCCATGGGAGGCTTTGTTGGCTACGGTACGGTGCGCAACGACTACATTATGCTGAAGGGCTCTGTCGCAGGGCCCCGCCGTCGTGTCATCACGCTGCGCCGTCCAATGGCCCCGCAGACGTCACGCAAGCTCACGGAGTCGATCACACTGAAGTTCATCGACACGAGCTCAAAGATTGGACACGGCCGATTCCAGACAAAGAAGGAGAAGAGCCAGTGGTTTGGCCCGCTCAAGAAGGACCGCATCCGCCGTGAGGAACGCCTCCGCAAGGAGCGTGCTGCTCGTGCTGCGGAGCGCAGGGCAAAGGGTGGTGCTGCGACTACCACCGCCGCCGCATCCAAGAAGGCCAAAAAGTAGATGCGCCGTACCCCATTCTTTTTGCGTTTCTGCAGGTCCCTGCAATCACATATCTAATGGGAATGTTTCCATCTGTGTTTCTTTTTTCTTTCCGTTGTTTTCATGTGTTGTCTTCTCGCGTGCGGGACCCCCGTTTTCTGATAAATTCCATCTTTCTCTTTTTCGACGATTCGGATCTCCTTGTCCATCTAGTCACTGTGTTTTTTTTTTTTCTCCACTGCCTTTTTTTTTTTTATATAGTATTAGGATTTTGGGCGCAAAGTGGTATGGCTGCTGTTGCAAGTTTTGTTTCTTCGACTGAGGAGTTTGACCTGACCTTTAGTTTTTCTGTTGGTGGATGGTTTCATATTTATCATTTTGGCGCAGCTCAGGCCATTGTGGATTCTGGTATTATTGAAAAAATGTTGTCAGAGGGTAAACGTGTGCGATTTTGTGGCTCTAGTGCTGGTTCGCTGGTGGCGGTTTCTCTGGCATCACGGAGTTATCGTTTTAAGGAGTGTAGAGATTTTGTTGTTATGTGTGGTGAACACTATCGCTCTTCATGGCGCCATCTTTTTTGTATGGGGTCGTATCTTCGTGAGTCTCTTAATTTATTCGGTGCACATATGGAGAACTTAGAGAGAAAACCAGATCTGTACAAGATGCTTAATGATGGTTCTCTCGAGATTTTTGTCACAACCCTGCCAAATATGAAATCGAAGGTTCTGAGACAGTTTTTCTCGTATGATGACATTATAGAGGCCTTGTCGGCGTCGTGCTGTATGGCTCCGCTGGTGGGTGTGCCGTTTCGTTTGCGTTGTACTGGCGAGTGGGTTTGCGATGGTGGGCTAACCACCATTATTCCACATATTGGTGAGGCTAAGACGATTACAGTTAGCCCATTCTATTTCAGCTCTGCGGTGATTCACCCTAGTGTTTATGTTCCTGCCTGGTGGGGTCTGCGGCCGCCAGATAGTGTTTCCTACCGTAATCTCTTCTCCCTTGGTTACAACGATATGATCGAAGGGCTGGTGGCAAACGGATACATAACTGAGGAGAAAAGGGGATCGTTGCTCACTCCAGAAGAGCAGTTTCCGTTGCAGGACAACGCTCTACTGCGCCTGCTTTCTTATTTACTGAGCTGGTTTATAGGATTGCTTTTTACCCCATTTGTGGTATCCTGCATCTATCTTGAGCTTGGATTCATGTGTGTTCTCTGCTTTCTTAGAGGCTTTCTGCGTTCGGACCGTAAATCGTTTGGAAAACTGTATGACGCTATCAGAAGCATTGTGTCCCTTCGCACACTTGGGAGACTACTCTTTGGCGAAAATGTCCCACATAATAGACAGCGACTAGAGAGGAGTTCGTGTCTGTACCGTTTTTTTTGCCCAATTTTACTCTGTGGGAGGAAGTCGTCTTTTCGAACGGGTACCATGAAGAACTGCATCTCGTCGCACTCAACAATTGCCCGGGGCGGATAGGGGTGGCCTCTTCAAATGTATACATAAATAAATAAATATATATATATATATATATGCAGGTGAACGTTATTATCTGTTTTTTTTTCTTCATGGAGCTCTGCTGCACTAGTGGCTACGGAGTGTTTTACACACTCTGCTCAGGTGTGGTGCTCCCCGTACGTTTTAAACGAAAAGAAAAAGCTCTCTTTGTCTTCTTTGTTTTCTCGCACTTCCTACTATGGAGGTGGTGCGTGCACGACCATGGGCCCAGATTTCTTCTCTTCATTTTGTTGTCTTCCTGTACTATGAACGAAGCCATACGATGAAAAATAAGCTCTCTTTATGTTTCTTGCTACGGCAGTGAACCCTTTTTTTTTTGTATTATTATCTTTGGGTGAGTTGCGACGTTTCTGTGTTTATGTCCGTTCTCTATTTCGCTTCTTTGTTTGAGCAGCTCTTTTTGTGTTTCTCTCTCTTTTTTTCTGTTTCTTCCGTCCGCGGCATCCTTTTTGTTTGTTCCTGTTCTTTTGGTTGTGGTTCTTCTCCCTTTTCCGCCATTTTCTTCTCTGCAGTGCGTGAAGAAGACAAAGGAAGCAAGCGCCGTCATAAATTCTTTTTTTTTTGATTACTTCTGTGTGTGTGGCTTTTCTTGTGTCTGTATTCATCGGCGTAGCGGTGTCCATCGTTCTCTTGTGGCGCTAGAGATGCTCCGTAGCTCTCGTTTTTTTCTGCAGAAGGCGTTTGAGAGCCACACAGCGCCGTTGGAGGAGAAGGGCTTCAGGGCAAAGGCAAAGATGGAGCTGAAGAAGTTGATAAAGATCCAGCTTGTGTTAATTCCTGTTGTCGTCATATCCGTCATGTTCATCTTTCCTCACCCGTCCTTGGAGGAGGAGAAGCGATTGCGTGCAGAGTACGAGAAGAACGCCGGATGGAAAACGTGAAACGTTTAACGAGACCGTGTTGGTTGCAGCGAAACCAACAGAGAACTCACATTTTTCTTCTCTCTCTAATTGTATTTCTGCTATGTCTTTGTGTTGTCACAAGAATGAAATATAGTTGGTGTACAGTTTTTTCGCTATTCCAATTTGGTTCTGAGTGGTTTTCTTTTTCTCATTTGGCTCTTTTCGTGTGGTTTCACTCTCTGGATGGATGTTCTCATGGATCGTGGCTGTTACTAGCGCGTGCCGATTTCCCTCAAATAGAGAGAAACCATGCTGTGCGCCACTGGGAGGCTTCTGTTCATCACCAAAATCAGCAAGATCTCAAGACCACCCGCCAGTGGCTACGAAATTGCCGAGCTGCCAAACGAAAAAGTTTTTTCTGATTTTCTAGAGTATCACAAGACACGTGGCGTCTTGGCGATACTCCATTCTGGTAGTCTCCGAAGCTCAAAAGACCGAGGCCACAGTACGCAGATTGTGGAAGACCCGCTTACACGCAGCTTTATTTCATCTGTCAATGCGTTGAACATGGGTAACCCCAGTGAGGTGAAACTGGCGCTTGTGCCTGGGCCTCATGCACCGAAGATGGTGGAGAAATATGGTGTGTTAACTTATCCAACGGTACTTCTCTTCATGGATGGGAAATGTGTGGAGCGCGTTGTGGGGGGCCGAATCCGTGAGCTTTCTATCAAGTCGCTGTTTATGTTGCGGAATGCAGGACGGAACATCTTCTCCCGGGAATGATTGAGCAGCTCGTTCACACACCAGAGTTTGGCGTGAGTGTATATAAATGTGTGTCTCTGTGTGGTGAGTGTTTTTTTTGTGTGTTAAATTTTCGGCTATTATTCTCTCTTTCCTTTCCGTTTTCTCATTCATTCAATAGAAAAAAAAAATATTGCTGCTCCTGCGTGAAGTGGCACCAGATGAATCCCCTAGGCTCGTGTGTTGATGTGCACATGGACTGGGATGTCTCCACTACGGTTTGCCCCTTCTGCGACGCCAGCCCATGCACAGGTATGTGTCTTCGATCCCCAAAGCATATGGATGAATTCGAGACTCCGAATAGTAGTAGAGGCATGGGGGACGTATCGACGTTGCACCCTCCTGCGTTCGCCACTGAAGACGTTGTTCAGCGGGTTGTGACTTCTTCTGTTCTCGAAAGTGATCTCTGCGCCGGTGGTAACAAGAGCCCATTTCAGGCTTTTTTACCGTCTCCAGATGGCACAGTTTATGGAGGGAATAAGCAGGAACTGAAGGCGGCTCACCTACTGCCACCTGAGCCGCAATTGCCGGTAAAGGAAGATATCAGTGGTGAAGCGTGGGGACACCTGGATTCAGAGAAGGAAGATGAAGATGACGTGGACAACACAACGCTAGAATCCTTCTACGACAATCAGGAAATCACATTCCACATGGCGGAGGGAACAGATTTTACCGCTGGACAAGTTGCCACGCTAGGTAGCTATAGCTCCATCTTTGTTCACCCTATAATCCAAAATCCCGCGCTTGCAATGATGCGCTCGAGAGTTAGTCAAATGAAACGCCGCTACCAACGTGATGGTTTTGATCTAGACCTAACGTACATCACCCCGCGAATCATCGCGATGGGGTTTCCTGCGTGGGGCACAGAAAAGTACTACCGAAACCCAATTGATGAAGTGGAGATGTTTCTCGAAAGTAGGCATAAAGATCACTATCGTGTATACAATCTTTGTTCTGAGCGTCTGGAGTACGACTCGCCGAGGCGATTTAAGGGGTCTTGTCGACGCTTTCCCTTTAGAGATCACAACGTGCCGTGCCCCATCACTCTTATATCGAAATTTGTGTGCGATGCTATCTCTTTTTTGGAGGAAGACACGAGTAATGTTGTGGTTGTGCACTGCAAGGCGGGAAAGGGAAGGACGGGGGTGATGATCTCATGTCTGCTGCTGTCACTTAACCCTTCGCGTTTTTTTAATGCCGAAGAGGCACTAAGATTTTTTGACGAGACTCGAACGTACAACGGCCTTGGTGTCACAATTCCTTCGCAGCGTAGGTATGTGCGCTACTATGCCCGTATCTTGCGGGAATTCGGAGGAGTGTCTCCACCATCTCGTGCATTGAGACTCTACCAAATTACTATCGATTCAGACATCAAACCATGTACACAAGTTGAGGTCTACTTTATGGTTGAAGAAAACGACAAAGAAAAGATTGACTCCCGGAGATTTTTTTCGCATGGGCCTCTGAAGGATGCAAAGGGATTCGTTTTCCTTTTCCCTGGTGAGGGGCCCGTTTTAGAAGGTGATCTGCGGTTTGTTTTTTATCAGCGCAATCGTCTGGTTGACAGCGAGTTATTTTACTTTTGGGTTAACACGTCTCTTTGCACCCCACAAGAACAGTTTTCGCTGAAGAACAGGCAACTGGATGGACGACCCGCTAAGTCAAAGGATGAGGATGTGTTTTGCAAGGATTTGTCTGTTGACGTTATTTTTGTTGATGGGCTGGTAAGTTGCGGTGATGGTAACACCACCACTGGTGTGGAGTGCGCAGAATGGGAAAAGGGTGGGGGAGACGTTTGTGTCTAGAGGTACTCATCATTCTGCTTATTTCCTGAGTAAAGGATTACAGCGATTTGTTACAAAGTTTGTACTCTCTAGACCGACAATGCAGAGATCGTGTGAAGCACTGGACACTTCAGTTTACGTTCTGTTGTGTCTTTGGTTATGCTGCCAACTTGCTTCTTTTTTTAAATTTTCTCTTCCCCACCCCCCGCTCTCCTCTCTTTAGTTAATAAGTGCAGTTTCAGTGCAGGAAATGTTACCTTCAATGAAATACTGCCTCTTTGCTTGCTCACACACCCCCCACATTTTTCATGTGATCATTCGGCATTTTGTTTGCCTTCCATTTTTTTTTTTCTGCTGAACCTTAATTGGATGTTTCTCATCAGTGGTTAAGTAGCGCAATCATGTCGAAGGCAGTGCCGCTTCCTGGCATTACCTTTGCCGGTGCCTCCTACCCGCTTGACGAGGCCGTCTTCAAGCCACTGCCGAGAAATGATGCGAGACGTATCCGTCACAATGAGGTAGAGCGCTTTCGCCGCGCCCCTCGCTCACCGGAGCGACCCCGTTGGAACCCCTCTGTCCTGGACGAGGCCCACCCGTTCCCTGAGCGGCCCATCATGCACTCGCTGAAGCGGTACGAGGGTGTGGAGGTAGTGCACGGTGTCTTTCCCGATTCGATACGTGGCACAGCCCATCTGCGAACAGGGTGTCGCTCTCCACAGTGGACGTTGAATGCGTCAAGAGCAAAGGGGCGAAACTCACCGCCTTCTTCCGGACATACTTCAACGGCAATTGGAGGATTTCTTGAACGTCTCATCATTGAAAATAATTTAGATGAGAAGAAAAAACTCCGCCGTGGGTGGTGCGCCTCTACACTCGCCTCAAACCCTGCGAAAGATATCGGAAACTTGGAAGAGCTCCGGAAGAGCTATGTGAATTTAAACAAGACCAAGAAACATCTCTTGAAAGATGGTGCATACATTTCTCCATTGGACCGTGTGAAAAGCATGAGCGAAACAATAAGGGTGAGAAAACGAGATGCAAGAACAAGAGATGAGCAAGGAACACAGCCACAGGGTAATCACAGCAATAGACCAGCGGTGTTCAAGATGAGCAATATCGATGAGTGGTGGCATTTGGATCCTACACTTATGTTGTCGCAAGCTGCCGAAGAAGAGAGGAAGGACTCAACTGAAGATGTAAACAATGATGAACAAAATTGAGGTTTAAACATTCTTGTTTATCTCATTGTGTATTGTAAATTTTTCCGCACATCATCCTAAGCCTTGTGTGTGTGTGTGTGTGTGTGTGTGTGTGTTTCTGGGTGGAGATCAGCAAGAAAGAGAGTGGGGTTTTACGTGTCGTACCCTTCTCTTCTTTTTTTTTTTTTCGGTAGGGTTTTTTTTTTTACCTTCATTGCTACGGATGAGAGGGGAATAGTGGCGGAGAAAGACAAGAGCAAAACAAAGACAAATTGATTGATAGGAGAGGGTGGAAAAGGATCCAAAGGGGAAGCATACACGAAGCACGCACTCAAGGGAGGTGAGAGAAACGAGAATTTTTGATTGATAGTAAGAGTAACCTTTAAAAACGAAAAAAAAATTTTAAGAAGAATATCTTTTCTCGTCTGTTTCCAATGCCCGACTCTGTGATGCACCCTAGTGAGTTCCACAAACTCATTGGAACTGTCATGAAAGAAAAATATGCTTATGAGCAGCGTGTTGCTGACAAGGATTTGACCCTCCATCGGCAGCACAGCGAACGGAGTCGCTCCGCGTCTCGGACGCCGGACAGACGCCGCTCCCTTAGCAATACGAGCCTTGGCAGTCGTGTTGCAAACCAGAGAAACCGTTCCGTGCAGCCTAGTGGCCGCCCACCACATGCTCCATTGCGTGGACAAACTCCCATTCCCGTGGCGGAGAACTTCTCAGGAGAAGTGAACGAACACAACAGCACGGCTCTCATTTATGTTCCCAAGCAGAGCATTCTTGCCAATATTAATGATGAGAGTCCCAGAGTCGAGGTGCTCGAGCAAGAGTTATCAGCTCATTCCGTGCTGTTAAATAGTGCTCACCGAATAAATGAGGAGCATGTTGTGAACACACACGAATGCAATTCTGAACAATTAGAGAAGGATGATTTCGGTGGTTTCACGCCATCTCCAAAGCGGTCTAGTGCTATAAAGAGGTCGGCTCCTGATAATGAAGGCAATGAAATTTTTCCGTTCCATAATATGTACAGGAGTCGCCTCCAAATTCTGCAACCGCAAGGTGCGTGCTCGAGGTGCGTCGAGCTTGAAGCAAAAGTGCAGTGCATGCAAGAAGCACTAGACAAGCTCACGGGTGATTTTGTGATTCTTGCAGCCAGGCAAGCAGCTGACGAAAGCCTGATGATAAAGGATAGTGTGGTTTCAGAGATTCCAGATGATCCACAGGAACTTGGTGACACAACGGAGGAAAGATTTCTCACCGTGGTAACCTCTCTTGCCAAACGAGTGCGCCGTCTGGAGGTTGATTTGGAGGCATCGCTAGAGCAGGTGCGGGTAATGGAAACAGCCGCTATTGCACGGGACAAACGACTGAGTGAGACAAAGGTGGGGCTCAAGGAAATCAGGGAAATTGTTGCTAGAGAACTCCAGGGTGCTCGTTTTGATTCTCCTAATGAGGTGGTAAACTTGTATCGAGCCTGGAATCTTGATCCAAAGAGCGTTCGCGAAGCTCTTGACTCATCTAACCCAACAGCTTGCATGAATCTGATACTGGCTACGCCCCCTTTTGCACGTCTTCTACGCATTGTAATGGATAGCAACAGCGATATTTTGAACGTACTTCACGAGCAGCAGCTTCGCAGTAAGCTGGAGCAGTATGCCAGCTCTAACCATTTGGCCTCGCCGATGCGACACTCCGACTCCTCGACGACAGCGGTAAAAAATCCTGTTCCTCTCCACGAACTTCTTTTGGGAATTTACCTGCAAGACGAAAAGGAGGTTCAAGGAGTGCGCGTGACGTCCGTGCCAATGGGATCCCCGGCAGCGCACATAGTGGGCCCAGGGGATGTCATTGTTCAAGTTAATCGCGTCACGGTGCGTTCTGTGGCAGATGTATCGTACGTACTTTCTCGTGCACGCTCTCGTGCACCCATCACGCTCTCCATACAGGTGACGGATGGGCCGCATGTTGAGGTGGTCCAGGTGTTGCCAATTGAAATCCTGTAAGAGTTTTCTACTGTGGTGCGGGAACGCCATTATAAAAAAAAAAAAATGAAAGTAATATGAAAAAGATACACAACTTCACCACGTTGTACATAAATATATATGTGTGTGTGAGAGTAAGTCGGAACAGAACCTCTATGCCCCTTTCTTCTTCTTTCTGCTTCTTTTTTTTTTCGTTTTGGTAGTATACTACATATTGGTGTCTTCTGATAATTTTCTGTTTTTTTTTTTTAATTTACATGGGTGTTGGTTTTCCTCTCTTTGTTTATTGTCCTGTTATCGTTACCTTATGGTTATATCGAACTTGCTTTGTCGTGAGTATAATCGTCTTCATGTTTAGCAGAAGATGAAGTGTTTAAGGAATGTTGCCTTTAGTTCTACGTTTTGTACCCGTGCTTCCATGCGCAAAAAAAAAAAAAACGGAAGAGAGAGAAACTGATAGAGAGGCTGTGTGTATGTGAGAAATCATAAGCGAAACTTCGTGGGTGTGGTGATTGAAAGAGCGTGATGATTTTATTTGCATGATTGCGTGCGTTGTGCGCCTTTGTTTTGGTACTTCTGTGGTGTTGCATCCCGCATTCAATCTAGAATACATATCTACATCTACACACCTGCCTGTATTTGTTTTTTTTTTCTCCCCTTCACTGCAGGGAGAGAAGGCAGTAAACAGCACTGCCTTGTTGCAGCACTATAACACAAACTCATTTTTTGTTTGTTTTGTGGGGTTGGGGAAGCCAAAAAACAAAGACGAGCAGAGGGCATCACGTACGCACACTTTTACACGGGGAGGGAAAGAACAGAAGAGTAAAAAGGGGATAACTTATGCCGGCGCTTCATGCCTCAAGGGCGAAAAAGACGCGTCTTGAGGCGGTTATCGCTAAAACGAGGCGTCTTCTTTACTCTGGACCCGCTGGGAGGAACGGGATCCGTGCCCTCAGCCGTAGCTTTGGGATAGCGGAGGACGCTGGTGGTTACCTGCTTGAAAAGGCAAAGTTTGTGGAGGCCCTGGCTAGTAATGGCGTATACCTGGATGATGATGATGTTGAGGCGGCAATGTACGTGTTCGATAGAACTGGTGAAGGCATGTTGGACCCGGTAGATTTCATTTCGGCACTGCGACGCGATCTCACGCCGAAAAAGCTGGCATGGATCATCCGTGTGTGGTGCACGTTTAACCAAGAGGAGAAAGGGAGGGTTCAAATTGAGGAACTCCTTGACGCGTTTAACTCCTCTGGCCACCCTTCTGTTGTCCGCGGGGATTGTAGTGAAGAAAACGTGCGTACTGAGTTTGAGACTGCATTTAGCACGAATACTAATCCGGATGGCTTCATTTCACGACAGGAGTTCGAACAGTATTACTCGTGCGTTGCAGGTTTCTTTCCGGATGATGCTTCTTTTGTGGACCTCCTCAAGGGTGTGTGGCCCAAATCTCTCCCACGAGCATCCAATGGGTACTCCCCACTGTTAGACACGGTTCGAAGTGTCGGCGACATGACATTCAACGCGTTCCAAACCGTGCCTGAGAAGAATGCAGTCAATATGGCGAGGCAGCACATTGCCGATCTGGATGAGCTGATACAGACTGTTCATAGGCCCTCCGTCATGGCAACGCCTCTTGCTATTCGTCGGCTCTCACTATTGCTACGTGAAACAGATAAAGAAAGAAAATTTTTTCTTTCTAGAGACGAATTTCTGGCGGTGCTATGGAAAGAACGACTTTATGTGGAGAGAGCAGAGGAACTACTTCCTTTTCTGGACACCGTGGGCGACGGCTCTGTTGACTACATGCTCTATTTGTTGATGCTTCTCCCTAAGCTTCCCTCAGCACGTCTGACGATGATCGAACGGATATGGGACTTGTTTTCAAAGGACATCCATGGTCGCGTCGATATTCTGGAATTTCACAGGTGCTTTAGGGCAAAGAACGGCGAGGAAAAAAATGCCTTTCTTTCAGCGTGGGATGTTCGGCGCGCTACTGAACGCCGAATTACGTTGGAGGAACTTGTTGAGTGGTACACACCTATAAGTGTCACTCTTCAGTTGGATAATGACTTCGATGCACTTCTAAAGAGACAATGGAACCTAATGTAGGTGTAATGAATGAGAAAAGATACACCCATGTACATACATGATTTACGAATGAATCGACTGTTGTTGTGTAACGTGTATAGGCTGGTGGAAGGTGGTCCAAGATGTAGAGTATGAACTCCCATGTCGTTTTGTTTATATTCGAAAATATGCAAGAAATGCGCAAGAAAAAAAAAATGCGTGTCGAATGAGGAGAATGAAGGTTAGAGTGAAGCATTTTCATTCTCTCCTTTTTTTTCTTTTGTGAGGGGGTGGGTACTTGTTGCGTACTTCTGCATTCTTACCAAAGCTTTTGCTTCTGTTGATTTCTCTTCTGACCTGCCGTCACTCCCTTTTTCGACACATCTCTGCTTGCAATATCCCTTTCTTGGAGGTATTGTTGAGCGTGTGCTGCGATGGGACGTGTGAGGGGCTGGAAGGGGGAGGCTCAAGCCGCAGAAAAGCTCCGAGTAAAGGGAAAGTCATAGAAAAGGGAAATGAGAAAAACAAACACATACAAAAAAAAAAAAGGGAGATGAGTGAAAAGAATTCTGAAAGCCAAAGTAAATGTTCTGTGGAAAGTTGACGAAGTTGTAGTTCTGCATTTTCTACCCCGGGACTCAACTTTCTGGCTTTATATATTTACCTCAATAGCCTCAGCTTGGTGTGTCACGAGGCGGTCGTCGCACCGCTGCTACTCAGCATGGCTGTGGGGAAATGGACGAGAAGGTGTTCTTCCTCCTCTCATCACCACTATCAGAAATGTATGGATCTGGCACACGGATAAAGGGGTCTTCATTAGAGCAATGTGTCTTGGTTTCCTGGGGTTTTTGTGTCGAGAGTTTGGTTACGAGGAGTGTTGTGTCATCTTCGCCATAGGCAATATACGTACGGCTTTCGTTCCTGTTGACGATGTGGTGAAAATTCTCTTGCAGTCAAGAAGACTCCGTGCGTCTGCGAACTCGTCAAAACCCCGAAAAGGTGGTCTAAAACCCAATGCAGAACAGTAGCGTGGCGTTTTGTGTCGTGGTAGATGAGGGCTCTTACCTGAATGGGGCATGCTATGCATGCTTCTTTAGGTTGCCGCCTCATCTGCCACCTGTTACCCCATGGCTTTTCTCATTTTTGTAACGCATATCATACACATACACACACAAACACAAGCATATATATATATATATGTATGGCTTTATATTTGTACTCTGATGGGGCAGTTCGCGCATCGCTTTCCTTTCGTCATGATTTCGGGCTTTCCTCGGGTGTTGCGCCATTCTTTTCCTTCTCCCTTTGTCTACATTAGCTTCAGGTCGATAGGGGCAGCACGCATGGAGTCGGGTGCATTTCAGATAGATGTCGAATCGTTTCGCGCACGTCAGAGCGAGTTGGTAGACATGAGCCTTATTCATGTCGGACTACAACTGCGCGAGATAGGCATTGATTTTTCCGAAGAGGAGCTCGCAGCGCTTCCGGCGCCCTTTCCAGAGCGACTTCTACGTCATATCGAGTTGTTCAAGGAGCGGGATGCCAAATTACGCGAGGCGGTAGAAGAACACCGCGCAAAGGAGGAAAAGGCACAGATGCGGCTGGAGTCGTTGCGGGATGCAACAGAGAGAGCGAAGGGAGAACTGGCGATTCTATCGGAGAAAATCAGCTTCGCACTCAGTGAGTATCGGAAAGATGAGAAGCTGGACTCGGAAAACCAGAGAGAACGCCAGCGTGAGCTGCAGGACCTCTTTCGCCATATTGAGAAAAAGGAACTGGAGCTGCGGAGGGAGACAATGGAGCATGAGCGGCTGAACAAAATGCTCAAAAAAGTAACCAAGTAGTTGTCATGCTCAACAATGTATATATATATATATATATATATATATATATATATATATATAATTTGAAAGAATGTGCAGTGAAAGTGGCTGCTGTCTCCCTTTCGGACCCACGTAACTGCTCAGTCTTACTCACCGTTTACCATATTTAGAACCAGATAGAAAGAAGTAGATCTTCTCTTGCTGCCTTTGTTATTGTCCTCACTGCTTTTTTTTTTTCGGGAGTGAGTATCGTAAATACACTGTCATTTCCATTACTTTTGACTGTCCTGCACAGATTCTTGTGACATCACATGTACATAATACCTTTTTTTCCCCATCTCTTGAAGGGAGGAGAGCGGCAAATTATCTTATTAGGAAGAGAGAGTAGGGGCAACGGGGCTTTAATCGCTTGCCCATTTACTTACAAGCACATACCTTCTTATCATGGGATTCTCGAAACAGGATCCACGCCTCGTATTCTTCTGCGAGCAGTGGGATAATATATCGCACCTTATGCGTCGCTATTTGCTGCTTTTTTTCTATGAGGATCGCTCTATCGAGATGCGAGAGCTGCCAAAAAATGTTCTGCATCTCAAGCGCACAGTTATTCCGCATCTGAAGAAGGAGGACTTCAACGTTGGGGTCACCGTGACAATATTCGGGTTAACCGTTGAACTCACTGCGTATGCTGATCAGGTAACGCGCGAGCTTTGCCAGAAGAGTGGCGAATTTACTGTGGTGCTCCTGGGTGAATCTCTGATGGCACAAATGGGTCGTTGTCTTACGATGCTTACGGAAGAATGCGGATTTACCATTTCCGATCTGCAAATGGCATGGGCAGAACCTGACGCCCCCGAAAGGTTTAACATCCCTGAGGTATTTGTCGGGGGGCGTGTTGTTGTGGTGAAGTGCGCCCGCGTCGATGCCATTCTCAAGGGTTTAGATTATGTGAAGCGAACTCCTGGTGCATACGCCTCGAGTACCGAAGAGGAGGCGAAAAAATGGGTTCAACTGCTGGCCCATGCGAGTACAAAACCGGTTGCTGTTTTTGGGGACAATCGTTGCTCCGTGGTTCTTATAAAACCACACGCAGTGCAGAAACAGGTTGGTGGTAGCATCATCCAGCATCTGTTGGACTCTAAGCTTGATCTGACTGCTCTGGCGCTTGCCAATCTTTCCTCATACCAGGTGGATAAGTTCATTCAGCCCTACAAGGGTGTACTAACCGATATTCCGGCGACTGCGCAGTCACTGGTTGGTACCGTGTGGCTTGTTCAGCTTGTTTCTCTTGATGAAGATGTAGATGTTGTGGCAGTGGTGCGTGAAGTTTGCGGCCCATTCGACCCATGCATTGCGAAGGAGCTTCGACCCAAAACCATCCGCGCAAAGTTCGGTGTAAACCACGCGGAAAATGCTGTGCACTGTTGTGACCTCTCGGGGGAGGGATCAATTTACACAAATTTTTTTTTTACTCCGCGAGATGTAAAGAAATAATAGGGTTTTCTGGACCCTGTGCGATTATGTATGTCCCGTGTATGCGTGGTGGCAAGTGAAGGAGAGTAGATGGGCAGATCGCTTTGCGTGGCTATCTCCGTCGCAGCGTGTTCGTGGCACCACTAACCTTTGAGGGACTCTTAGTCCTTGTTTGCTTGGTTTCGCTAGCCTGAACGTGCCTTCCTCTCCCCGCATCTTTTTCTTGCTGTGTGATTATCATTCTTCCTTAACCTACCCCAGCATCACATTTTACCCTACGATCTCCCTTTTCTTTTTTATCTGTGCATTAGCTTCTTATTTTTTTTTTTCTTCTTGTTGACGAGCATTTAACACACCGAAGGGAAGAAAGAGTGGGGAAAAGTAATTCACAGTGGTTTGAAGGAGAGATGATCCATCATGGTGCAATAGGTGGCAAGGAATTCTTACACCAGAAGACTACCCCCAATTCGAAGTACAAGCATGTAAAGGCTGTTGTTGAGACTGGGATGACGGCTGAGTTGGCACAGTTTATAAAACAGACAGGCTCTGCAACACAACGCCGGCCAGGTGAAGCTTATCTGCGCGTGCGTTCTAAAGTGGTGGCAGACTACATTCTGCACATGAGAAAGATGTCGGGTGGAGTGCAAGTTGTGGACGACGGTGGTTTTGCGCATCCCATGGACGAATATTCCTCACCGAACACCAAACCTGAGAGGGAGTACCTAATTTTGGATGTCCGTTCCGAAGAGGAATATAAGGCCTGTCACATAGAGGGTGCGATACACTACCCGAAGCGAAGGATGCTGCATGCAATCAGCCCCTTCCCCCCAGAAGTGCTGGCATTCAAAAACAAGGAAAAAAAAGTGATTGTGGTCTATGACCTTGAAGAGGAGCTGACGGTTGGACAGAATGTGGCGACAGTTATCTTTGAGAAGGGTATTGATAATGTGGCCATACTGGTTGGTGGGTTGCGAGATTTTGTCCGGGATTATGCCTCACTTATTGTTGGGGAGTCTCCCGTTCCAATTGTTCCGCGTGACACTCGACTACTAAAACGTGCTGAGGCCGCCTCCACTGCCTGGAGCGAGACACAACGTAGTTCCTTTACACATAAACCAAAGGCCCTATCGAGTAGCCTTGCGAAGCCCAGACGTCAGTAAGTTCTTTGGGTGACTAAAAGAACAAGATTCAAAGATAAAATTGGCGTGTGTGATGGTCTCGACATCATTTGCTCAGAGTATTAAGTCGTTTTTTTTTATCTTTTTGCCCTTCTTCGGAAACAGGTGACAATTACAAGGAACCTGGATGAAGAAAGATAGACATATATATATATATATACAAGTGAGGTGACTGGGATTGTGTATTTTCTCTGAGAAAGCGGCATATGTTCACATATGAAAGCAATGATTGACCTAGTTTTTGTTTTCCCCGCTCTACACCTCTTCCCTTTTTGGTTTATTTTTCTTTGTTGTTGTTCTTCAGGGCTTGTATGCGTGTATACACAAAAAGGCGTTCTCATTGTGGGAAGCCATGAACCGGGCAGGGATAGTGAATACCGAGGGGCATGCGGTGTTAGACGTGAATGGAATGCGTGGGCACCCGTCAAATTTTCTCTTGAGTGAAAAAAATGGCCTCTCTGACAAAATGTGTAGCAATCACATGAAGGGTGGAGAAAGTAGAGAGGTTATGGATTTGCAGCGTGAAAATCGCAATGCAGACGTGGTAGAGAAGCCAAATAAAAGTTCGGCGCGACAGAAAGTGGCGCAAACACCGGTTTTTATCGGCATGTCTTTAAAGCAGTGGATCATCACCGGTCGAATTGGTGCTGGTTCCTTTGGGGAAACTTTTGCTGCTGTGGAGAGTGCTGGTAGAGAGGAATTCGAAGATAGGCAGAGTGACTCAAGCAGAGAAAGTATGGCCATTTCTTACGGCACCTTGAATCCGTGTGGCAAGCAGGAGGTCTGCATAAAGGTGGAGCAGGAGAATAAGAACGTACTGCGTGTTGAGGCTGCTGCCCTCAAAAGGGTGCAGCCCTGCCCCCAAGTTGTGCGCTACTTGGGAAGCGGAAGCACAAGGGGGCTGAATTTTTTAGTTATGCAGCGTCTGGGGCCCAACCTTGCAGAGCTGCGCCGCAATACCCCATCGAGCACCTTCAGTGTGTTCACGATGCTGAAGGTTGGGATATCTTGCTTGAAGGCAATACGTGGGGTTCATGAATTAGGTCTGGTGCACCGTGACATAAAACCATCCAATTTTGTCATTGGTTCAGGGGATGGGACGTCTGACCCACGAACGTGTTACCTCATTGATTTTGGTTTAGCCCGTCGCTACTGTCGTCCCAATGGCGAGGTGCGTCAACCGCGAGAAAATGCTGGTTTTCGTGGGACAAGTCGCTACGCATCACTCGCATCGCACCACCACCAAGAGCTGGGTCGAGTAGACGATTTATGGAGCCTTCTTTTTATGCTTATTGAGTTTGTCACTGGAACATTACCGTGGCGTACATACAAGGAAAAGGAGGAAATTGGCCGTTGCAAGGAAGAAGTGATTGGTCCCGGACTTGTTCAAAAATTGCCCCGGGAGTTTCGTCCATTTCTGGCGCACCTTCAGACGCTACAGTACGAGGACGAGCCACGTTATGACTTTTTGCTGTCACTCATGGAGCGGGCAATTGAGCGGCGTGGCTACCCACCAAACAAGAAGCTCGACTGGGAGCCCGATGAGGTGAGAGAAGCCGAGGCGGAGGATGAGGAGGAGGAAGAGGCAGAAGGGGGGGGGAAGCCACCGTGTGAGATCGATTCGCACGACTGCACCAAATACGGTGAAAATAGACTGGTGGATGCAAGTCCATCCAAACTGATGCTAGTCGGATGTGGGCTACCAGCGCCTTTTGAGCTGCCGGCTGTCCCTGCTCCAGAGACAGTAGCTATCGCCACGAATCGTGGCGATTCCGCTCTGTTTTTAATGCCACCCTCTCGCTCTGAGGAAATAATGTGTCGTGTTGGTCTAAGTGACGTCAAAATTTTTGATGAAAATGTGAGACATGACGTTTCGAGGCGTGATCCTCGAGAGTGGATGGCAACGTCATCCCAAATCGTTACTACACACACTGCGCTGAACCATGCCGGACGTCACATTTTTACTGAGGAAAATCCCGGCAATGAAAATGGCAAAGGTAGCTCCCATGTGAACGGTTTAGGAGGACAAGGGTCGAAGGGGAGCTCTGAAAATGTAGAAGTGGGTCTTGTTTTCTCGCCGCGCGAGGATGATAGAAAATCGGCGTCGAAAAATTGCTTGGGATGTGGGGAGCTTTTTGAGCAGCCGGCGACATCAAACAACAACGCGGTGGTGGTGCGCGACACATCAGGCTCAACACTACCACAGTCCCCCGGACAACTTTTGCCAGAAGAACAAAAACAGAAAGAGGAACATCAAGTGGGAACCAAACAGAGAAAAACTTCAGTCGTTGAAAATATGAACACTACAGTGGAATATTCCCCTAGTCAACCAAAAAGCACGCCTACGCCAGAGAGAAAAAAACACGTATTCAGCTGCGAATGCACAATCATTTGAAGGTTGTTCCTTGTTTGGTGGAAGGATGTCCTCGCTGGAAACAAGACGTGAATATATATATATATATATATATATATATATATATATATAGAGAGAGAGAGAGAGAGAGAGAGAGAGAAAGCATGTGTACGTGTAGTGGGGAAGTGAGATGTTACGTTGCACCAGCTCTTGACCCAGAGTGGAATTTTTTCACTCTGTATTTCTTGTCGTTATTTGCAACCTTCTTCTGTTTCGTTGCCGGATCTGTTTTTCTTTCTTTCTGTCGCCTCACCACCTCGGTGACAGGTTTGAGACACATCTGCTGCTGCTGTTACTTCTGCGCATCAGGTGTTTCCTGAAGGAAAAGAGACGAGTGGAAAAAAAAAAAATAGTCTTCTGGAGGTGTAACGCGTAGGATTGAAAGAAGCTCACAGCTGTTGTTGGAAGCACCTTCGCTGCGGCTGTGTTGTTATTACCGCAGATACTGCTGTAGTCATCGCTAGTGGTATAAAAAAATAAAAGGATAGAAGGGACGGAGTGAAATACGAACTGTTCTCTTAGTCATGTTCGATATAGATGAGTTGATAGACGAGTTATTTCCAACAGAGGGGCATCAATTGAAGTCTGCAACGGACAAGCAGGGGATGTCGAAGGAGTTGCCTGCCTCCATGGCGGACTGGGACTTGAGTGATGAAGATGGTGAAGGTAACAAAAACAACAAAAATGCTGATGGTGATGGAAAGGAGGGCTGCTCGACGAAGGCTAAAGAGGTGGAACAAATAAATGGGACAGTTGCAGATAGAGCGGGATATGGGGCGAAGAATGGATCATCTAAAAGCTATTTTGATGATAGCGATGAGGGTGAGTGTACTGAAGGTGGGGTCACAACGTCTAGTTTAACAGTCCCGTTTCCATCTTTCCCCGAAAATATAGGCGGGGTGTGTAGAGGCAAGTGTTTTGTGACGAATGTCGGCGCTAAAGGTCTTCGTCACCCTGGCGTCAGCAGGTTACTAGTAGTTTCGGAAGGCCGATACGACACGCGGGCAACCAAGAAGCAGTTGTTTGAGTACAAGGGAGCTTTTCATGTTGTTGATCCTCGTGTTGGCAACGGTGCATCCGATAAATTCGCTGAAGAGAGTACGAGTGGTGGATGTCTATTTATGCTCTGCAGAAAGTGCAATTATGTTGTGGTGCGTCTCCAAGATGCAGCATGGCAGGATGACGGTGGTGCGATAAATCTCTACCTGACGGTCCGTAATTATTATCCAGATTGGAGTCAACTGGCTAATTCCTACCCCGTTGGGCACAAAGGTAGTGATGGGCAACTCAAGGTGCTGATGGCAAAAACCGGGTGTGCCGCGTATTGTTGCCAGTGCTCCTGGCTTACGGTAGAATCTGCACAAGAAACCATCGAGACTGGATTAACAGACCACACAAAGTTTCTGACGCAAGAAGAAACCAACTGTTTCGCTTCTCAACTGCCACTTCCGAAGGGGGAAAGGCGGCGACCACCATTATGGGTCTGTCAGGGGCATATGCCACAATTCTGAAATATTTCACTTCAAAATAACTTAACTGCTTGTTTTTTTCGCCATGCAACAAACTTCGTTGTAATGTATACGTGTACTTCTCCCTCTTCGTGTGTGTGTGTGTGTGTGTACAAGTGGGTTGATTTAGTCTCTTTCTTGATATAGCCCTTTGATGATTGCGTCCCTCTCCTGTCTTTCTATTCTGGTCTTTCCTCTGTTACTGCTTCTCCACTTCATTTATTGGTATATATATATATATATATATATATTAAGATAGTTTTTTTTTCCGCCCCCTCCCCCATGCCCCCCCCAAAAAAGGGGAGTTCGAAAAAGGAGGTTCTTCCCAACCCCGATGCTCTTCCTGATGGAAAGTGCAACTATTATATAGGTTCCTGGTCGCATTACAAGCGCATTGATGACATCTCTGAAATCACAAATACTGTGGTAGAGCAGCATACGACCGCGGATGGGGAGGTAAAACAGTTGCCACCCATCAACGTTCTCATTCCCGCTTGTGAGATAGGCGAGGCGGGTGCGCGGTATGGTGTGAAGGTGTCCGATAACATGCACATTGAAAGCATTCCACTATCTTCAATGAAAAATCCTGTGCAGAAGGCGGCTGACGACAACCAATCTGATCACGATGAAAATGGTTCAAATGTGCGGGAAGACACAAATGAGTCTCAGTCCCCGGTGCAACACGACGTTGGTGCTTCATCAACCGCATGTGATGCTATTCTTCGTGGTGCTCTTCATATTGATGGCATACTGACGCGTATTGTGGTGAAACCGCAGTTACCAGACCAGTGTGTCGTCCCAAAGCCTCCAAAAAAGGTCCTCAAAGGCAAGAATAAAGCCAAGATCTTGGAAGAATATGAGAAACGACTGGCGGAGGAGGCGGAAATATACGAGAAGAGGTCTAATGAAGCCATTGCTGCTGCGAAGGAGGAGGAGGAGTACCGCATGCAGTTTGCACACCCTAATCGTTGGTCTCATGTGGTGTTCGCGAACATGACCTTCGAGGGGCAAGTGATAGTCTCTCACGCTCATGTCACATTCCAAAACTGCCGTTTTGCCGCGGGAGAACTAGAAACCACTCAGCTTCTGGTAACACAGTATTGTCAAGTTAATTGTGTGAGATGCACATTTGTGTGCCCCACAAAGGGGTGCGTATACGGTTGGCCAATGGGACAATTAAATTTTCGAAGATGTCTTTTCACCGGCACTCCACATCCCTATGGAAACCTAAAGGATAAGGAGGATATGGGTTCTGCCCGTGAATTACGACCTCAGGCTGTAGGATTGCATACGGACAATTGCAAGGTACATGTAGAAGGCTGTCGTTTCACAGAAATGGGGACTGGGATCTTGTTTCGCGGTAAATTCCCCGGTGGGACAGCCGAAAATCCCTCATTGGTGGTAAAAGAGTGCGAGATTGAACATATTTTTGGCACAGGCGTTGTGTTGGACACCGCACACGCGGTGGTGCTGGTGAAGAACCATATTTCAAACTGTGACTACTACGCGTTTGATTGCGTCAAGGGGCGTGTCATTCAAGTACTTCAAAATACATTTCTTTCCCAGGTGCGTGTTCAAAGTGGTGCACAGGTGAAATTTATGCATAACGAAAGTGGGACTGTTCCCCTGAATCTGAAGGAGACTGACAACCCCAACTGGCAGCCAGTGTATTAGGGGTTTTGATCATGTGTAAATGTATAGAAAAAATGAGGGATTTTTGTGCTTTGGCGGGCTCCTCGGTTTGTATGGGGACTGACTCGGTGCACTGAGCACTGTGTTGGCGGTGGTTGGCTGAGAAGTGCGCACAAAAATCACCCCACCTCCCTCCCTTTCCAAGCCCACCACTGGATTCAAAAAGAGCAAATATGAGATCAATGAAAAGATGCATCAGGTTATGTATACTGTTTCGCTTGCTAGCACCGGGGCGATGATGTCTGTTTCCTTTTTTCGGAGCTGTGTCCTTTTCTTTTCAGGGTAGTAAGAAAGGGGAGAAAGGTATTAGGAGGAGAATGACTGAGAAGAGGTTTGATCCGTAAGGCGGTGCATCATTCCTCTCACCGCTCAAGAACAAGCAGTTTTTTTATTTGCCTCCTCCCTTTCCCCACAACCAAAGGTTTTCTCACAGTTTTGTTCCCTCTTTTACTACTGCTTTATTTTTTGCTGATTTGTTTTTTTTTTCGTCTTCGTGGTGTACAATTGCTCTTTTTTTTTTCTTTGATTTAAAGAGGCGAAGCAGCGTTGCTCTTTGCTGTATTTTATTGAATACAACAATAAGGAACAAACAGAGCGTAAAGAAAAAAAAACGAAACAAGGACATGTTGTGCACGAGCCGCACATCGGTTAAGGTTGGCGGCGCCGTCGCCATGGTTGTTGTTGCAGGTGCCCTTGCTAGAGCCGCACTTGAGTACTTTAGTAGGCGGCGTGAGGCGAAGGGTATCGTAGGCCAAGAAAAAGTCCAGTCTGGAAATGGAGTGAAACAGGTGATCCGACCGGTGTCACCAATACAGCGCAGGGGATTTACGAAGGAAGAGCTGCTTGAATATGATGGGGTACGCAGAACAGAGGTTTACATAAGTGTGAAGTCTGTAGTATATGAGGTTGCCCCGCAGTTTTATGGCCCAGGTGCGCCGTACCACGTCTACGCGGGACGAGAGATATCCCGCTGCCTCGCTAAATCGGATCTGACTGGAAAAGAGGCTAATAAATATTGGTTGCCCGGGTGCAGCAAGGAGGAGATGCAAACTTTGGAGTTTTGGGTGAAGAGGCTTGAGAGCAAGTATCCAGTAGTGGGATGGTTTTTAGAAGATGAGGAGTTTTTCCGGGTGGAGGAGGCATCGGACAGGGGTCTGTGACGATATGTGACTGGTTCTTCCGGGAGGGTGGGTTCATTATTTTCTCGTTCTTTGATCCACTTATACACGGTCATTCATATATATATATATATATATATATACGTATGTGTGTGTGATTCTGTGGATGATGACGAAAAGAGACCATCGTTTTTCACCCTTTATGCACATGGGGTGTGGTGAGCCAATGGTTGAGGCCCAATGAAAGGGTGGAATATGTGGAGAGGGGGGGTTACAGCCGTCTTCACTAACTTGTTGTGGCGAGGAGACTCGGTGTCAGCCCTTTCTCCGTCTCCATTTGAGTGTAGCATATAATTGACGCTTGTGTTGTATTAATTCTCCTTTAGCGGTGTGTGAAGTTTTTGGCATTCCTACTGAAACAACGCTACCAGTGCATATGGTATTGGTAATAGTGATGGAGTCGGTGTTGTTATTCTCTCTACCTTTTTTCTTATTGACACCGCTATCTTTTCTGTTACCACTAGTGCTTCCTTTTGCACCTGTTATTTTCTTTTTGTTGACGAAGCCGAAGTGAAGGCTGGAAGCGGGCAACATATTTACACACGTGCGTAAAATAACTAAAAGGGAGAAAAGTGGATACTTCTGTTCCCGTCACGAGTAGGAGTGTAAAGGTTTAAAGTAGCCCAGCGACCATCGTAACTACGTTGAAACTAGTCCCCTCACCCAGTAGGGTTTATACACACAAACGAAGAAAGCCGGGTGGGGTGGGGAGGGGGAAGGGAAGGAAAATACGCTCTAACATTATTTTCTACTTTTTCCAGGACCGTCACACGAGTCATTTTTTTTTTTTTTTCGCAAATGCAAGAAATGCGGCAAGATGTGGCTCCTGGCATCAAAGGAGGCTCTGACATGGCTCAAAACGAGCCCTCGAATTCGGATAAAGCTGTCGATCAGCATATGCTTATAAAAAGGGATTGGTACACTACAGCCGCGACATTCTTTGCTGGTGGAATGGCCGGTGCATGCAGTAGATCGTTGACTGCCCCTTTAGATCGCATTAAGATCATTGTGCAAGAGGGTCATCTTGTTACCAGTCCACAGAAGAATATACCTGTTTTCAAGTCCTCCAGGCTGATCGATGTCTTTAACTTGATTAGGGCCGATGGTGGCTGGCGTGCCTTTTGGCGTGGAAACGGTGTCAACTGCCTGAAGGCTGGCCCCGAATTTGCTATAGTCTTCACACTTCGTCGCTATTTACTCTCTCTCTATGAGGATGGTCTAGAGGAGGAGGAGGAGCAAAGGATGCGAATGAGACGAGAGTCTGACGTCGTCGGGCACACCGCCGCCGATGCTGGGACGGGTCTAATTTCCGCTTTTCCTCCGCCATTTAATCATTATGGTTCATTTAGCAGTGTCCCGCGTATATTCGTCAACTTCGGCATCGGAGCGTGTGCGGGTTTTGGTGCGCAGTTCAGTTTATATCCTCTAGAGGTTGTCAAAACACGGATTACCGTATCAAAGTCGACGGAATTTCGCGGTGGTATCAGAGAGGTCATCTTGGAGACATACCGAAATGGTGGTGTTGCAGAATTTTACAGAGGGCTCACGCCCAACATGGTTGGTGTGTTTCTTTATCGCGGGTTGGAGTTGGGGTTATATTCAACGGCGCAGCAGCAGATCATGATGTACAGGATGCAAACGTGTGGTATGACCCGCCACGACGCGGCACTTTCATCCATAGAGACGGCTGTTGTTAGCATGGTTGCCTCCATGGTTGCTCAGACTGTCTCGTACCCGCTCAATGTCGTGCGCACCAGGCTGCAGACGCAAGGTATTAATGGGCGAGAGGTAAAGTATAAAGGCATGATCGACTGTTTTGTGAAAATGACTCGAACAAAAGGTGTCGCCTCGCTCTTTTCCGGCATCACGGCAAATTATCTGAAAGCGGTTCCGGCAAGCTCTTCTATGTTCGTCGTCTTTGAGAAACTTCAGGCCCTACTGATTGGCGATGATTGATAGCAACGTGGGTAGCCAATAAAGGAACGATAAGGTAAAGACCGTGGAAGAGAAGTCGAAAGCAAAGGGAGTGGTTGTGCAATCCCCTTCACCCAACCACCGTAGAGTCACTCGATGCGAAACGGAAGGTGCAGTTGCGAGAATTGCAGCGTGTAATGCTGTTGATCGGTGTCAGCTCTACTTTTCTATACTCCTCATTCTCGTTTTTTCTACGTTTTTTTCTGCCGTCATTCCGCCCGGCATTTTCCTTTTGTTCTCTGCTGCTGCTGCTATTGCTCTTGTGGTGGTGGTGGTGGTGATGGTTTTGATTATTATTACTTTTTTGTGCTCGTGTTTCTGGAGTGACACACATGAGTGTAGTGTTCTTCGTAATTGAATATTTTGGCACATGAGAGTTCATGAGGACTGTGAGTTGATAAATCAAAGTAAGCACGCACAACGCGGGGACTGACGGCGGTGTAAGTGAACCAACAGAATCAAAAGGGGGGGGGCGAGCCGAAAGGAAAAGGAAAGAAGTTTTTTTTTTTTCTTCTCTCTCTGTGTGTGTTAAACTTTCCCTCCTCAGTATTAACAACACGTGGAAAAGAATGAGTCTGTCCGTGAGACTCACTACTAAGGTACAAACAGCCTTTAATTGCATCATTCTTTTCACTTCTTTATTTTGCTGAAAGGCACACAAACTCAAGGGATTATTTTTCCACCGCCCACTGTTCTTCTTCCTTGTGTTTGTGTTCGATTTAGCGATTTCACCACTGGGCCGCATGGAATGTTGATGGTTCATCCACGGAGGTCTAACGTGGGGCATCATTGCGAGGATAAGTAGTCAGCCCGCCGGTCTCCTTATCATCCGCCATGCACTTCACAACGTGGATCAACCGAAATCCGATGCCGCTGTGAGGGCGGAAGTACTTAGAATGCTCGTGGGTACGATAGCTTTGGGATGACAACTCGCTTCATCTCTGGATAACACGACTTCGGGTGCTGTGGACCGTGGAGGCTCAGCGCCAAGCAACTCCCCTCCCACAGTGTGGGTAGGGACGCTGCCTGCGCGTTGGGAGAACCAGGAGGAACTGCTGCGCCAGAGCTCGGCGGGGACCGTTGCCGCTGTGGCTCGCACATCGAAGCGCCGGGTGTCCTCTGCAACCGCCCCAACAGATATCAATGCTCGGTGGCTGTCGGTGTTCGTCAAGGAGAGGGCAAAACCAGTGTAAATTTTCACAATAAAAACTTGTGACGCAGGAATGAAAAGGCGGGAGCTCTCACGCATCCTTTTCGTTATCGCTTCTGGGAGTAATCGCTGCGTCTGCTTTAAATAATGTATGCGCAGGTGCTATTTTCCTTCCCCAAAAAAGTTTTTTGCTTTGCTCTCTGCTCTTGGGTGCGTAAGACTATTGAGCCTTTGAGAGTGGTAGTGATCTGTGTGAAGACACGTAGAGACCTCCTGGAGAAGTTTTCATTTCGGTTTTGTTGTTTTTTTCTCATTTGATTACATTGCTTTGATCCGAGCACGTGGTGCACGCTGTAGGGTTTGCGGGATCACCTAGTAAAAAAATTTTTTCTGCTTCTCTATGTGTAATCGGCGTGAGAATGGGAGCCGTTCTGAGATAAATTGTTGTGTCTTAATGAGGTCCATGACTATTACTGGAAGTACAATGTGTGTGTGTGCTTTGTATATATATATATATATATATATCGATTTGTGATGGTAATGATCTAGTGGTAGATTATTTCCTGGAGCTGGTGGACCGACGCCATACCTGTGATTTTTCCTTCCGTGGTTCAGCTTCTTTTACAAATGCGGGGAAAGGGTTAACCGTCAACTTTTCCTTTTTTCTGTATACATGCGTCTATGTGCTTTACTGACGCAGCCAGGTGCTATTATTTCACGCTAGTTTACTGTGCTGCCTTTCTGTTCTGCAGGGACCTTCAACGGGGAGTGCACAGCGTGGAGACGTGTGGTACATTAGATGCTTCTTTTTCTTCTCGTTGCGACAATCATTTCATCTTTTTTTTTTTTGCTTCAGTTTGGAATATAAACCGTGTGTAAAAGTTTAAATCTTCATCGTTCCAGTAGATTCCTTCATACAAACGTTGCTGAATCAAAGAACAAGGTGGGAGGCTCGCCTCTCTGCGTCTTGTTGTTGATTTGCTCTTTTCTTTTGCCTTGCACCTTGAGGCGAGACGCAACACCTGCTGCAGGGGAAGAACTTCTGTTCGCCTGGCAGCAAATAGGGGTAAGTGGCTGTGGGTGAGCGCGGAGGAAATTACATGCTGCGAGGAACTGTCGCGCCTCCTCCTTCCGAATATCGTGGTGGGGCGGCGAACGAGCAGCTTCGTGGAAACGACACACGAGGGGAGGAAGGAAGAGGAGATGTTGGCAACGGAAGCGGTCAGGAAGAGGAGGTGGTGGATGCTGTGGGAAATCGAATAGAGCCTGCGGATGGTGAAAACGTAGAGCCTTCTGTAGAGGAGCTGGTAGATACTGCAGTGATAAATCTTAACGAACCGTGCGTGAACATTCCGCCACTGAGTCCACAGGAACTAAAAATAATAGGGCGCTGCGTCAACTTTCAGGGGGAAACGACTCTGGCGAGTGGACGAGAGCCTATGCACTACGAGGGATTAGTATCCATGATAACACGAGACACAGTGGTGCTGTTGCACGCTTATAGATTTACTGCTGATGATTTCTCTAGACACCAGGCGAAGCTTCTCGAAGAGGCGCAGGAGGACGAGGAGGGGGATGAAGAAGAAGAGGGCCATGAGGACAATGGTACCCGGAATGGAGGCGCAAACGTAGCGCGGCGACAACAACATCAGCAGCAACAGGAGGGAACTGAGAATGTCAGGGAATCCCGAGTGCCAAATCAACCAAACTATAGTAATGACAGTCGTTTTGATGATGCTAATGGTATTGACTGCTTGCTTGAGTTGCATGACGCTGGCAATAGTGGCGACGAGTCTTTAATGGATATGCAGATGATGCGACAAGGTCGTCTTATGGAGTCTGGATCAATGGGGCCATTGCCGTACGTAACGTTTTCGCGTCGTCGTATTCACAATGTGGTATTTGCACGAGACCCGCGAAGCACATTTTATTCTCTCTTCCGGGACCCCAGGAAACACCACTTTGACATGCAGTGCCTGCGAATGTTTGTGCGCCGCTATCTAGTGCATACCGGACAAAAGAACAACCCTCGCAATATAAACTTACGCCCATTTATTGAGTGGAGGTGTAACTGTAAGGAAATAGATGACAATCTCCTACTCAGAGTTGCAAAGGAGGAGCTGTTGCTTCTTGTCAAGACTGAGCGGTCTATGGTGAAGGCCGCCCAGCGCATGTCAAGCAACAGACGGAATGCGCTCAGCGCGTATCAAGCTCCTCGTGGACTGTTTGGTGCAACGGGTTTTCTTTTTCTAACACGGATTCCTGTTCAGACGTTTTGTCTTGCAGTTCTTCAGATACTTCTTGCAGTCATGCTTCTTAGTTACTCGGCGTACGCATTTTCAGTCGCCCCAAATCTTATAGTACACGACTATGTAAAAAATTACATGTTTTCCGTCATGATGGCTGGCGTTTCCAGCCTCATGGCAAGTGGGCTCACAGTTCTTCATTCTCTTAGAATGCGACTTCCACTGGCGGTTAAGGTGTACAGCGTATTTCGCTTCGTCCTGGCGACAATCGCAATAGGCCTTAATGTCATGGTCATGGTCATGGTAGGAGAGGCGGTTTCCTTCTCACATATATACGCGTACCTTTACAGGCTAGCAGGGGTAACGACTGATTTGTGTGATTACTACGAGATGCATAATTGCACAGGATATGGTGAGGTGTGTTCGGAGGAGAACCATTCTCCAATCTGCATGTGGGACGAATGCCCCGGAAATCGAAATGGTACTTGCACGCAAAATCTATCTATAAGCTTCACCCGCGTCTTTGTACCAATTGTTGTCTTCTCTATGGTCTTAATTGCACTATTCATGATTGATCACTTTCTGCACTACCGTCTTGTGCAAATATCGCGGTTGCTAATGGCGCAGTTGTAGAGGAAACGACACCTTTTGCCTGGTGGTGTGAGGTGAAAAGGGGGTCTAGGGGAGTGGGATGAGAGGGAACAAAAGAAGGAGCGAAAAGAAGACAAAAAAAAAGGCAATAGTCAACGTGCAATGAAGTAAACGAGTTTTTTTTTTATCCCCCAAAATGAATAAAAAAAAAACAATGGGACCTTAGGGTGTCCGTGTGAGGAGGAAAGTGTGTGGGGCATCGCTTGGTAGCACCGACAGTTCTTCACCCCTTTTTTTTTGGGGTGGTGGCAAACGTATCGTGACAAAGACCGGAGAGAGTGCACTGTTGACATGTGGCATCACACAAGGAACAGAGCACATGTATCCGAAGGGAGGGTGCATGAAGTAAAAAAAAAAAAGAAACAAAAACAACTACAACTACAACCACGAAAATGCTGTTGTAAAGCAACTGGGCAGCCAGTCTCACATGTGTTTCTGTTCGCTCGTGCGTCCCTTTCTCTGTCTGCATATATATATATATATATATATATATATATGTGTGTGTGTGTGTGTGTGTATCTTCCGATGTGTTTGCGTCGGCGGTGGTGCATGCAGTGGATAGTGTCACATTGATGGCTTTGCTCTTCTGTCGATTGGGGAGGGGTCGCATAAGGTACAGGGGTGCACACACACACACGTTTTTTTTTCTCCTAAGAAAGCGAAGGTTTGGAGGGAGAAAAAGGGAAGGGGGGGGGGCGTAGAAATTGGGTAGGGAAATAAGAACAGGCTCCCTTATACACTTAAAAGGGGAAAGAAAGAGTTTGAGAAGCAAGAGTTGATCACCCTCACTTCCTTTTCCCCATCCCCCCCCAACATAAATATATATATTGGCAGCCAAATGTTTCTCAGAAGTAAATCCGCTGAAGTCGCTGCTTCAATACTGGTATATTCCGTTTGTAGTGTGAGCATGATTATCTTGAATAAGCTGGTGATGTTCACGCACGACATCGATTATCCCATGGGCTTGTTGCTCATTCAGAATTTTGGTGCTCTACTGCTAGTCTCGTTTGGGAAATTCATGCGCTGGATTCATTACCCCGACTTTAGCATGAAGGTGGTAAGGAAGTGGCTTCCTCTTACATTTTTCTTCATATTAATGCTCTGGACATCTATGAAGAGCCTTCGCACGATGTCTGTTTCGGTGCAGACAATCATAAAGAATCTCGCGGTGATACTCACTGCCGCTGGTGATTCGTGGCTGTACAACAAACGTGTGACTCCTCTTATGTATTTTTCCTTCTTTTTGATGGTGCTGGGCGGTTACATGGGTGTAAAAGGGGACCCATGGGTGACCACGTGGGGTGTTATCTGGACATTGGTCAACGTCGTGTCGACGGTCAGCTACACTTTATACATGAAGCAGCTACTGGGAGATGTGAGCAAGGAGATTGGTCTTTATGGTCCAGTATTTTACAACAATTTGATCTCGCTGCCTTTTATATTTATCGCTTCTCTCCCATCATATGCGAAGCTAGTGCAGTCGCTTGAAAATGCTTCCTTTCAAGCCCTTCTCACCCTTTTGTTTATGATCCTCATTGGATCCATGATGTCGTTTGCCGTCTTTTGGTGCATGAAGGAGACCTCTCCCACCACCTTCACTGTCATTGGAGCAGTGAACAAGGCTCCTTTAGCGATTTTTGGGATGGTTGCGTTTAACCAATTCCCAACACCTGTGGGTTATGGCGGCATCGTAATAGCTCTTTCTGGTGGGTTTCTTTATACGTATCTTAATGTCTCGGAAACCCGTGAAATCGAAAGGACTCGCTCATCGGCTCCCCAGGTGGAAAAAGTTCACAGTATGGCTTTTAATGAGGACTCCTTGAAGAAAACGCTGAAGAATTATGTGTAACCCCACGTTATTTTCTTCCAGATCTATGTTCAAAAAGGGAAAGAGGTGTTTAATATGAGATTGGTAAAATACGCTTGTACTTTTACGGCTTATGCTAGTCAATAAATTTTTAACAAAGTACTCAGGTGTTTTGCTGCCAGAAAGAGAGGAAGGACATTTTCGGTCTGACAGACGAGCATGTAAACGATATCCCTCTGTTCTGGGTGTCGTTGTATATATATATATATATATATATATATATATGGACACTTCTGTTGTTGTTTATCCTCATGTATCTTGTGGCATTACTACTACTATTATTGCTAGAACAATAAAAAAAAGGAAGGGAATAAGAAAGGATCTGTTTACAGTCATGTCGGACGATCTTCCAAAGACGAGGGATATAGTAAATGGTGTCTTTGGTGCGGTAAAAGAGTACAGTAAGTTCACGAATGAGCTCCCGGTGAATGATTACGACTATCATATGGCCTTTCCTGGGTTTAGGCGGCAGATAAAACATCACAGCGAATCGCTGGTTGAGTTCATGGAAAAGTGCTTTCAACTGCTTCCCGCAAAGCGTCGTGTGGTTCTGCACGGAGAAGTTACTGGGTGTCTGAATGAGCCGCAACGTGCTGCAATCATGGAAGCGGTGGATTCCCTCTTGGAAAACGTTGATAGTTTGTTGGATGAACTGAAAGGCCGCCGCCTGAATGCCAAAGAGCAGCTGGCCCTCACGTTTGGTTCTGAACTACAGTATTTCTCCTCTTCTTCCTCGACCGCCGAAGCCAGGGCGAGTGGGCGTGTTGTCCGCCCACAATTGACGTTTGAGCAGCCAGTGGACAATAGCACCATGCCATTCTGCCCAGTATATTATGATGAAAAAGGGGAACGGCACAAAGGGCAGCCCGGGGCTCACCCCTTTGCGGAGCGGATTGCCAACGCATCAATCCCCGGAGAGCAGCTACAAAGCAGGTCTGAAATACCATACCTTCCCCTGTTGACGTGCAAGCTTACCTTCGTGGACGCTGTGAAGGACCTTGAGGAGGTTGTAGCTGCACTTCTTCGGGAAAGGGAGATCGCGGTGGACCTGGAGCACCACGACTTTTACTCTTATCAGGGCTTTACATGTCTCATGCAGATCAGCACACGCACAGAGGACATCATTGTCGATTGTCTCAAGTTAAGATCATCAATGTATCTGTTGGCCCCTGTGTTTCTGAATCCGAATATACTAAAAGTATTTCATGGTGCACGCGAAGATGTTCGCTGGCTACAAAAAGATTTTGGTCTGTACCTTGTAAATTTCTTTGATACGAGTATAGCACTGCAAAAGCTACACATGCCTCATAGTTTGGCTTTTGCCGTTGACCACTTCTGTCAAGTTAAACTGAACAAAAAGTATCAGACAGCTGATTGGCGTATTCGGCCCATACCAGCAGAAATGGTCTTGTATGCTAGACAAGACACGCACTTTCTGCTATACGTCTATGATAGGCTGAAGACACTTCTTCTTAACAGCGAGGGACACGCCTCTGTTGGTAATCCGTTGGTGTACGTATTCAATGAAAGTCGTCGACTGTCATTGGAAATGTACGAGAAGCCAAGGCTTGATCCAGATACCACCTACAAGGTGGCACTCGGTCGAAGTTTGGGTGGATTGTCACCATCGCAGATGCAGGTGGCGAGAGACTTGTTTAACTGGCGGGATGCTGCGGCGAGGGATGTGGATGATTCGCCTACTGCGGTCATGCATCTCTCTTCTGTTCTCGCTATTTCTACTAAACTACCAACATCTGCGAACGAAATCATGAAGTGTTGTAGTCCGGTGAGTGTTGTGGTGCGCACAAATGTCATGAAACTCGTTCAGATTGTGAAGAATGCCTTGGGAGACTCGAAAGCAATGCAACAAGAGGAAGAAGTTAAGGCTCAGCCGCCGCGCGATTCGGGTTTCACTTTACGTCCTGTTGGTGTTCATAGACCGTTGACGGGAACACTGCCGTCTATTGAGCAGCGTGCAAACCCCGTATTTGTATTGGATAGCACACACACTGTGGTGCGTACCGAGCCCTCAACCTGGTTTGCAGTCATGCGAAATCTTCCGGCAGTCATCTCCACCAGGAGACAATCAACTGTTGCGCTTCCTGGTCACAAAATTTTCTGGCACCTTCATTCGAGTAAGCGACCGCGTGACGCCACCGAGACGGCGGAGAAAATGGACGCAAAAACTTTTTTGCCTGATGACAGCCAGTTTGATAATACAGATAACAATAACGATGAAGTAGTGGTGTCACCACCGACGCAGGATGTCTGCGCGTTAGATAATGCTGATGGGTTTGAGGAAGGAAAGGATAAGGAGGAAGATGGAGAAGACAACGACGAAGGAAAACAGAAGACGGGAACAACCGATGCTTATCTGTCGGATGACGTGCACGATACGGCATCTATGCACCCTATGGGCCTAGAAGAAAGAGCTGTTGCTTTGCGTCAGAAGTATGGTACAGGTAGTGCAAATCGAAAGAGAGTCAAGCTGGAGAAGGACGGGCGTTCTAAAGGTGTGTAATGCCGTAGTTTTTGCAACGCCGAGTACAGTGATGCGAAAGTTACGTGCAAAAGCGAAGATCTTTTCCTGTTGTTGCTTTTTTTTTTTTTGTGTGTGTAACATGGCTGGTTGGTCTAAAACTCTTTCTTTGTTCTAAAGTATCTGGGAATACATTCAGGCGTCAGTGCTCTACGGATATCTTGAGGGTCCTGGTGGCTCCCGTCTTATTTTTTTTTTCGCTTCTTCCCTTTTTTTCCTCTTCGTTTAAGAGGAGGAAAAGCTGTGTGTGTGTGTGTGTGTGTGTTTCTTATCCGTTTGCCTTGCTTTCTGTAGCACTCGTGGCTTATTCTAATTTTTTCTTTTCTATTTATATATTTTTTATATAGGGCTAGGTGCATCTGCAATGAAGTCTCGGCGACAGCTGCGATATAATTGGGGCTACTGCTTTTCCGCCGTAGCAGTATTGGGGATGCTTTCGCTTTTCTTCACATTTGCTGGATCCTTAGACTTTGATTATCTCTCCACAGACGGTCTTGACGGGGTGCTGAATCATAAAAACGAAAACTACACTGAGGATGCATGCAGTGACGCCAATACGTGTCTTGATTGTCTGTTTCCTAAAAACAACATGGACGAAACATCCAATGTGACGCATCTCTCATTTAATTGTTTCTGGTGCGCAGCAATGAATCGCTGCCTGTCACGAATAAAAATGGGTCTATGCGAGATAGACCGGGAGGATCAGTCATGTCCAGCTGTGTTGCATTCCGTCATTCCCAACAACTTTCATGTCATTCTTCTGGGCATAAAGAATGGTGGAGCGGAGGCCCTCATCCAGCTTGCCCAGGCTCTTCACGTATCGGGATTCCGCACAACACTTGACGCCCGTAGGAGGGATGCTGGTGGAAGGATGGTGCCTTTTTTCCACAGTATTTACATGAAGGACCCGCGACGCGCCCCACAAGTGCGCTGGTTTAAGGACTATAAAAACTGGCTTGCAAGCGCTGTTGAGGGTGATGTTTACATTCTGACAGAGACCTGGTCGTGCCCAGAGAGAGGCTTTGTGGAGAAGGGAGCGCGGGCGGTACAATGGCGTCTGACGGTGTGGTCGAGCCTCAACACAACATATTGTACCATTACGGGTCACACAAACTTCATCACAATGTTCGAGAGGAAGCAGTCAAAACTCGCCCTGATTTACCCGTATATCTCACGCCATATTGTGGAAATGGCGCAGAGCAGGACGTCATGGCATGAAGCCAAAAAACGATTGGGCGGAAGACCGTTGTTGCTACTTGATTCAGATCTTCATTTTGATCTAAAGAAATTTAAGGCTCAGCATGAAAGGATAAGGGAAATAAGGCGAGCATTCCGTCTTCCCCCATCGGAATTGTATGAATTGTACAAGAGGGCAATGGTTGGTATTGACTTGAATCTTCCCGGGGCTGAGCGTTTTATATTTGAAGCTGCCTTGTTTGATGTGTGTGTCATAGTAGATGACTCTCTGGTCGGTGGGTGGAGGGAGGATGTTCCGCTTCCAGAGGAATTTCGCGTTCCTGCAGGGGACTTGAATGCATTAAATGAGGCCATTGATCGCTGCATACGTGACTATGATAAGGTTATCCCGAAGTTTTCAACCCTTAAGCAATTTGCTATAAATCAAGAAACGATTTTTATGCGACAGGTACGACGGTACTTTTCTAATAGTGTTCATGTCATGTCTGTCGTTTGCTCGCAGAAACAGGCCAACGAGTATGTTCTTCGTTTTATTCTTAACGTACTGCTTTACATTCCCTTCGCCACCGTCGAGATTCGGTTGGCGTTCGGCGTGGAGGGGCTGTCAGGTATTCAGCGGGTGTGGCTGCAACAGTGGAACTGGTTGGTGGCCGTTCGATTTGTGGAAATGAGCCAAGATGAGACATCTGCAGTCTGTGAAGCAGGGAATGAATTGGAAGCCTATGGAAGCTTAGCTGTTCACCTGGGGCGGTATATTTTTCTCCCAAATAGAAACCCAACCCTCAGCAACACGAAACGCTCTCTTTTGACGCTGTTTGCTCCGCTCGACATAATCATCGTAGATGAAAATATTGTACACTACATCAGTTCTCAGCTCGCTGCTCTACGAGATAGACACACTCTCACCTCATACAGCCCCCCTTTCTTTATCCTTGAGTCACATATCGTCGAGGAGGGAACGAATGTGACGCTGATGGCAATGTGGACCGCGGATGTATCTTCTTTAATGTGTAACTTCTTTGCGAGTGGCGAGTTGCCTCTGGTAGATGGAGTCTGTCGGCGTCAGCGAAACCCCTCAGGCGATACACTCGAGACCAAATTGGTGGTGCTGCGCGACGGGGGTGAAAATGTAGCTCTGGCAACTCGTGTGGGATCGCTAAGGGAGCTTAAGGAGATGGGTTATCAGCATGCATTGCATTTTATGTGCATGCACGAAGTCTGGAAAAAGTTTGTGGGCGGATGTTAATGATGATTTCTTTTCTCGTTGATAAGAGGGGAGGAAAAGGGGCTTGTAAAAAGAATGTTATGCTCACAGAGCGTCTTTTTTGTTTGTTTGTTTGTTTGTTTTGGAACTGGGTAAACATCATGCCCTTTATAATCTTATCCAGGTGTGTAACACGCCGAAAGATGTACGTTGTGACTGTCACCTTCAGGTCTGGGGTGGGGAGCAAGGATGCTCATGATTTTATATTATTCGTGTAACAAATGGACTCACGTGTTTTTTTTTTCTCTAAAAGCCTACGAGGAGAAATCGAGAAAAAAAAAAAAACGGCTAGTAAATTTTTTTATGGCGTTGTTTCAAGGCAATTATCTATCTGCTCTTTCTGTTTTCTTTTCTTTCTTTTTCACCATGGAAGGCAGCCATCGTCTCTGATGTCCCGCAGCAATGACAAGCAGCCGATGAGAAGTTGGCCGATTGGGATTCGCCAACATGGTGCTGCAGGAATTCATTTCGCCTGTATTGGTGACTACATTATGACTGGGTGATGTGCTACAGCCTCCGTTCCCGTGGAAGGGGTTAGTCATTGCTGATTAATTGAGTTATGATGTTCTGTGGAGACTTTTCTATTCGTGGAGGAACAATGAGGCTGCGTGCGTGTTTCCGAGCGCTCTCGTTTTGACGTCTCAGTCGCGGCATCACTTGTGGAGGCGGCGTGGCTTTCGGGCTGTGGAGGGAAGAGTGGTGGTCGTGCGACAGGAGCGACGCGAATACACGTAGAGAGGATACGTTTTGCTCTGCAGAACTGTTGCGAACGCGCGAGGAGAAGTGTGCGACCAACAACATTTGCAACTACACCAGTGAAGTATCTCTTGCTGGCTTTCGGTGTCACCGTCTACTCGATGAGGCACGGGGAGCTGTGGCGTGCCGCAAATGTGGTAGAGGGGCGTGGAATAGGGGGGTCCGCACGTGGACTCTCTTTGCCTGCTACCGAACACGGCACGATGACTCTGGCCAGGGCGCTGGCTTTTAGTGGTGACAAACTCTGGCAATGCCGGCCACCACAACAAGGCGGTCACGAAGTGTTGATGCTTACCACCCCGCAAGTCGTTCACCGGCAACCTAGAATAGATTTTTTCCTGTTGTTTTGGATGTGCCTGCAATGAAGAAATGCGCCTTGGACATTTCGGAATGTCTTCGTAAGTTATGTATACTTTTATTTATTCTATTGTCTGTTTTTTTTTTCTTTTTTTTTTTTTGCTTTTGTAAAAGTCGAAGAAAGAGGTAGAGGGGCTGCGTTATCAACGTGTGCATTTTGACATTTGTATACCCTGCATCAGCTAAAGGCGCACAGATAGGCGCCACGAGCACTAGTACGTGAAGCGCCAGTGGATGCCGTACAATAGGGAGATCATTGCATCTATCGCATTTGAGTCTGAGCCCCTCTCCAAAGCCACTACACCCAATGGCCATCTTGACGATTTAGATGCGAGTGATGCCGCTGGGAAACGGAATCCGCAACAGAGTGAGGCTACACTTAACATAATTCGATGCATGAAGTGGGCACTCGCAAAAAGTATTACTAGCATCTCACACCCAGAAAAGCAACGTCCGCTCAACCCCAAGAAGGACTTTACAATAGAAACTAAGATTGAGGTCACAGTCGATGAACGCGGGAAAACGGGCTTCGGTTGCTGCGGTGGCGGTGCAGGAGTGGGTAGCGTAAAACGTCCACGTGTGCACACACTCTCCCTTCAAGAGAAAAGTGAAAGCATGTCGAACGTTGCAGAAAGTGACATTGATCCTGAAGACGATGTGGAGGTTCCACCTGTGTCGTTCAGGTTTATTGATTACTCCCCAATGTGTTACCGTCATATTCGTGAGTTTTTTAATATTAACCCAAGGGCATACTGTGAAGTACTGATGCGAAGTCAGTGGCACAGCACGCCTACTCCGGGAAAGTCAGCCGCGCAGCTTTTCTTCTGTGGCAAGGACTGGGTTATAAAAACTATGACACTTGAGGAAAGTGAGTTCCTGCGTAGTATTTTGCATCGGTACTATTTTTTTGTGCTCGACAACCCTTATACACTCTTGCCTCATTTTGTGGGTCATCATCGTCTTGAAATCGGAGATAAAAAGATTTATGTCGTCATTATGCAGAATGTTTTTGCTACGAGGAACACTATTCATGAGAAGTACGACATCAAGGGAAGCACAGTTGGCCGCTTTGCCACTGCAGCGGAGAAGATGAAACAAACATGTACGCAAAAAGACCTTGATTTAAATCGCCCAATACACATTGGGCCCGTGAGACGAGCTCTTCTTATTGAGCAAATCAAGAAAGACTGCAATTTTTTAAGACGTTCGAGCATCATGGATTTTTCCTTCCTTGTAGGTATTCATGTGCTGCCAACGCACGATTCTCGGAACATTTTATCACCCTCGTTCGTAAATAAGGATTTGATGGTTGGAACCTCATCGTCGTATCTACTTCAACTGGATGGAACAATGGCTGGTGGTCTTTTTGATGGACAGCAGTGTCAAAACAATCAGCTCGGTGTTACATCGGCGGACAATGTAATTGATGGGCGTTGTTTTACTGCTGACCAGGGTGGAATGATGTGTGCTGATCACCCGGGCTCACGGAGGGAAATCTATTATGCTGGAATTGTTGACATTTTGCAGGAGTATAATCTGCGAAAGCGCTTGGAGACATTCGTTTATGGTGTGGTGAAGGACCGAAAAAAGATATCATCAGTCCCCCCCAAAGAGTATGCGATACGCTTTCTGACCTTTATATCTTCCATTATTGCGTGAGTTGGAGGTTTGTAAGCGCAGTTGTTGGCGAAAGTAAATCATTTCTTTTTCTCTCCCCCCCCCACCCTTTGGTGCGTAAGAGAAGAGTGGTGTCGCGTCTTGCCACCAGTTTTTTTCTCTATTTCCAATTAATGGAAGTGATTTCTATCATCCCTTCTTTGATCATTCACCTTGGCGGAAAGACGTACGTTCTGGAGATGAGTAAGTTCAGAATTTCAACTTTGGTCTTTCATCGCACAGAGTATCGACGGCAACGCGCCCATCCCTTTTTTGAGGCGGAGAGGATGATGTGCGTGCAGGATTGTTTCGAATTTCTGCAGCGCAGCAGCTGTACCTGATGTCTCCTCTGATTTTTGCTCGAGAAACGTCCACACCCCAGCCACCATGTAGACGGGACGCTGGCTTTCGAGGACGGTGACCTCGTGGTTCGCACTGATCAGGCGAACAAGATGAACTTGACGTCTCGCCGGCATTCGCTGGTGTGTCCTTCGCAATACCCATACACTGGGAGCTCCTCAGAGCCTTCGAAGTGGCAAGAGCAGTCCGTTCGAAATTATTGGGGACCCTTCAAGGGAGGGAATCGCTCTTGCAACACCTGTACAGGCGCGCCAAAGCGCAGTTGTCGGACGAGAGTTTCCGGTTGTGGAAGATCCCTCACGTTTGTTCCCGGCGGATGCAACATGAGCTGGCACAAATGCAGACGATGCCCAACCAGAAGGATGCTCACATCCAACAGCTGAGCAAGGCGCTGGCAAAAAAACGAAGATGGGAAGAATGCCTTATGACAGATCAAGTCATCATCACGGAGAAATGAGCTGCTCTATCACTAACGGTGGGGGTAGAAGCGGCCATAACGTGGGACTCCAAGGCTTCTGAGAACTGCGAAGGAAGTCCCATTTGGGCCAAAGCAAAGGCTCATCGCCTTTCGGGGGGAAGAAAAAGATCACGATACAGACATGTCATGCGGTGCAATTCACAGTACCTTGGTGTGGTGTACGATGAGAGCACAGGTTTATTTAATGTGAAGAGCTCTTTCTTTCATGTGGTCTTGCCGACGGAGATGCGCATGCTATTCCTTTACAGGGTGAAATCGTTGGAGTTTACTCGCCTCCCTGTGGGCTACAAATATAGTCCGGAGATTCTCCACACCAACACACGGCTCCTGGCGGGCGCGATCCCTGCGGTGGTACAACAGCGATGTGCATCTCCCCGAGATCTGAGGATTCACTTCTGGGTCGATAACATACGAGTCATTGGGCTGCGGAGAAGCTGTGGGCTTGTGGGGACAATGGGTTGTTCAGAAGGAGTGCGGGGGCGAGGGAGGTTCCTTCCAAAGATAGTGTATCGACCTTTTTTACGCCTCAATCGGGGTCTGTTGTGACCTCGAGACTTAGCGGCTTTGCCTCCGGATTCGTTGTAGATTGTCGCGAAATGGCTCAAGAAACCTTTAGAAAATGAGTCCATCTGCTCTCCGGCCAATATGCCAGCTTCCGTCACACTGATCACAGACACCTTCGTGTACGGGTAGGGTGTGTTGGTCTTCAATGACACAGAAGAAGTCTTGACAGAAGGGGGGCACATCGGAACGAGTGCTGCGTATTATTTTCCTAGCGAAGGCGAGAACAGTTCACTCGACTTTGCGTCGGCACATTTGCATCGACAACACGACCCTCTGCCGAATGAGCTAATGGAACGCACATTCATAAGTTCTACTTGGCGAAGCGTCCGCGATTGATCACGCCTTGCGCGATAATGAAATCCAAATCACTTGGAATTACGCGGCCTCTGGAAATAACACGGTGGGTGCGCCATTCAACAGGCGGGTTGGGGTCGCTTTTAATGTTTCCTTTTCGTCAGCATTATTTCTTTGTAGACGGTGGGGACCCATACTCACACGGATATTTTGATTTCATTCTTCAAAATAATAAATGCAACTCTGAGAACCTACAGTCACTTTTCTTGTTTTTGCATCTCCTTGATTGGGAAAATGGCAAAGTGTCAAATATTCTTCTGATTTTTTTCCCTTTTTTCTTCGTTCGTCTGGTTTACTCACCTGCGTGCGCGTTGTTGATACGATATGGGGAGACGCATATGTGTGGTGTAGACAGTCTTGGGAAAGCACGAAGCTGCGGTTTTTTCCCTTAAGTCTCAACACTTCGTTTTTTTTCTTCTTCTTCCTCCTCATTCTCCTCCTGGATTCTAGAGTTCTTCCTGAAGCATTGCCATATGTCGCTAAAGATTCGCACTATTTTTTTTTTCTCCGTATTGTTATTGTTGTTGTCTTCACACTGTATCCCTTCCCTTATTTCTCTCCGTTTGTGGAGCAGTGTTTCTGATGCAACGCTATAGTCGCGTTGCCAGAGCCACCACTCTGGACGATCCCTTGTTGTTTTCTGTCCGTGTGTCTTCGTATCCCTTGTTGCGGGTATTTCTCTTGCATCCCACACATTTCTTTCATGCGAAAGGAACGCAGGGAGAGGGGAGAATAGGGCTTCTCCGTGACACCCGTCTACCTGAAATCATCGTGACAACAGCGAGGAAAGGAAGGAGGAGGGAACTAAAAAAGATAAACATAAAGTAAGACGATACCACCGAAAAACAGTATATATATATATATATTATACTGAAGGCCCTGCTGCTGTAGCTGCAACGATGAGTGCTCCATCAAAGCTGAACGATTTCTTTTTCATCGTTGATGACTTTTTCAAGAAGACATTCAGGGATGATTCTCGGCTGTTTGTTGCGGTGAAATCTAAGCAGTTTTCTGAATCGTTTCCAGGGAGGCATCTATTCTTTGCAGCCCCACCAATGGAAGATGGTGGCAATCCAGCAGCCACGATAGAGGAGGTGGGTGTAGGCGGAAGGACGCCGAACTACATGTCTTTTTCCCCTCGTTTAATGCTTAACCAAGACGGTAGTGCATTTGGGAAGTTGAAGGTCAGTTGTGGACTTTGCATACCGCGTGTCTGCCGTTTCGAGCAGGGTCTGACTCTAACAAATGAAGGTCTTGTTTCAGCTAACGTCAAATTGAGTGAGCTAATTGAGGGTCTTGATCTCAAAGGCCGTGTTTCGGTCAATACTATTGCCCCCGCGTCTGAGGACGTCTCTGCAGCCACCATAGACTATCAGCGTCGTGACTTCTACTCGTCGTTGGGATACCAAAGAAATGGGCTTGGTAGCAGCGATCTACTTGTGGACTGTGGAACGAGATTTTTTAATCTACTTGCCGGTGCTGGGTTTGAGCGGCAGAAGCTTTCGTACCTCGAGCAACAAGATGCCTCTGCATCGCTGGATGTTTTGTACGCCGGTTTGGGTTTCAGCGGTCTAAACTGGTCAATAGGGGCTAAGATGGTGCGTGCAAACGATGCCTGGAGCGCCGCTCGAGTGGCGTTCTATCAGAGAGTTGCACCCAATACTTCCGTAGCTTGTGGATACAACTTTGACCTCATGCAGACACGAGCACATCTCTCCCTGGGCTTCTCTCAGGGTTTCCGTCTGCGCGTGCCGACCCTCCTGCAGCAGCGGGCGGACGAGCAGGTGGATGAATGGACGGCAATCCTCCCTTTTGTGGGTGCGGTAAAAGCCGAAAGCGACGGCACGTGCGCTGCAACTATCCGTGGCATCTTTAACGGCGTGTTGCATTGGGGTCTGATTCTGCGAAAGAACATGCTGCTTGACAAAGGGCCCATAAGGTGTGGGCTGGTTATTTCGATGGAATCGGACTAGCCCCTATGGATCAAGTTCCCGTGCAACAACCAACTAAGCGTTCGGCGTGAAACCCCTCTCATCTCTCATACATATACATATACACATATATATATATATATATATATATATATATATATATATGTGTGTGTGTGTGTGTATGTTTGTTTTTGTGTTTGTTTGTTTGTTTGTTCCAGCATAGAGGGTTATCCCGTTTCCCCCGTTTAGGCACTTAATGCCGTGCGTGTGGCATCTTTATTGGGTCAAAAACAAGAAATGCCTTGGGCCACATGCACAAATGCACACGTATGTATTTGTATCTGCGCATGGCTGATGAAGTGTAGATAGACAACAACAACTGTTACCACTACCAACCTTTTTTTTAAAAAAAAATAGGTGGTCATATATGCTGCATAACCTTATGCTTCTTGAGCTATATAGACTGTGGCCTGTTGCACTTTTTTCTTTTTTCTTGGTATATGTTACTCTCAACATACATGCATGAAGGTACGTGGGAAAGGGCGTCGAGTACGGGGTGGGTACTATAGCGCCGTTTGGGCGCTGCATTGCCCGCAAGAGAGGGAAGATGATTAAGGATACGATTGGGGGGGCAGTTATGGGACTGCAAGCCAAACGAACCTACAGAGCAACATTGATCATGGTAATTTTCAGCTTTGTGGTGAACATCCTCATCATGTATCTGTTGCGTCGGTTCCGCGCAAGTAATGGCGGGCGCATTTCGCGCTCATCGAAAGGCAGCAGCAAAAAAAAGGAGCGCAGCAAGCGACGGGTGAAAGATGTAAGGAAAAAAGGACCCTGTCTGTTGCTGCTACTGGGTATCCCTGGAAGTGGTAAGACAACGTGGCTTAAACATTATCTTCAGCACTGTGAGATTCCTTATGTCGTAATCAATGCTGAAAGTATTGAGGAAAAACTCAGAGGTGAATCACAAGATTGTCCTGATAAAGTGCGTGTGCGTGAGGCGATGATAAACTATATTGTGCAGAACCTCATCGAAAATCGAGATGTTGTCGTTGATAGTGTATATGCTATGGAAAAGGCGTTTCGCCACCAAATCATGTGTGCGGTACCATCTTGCAACTGGCTAGTAAAGGAGTTTCCTTTAAAGGTCCTCTTTGCACACATTAGACTTGTTAAAAGATTTGAGGAAGGCATGGCGCGTCACTGCCCGTCTGAAGCGGAGCTGGAGGAGATGGAGAAGGACTTCTTTGCGGCGCAGGCGCACACGAAGAAGGAAGGGTGGAAACAATTGCTAGATTTTTCCCGTCATCGGTCAAGGCGCTAGTTACCCCTCCTATGTTCGTGACATTTCTCATAGGCGTTGTGACTCTCAGCTACTACTCGTTTTTATCGTTTTCTCCTCCGTGCATTGCCCATTACGCCTTTTTTTCTCGTTTTTATCCTTGTTTGTTTATTTCCTCTGTTTCTGCGTATATAAATGTGTTAGATTCCTTCTTACTCTTCTTTGGGCCAAAGGAAGGTGATGATATCACCTGTACTCCTTTGGAATAGGGCGCAACAACAACAACAACAACAAGATGATGGGTGCCGCGAGGATGCTATGGCTCACCTTCTGCAGTGGCTGCCTGCCTTAGAAGCACATCGTCTGCTCAGCAGTGGGGATTGCTCCGATGCTAAAGGGGGAGGGAATCACAAGCAGAAGGATAGAAAAGGGGTACTCGTTCACGCAATGCATCATCGAAGCCTATATTTGCAGTACGCGCGGCAGCTCTCACAGGTGTCCGACGCGCATGACTGCTATCGCTTGATGATGTGGTGCTATGATCAGCATATTTTTATTCATTCTGCTGTTTCTATGCAGAGACGTCCTTCGCCGTACCGTGATCATATTTTCACTGTGTCGCAGGATGTCGACCGGCTAACGCCACTTCTTGCAATTCCAGAAGCGCTAATTATCGGCTTCAAGGATGTGAATGACGTGGAAGATGAGGGCAATAGTTTGCGTGATGAAAGACGTGAGGAGGAGTTCAACATGCTGAACTCGGGGGGGCAGCAGAGCGATGCAGATATCTGTCGATTCTTCTTTGCCTCTCTTGGGATGATTGTAGCAGATCTCGTGACGGCAAAAAGTAGCCCTCTGACGGATCCTCGCTCCGTATTCGCAGAGTTGCTTGGCAAAATGCGTTCACTGAAGAATGCGCCATACTTTGAGGATGACGTAGTACTGGATGCTGATACAACGAGTTTGGCTGATGTGCTACTGCAGATGATTCGCAACTACATCAATGGTGGACCACTTGTGGGCAAATTAGACCGCACAGAGCTGCAATGGGCCGTAAGTGTGTGTCTCTCACACTCCACACCGCTGGCAATTGCATCGACGTGCTCCATTGGCATTATCCCGCTTGTTCACCTATTTCCTCACGGGGGGAAAGACACAAATACCTTCCTTGTTGCTCGTACAAGTAGCCCAACATCTACTGAGCGCATCGCGGCGTACTTCAAAATCAAACATGGATTCGACTTCATGCAGGAAAGAGGGGGTAGGTGGATCTATGTCGTGCCGTCCCGCTCTCTCCGTGTGGGTGAAGAGATAAAACTGCAGGCAATGGCGCCTGTCTGCCAAAAGGATTCAGAGGCTGAGAAGATGTGGCGTCTATCGTGTGCTGCATTTCCAGAGGACTATATGACATCATCTGAGATCGCACAGATGCAGCAATGCCTCACTCGAGAACTCATTGATAAGGGGGGTTCCATGCTTGTGGAGCGTGCCCATTCAACGGGGTGACCTGTCTCTTCTTGGTTTGCTGTACGCATATTGAAAACGATGAGTAGTGGGTTGCCTTTCTTTTTGTGTCATTCTCTTGGTTGCTCAGCAAACGAGGGTCCAATGCTTCATTAAGTGTATGTTTCATACATATGTTGTCTTCCGGTTTTCTTCTTTTTTTTGTTATTGTCCCTCTCCCCATGCGATTCGTGAAGCTGCTCTGATTTTCTGACAGGTCGGAACAGCATTTTACTGTAAAAAAATATATAGATGGCAAAGCGGGAGCGCAGTACGTCCCCTTCGCGGCTGATATCAAGGCGGGGGAAAAGAGGCGGTCGACAGCGGCGCAGGAAGCATAGGAAGGAAGTTGTTCCGCCTTCCGTCCCGGCATCCTTCGTATGCCATATATGCGCAAAAAACCACTGGACAGTTGCCTGTCCACGGCTTCGGCAAAGCCCCCGGGATTATCCGCTAATGGACAGAAAGAAGGGGTGTTGGAAGTGCGCCCAACGTGGTCACCCGTCATCCTTTTGCCCCGTGAAAAAGTACCGCTGTTCTGATTGTGGTGGTCTGCACGACACCCGTGACTGCGAATTTAATCACAAAAGTGAGGAGTGGCATGAGTTCTTGGACACCGTCACAAAGCACTTGTTTTACTGTAATAGTGAGACCCGCGAAGTGCAATGGACACCACCAACACATCGGCTCGATGTGGTGTTGTGGTTTTGCCCAAATTGCCGGATGCTGATGCCGACCACTGTACCAGAGTGTGTCAAGTGCCACTTGCAGCGGCCTGATTCAAAGGTATCCTCACCTTCTTCTTCCGCCTCATCATCATCATCATCATCATCATCAGGAGACAAGGATGATAGCGACGATAACGTCAGCGGTTCGTCAGGCGATGAAGTAAATTAAGTGGTAATGATGGGACAAAAAGACAAAAAGGCAAAGAGTTATAGACTGTGTCCATACGCCCGCTTGTACGTCGCGGTGCAATGAGCTACCCCATGGCCTGACGTCTTTCCATGTCTCCCTATCGTCACCACAAAATCCCCTTCCTCCATACCAAGCACCCACTTCACTTTCCTATTATTATCATTTTTTTTTTTTTGGGGGGGGGGGTGGCGTCGCTCTTCGCCGCGTAAAAACCTTAACATCCATGAACCTTATCAAGCGTATAGCTTGGCGATGACGTCACTTCTCTTCCTTGCTTCATAATATTTTTCTGTTTTTCCATTATGTTTGTTTCAGTGCTAGTGTCAAGGTGCAAAAAAGATGCTGCACCTGGAAAGGCCCATGGGGTCGCCTCGGCGTTGTGTGGAAAAGACACGGCAGCGCAAGGAGGTCTACACGGGCTTATACACAGTTTTTGATAAGCCCGCGTCACCTGCTACGAGCAGTGCAGCGGAAGGAAGAACTCAAATGATCTCGTCCAGACAAAATAGTTCATTGGCGCTCTCAGCGGACAAGCCTCTGCATTGCAGTGGTTCTAGATTGCGAATTCGAATGACGGAAAAAACGGTGGTGTATCGCCTTAGTACGACCTATCTTGTTGAAAACACCTTAGAGAGCAAACTCGCTCTCTTTTTCCCCGTCAGTAGGTGTGTAGGTGCGGTCTCGTCACTTTTAATCCGAATCAACAAGAAAATAGTTATGTGGGAACTCGTGCGAATGGAAAATGGTGGCTCTTGGATTCGGCTTCTGGACTCAACCTCAACTACACATGCATCAGATGTTGATAAGGCAGATGTTGGGTGCCAAAGAAGTTCAGTAGAGGTGTACAGTATTGTATCTAACGTGCCGGGCCTACTAGAGAGCAAGATGAAGGCGAGAAACGAGATTCCCGTGGAAATTCAGTGGACCACAAAGGAGATGACGTGGTGTGGTCCGCATATGCTGCAGATTGCATACGCATTTGCGTGTGCCCCGCGCATTCCCGATGATGTCGTATGTCGTGCGGTATTCTCCACTTCTGTCGTAATGGTGCAAAGCTCGAACTGCTGTGTAGGTGGGCCGGCTTTGGAGTGGAGGAATAGTGGGAGGCACTGTGGGGTGCGGGTTACTTCGTTGAGTACCGCGTTGGCTCTTTACAGCAAAGATGATGTCTTTGTTCTAAAGTTTTATTTTCAAAATCACCTTGGGGTTGATCACCAGTGCGGCAGCTTCGGGCCAATCTTTCTCGTTATTGTTCTGGGTGTCATTTTGTGGTGCCTGTTTACAAAGGATCTTGAGCAATAGTGACAGTGATGAATCTTGTGAGGAACAATTCTAATGCACGCTCTAGTCAGAGGGAACAAAAAAAAAAAGTTGATCACAAAGGAGCACGAATCTGTATAGTGAATTTGGATACTTTTGCTGTACAAAGCTGCATGTGTCCTTGTTGCAATTTACCCTCTTTTTTTTTTTTCCTTAGTGTGTGAGTGGTGTGTGGCCTTGTCTTCTGTGAAGAAGGTGTACAATCACCGATTACAAAGGCTAATAGAAAATAAGAGGTGTTATGGAGTCATCTAGTGGCAATGTTCCTTTCTATTCTGCATTTGGTGAATTTAAAGATGGGTACAACCGCGAGGAGGCGGAGGCGGGCATAAATGAGAATTTCCGGAACCGACAGCGACAACGGCGGGAACGGTACCTAAAGGAGTCGATGCTGGGTAGTGGGCTCGGGGAAGTCGCTGAGAATACCCTGCTAAACTGCCTCTACGCTCCACAAACGGTTTTGCAATGTTCAGAGGAATTAGGTGTCCTGAAGGAACCGGCGGAGTTGGAGGGGGGTGTGAAAGATGGGGGGGACCCATCATCCCACGTGACATTCAGTGACTTATCATCGGTAGATGTCATGAACGGCTTTAACAAAATAGAGGTAGAAGTGCACACCCTGAGGGAAGTTAGTAAACATCTGGACCACAACCTGAAGGTCGCGGTTGAATGCATTGAACTAAAATGCAATGGTTTCAGTTTCGACTCGCTGTTGGAGTTCCTCTCCGTTGCTCTTACTGTTATAGAGGAAGGAGATGCACATATTTCTGTCACGCCTCCTATGAAGTGTGAGGGAGTTCTACCTATCAAAGGTGCAGAGAATCTCGTGGCCTTTGTGCAGGAGCGCATCACCCCGTTGGCACTGTCACTAGTTAGTACCATTTATGCGACAGAGTGGATGTTGCGATACACCATGACCTTTATCAACTCCCTCGCCGCAAAGGATGAGGAGGAAGCACATCTGCGGTTGAATTTGCTCGCCGATTGCACACGGTGGTTAGGGAAGATTGACAGGTTCATTGCCTTTGCCTTTGCGCTTGAACTAAAACGGGAAATCTATGAGTCCTTTTCCGTGTTGCGGGAATCGGCAGAACGACACGTTGGTGATCTCCTTGGTAGCATTGAGGATGACATTGCGGGCATTTTAGTCCTTACTTTCCCTAAACAACGGAAACAACTGCGGATGTTAGAGCGAAGCATTTTGGAGCGTGTGCAGCAGGTAATGATGTTTCTTCATGAGATTGAGAGCAGTTGGGTGCCGAGTGTCAAGCTTCAGGTCGAGTGGAGGGATGACTTTCTCACGCGGATGCTGGAGAGGATACACCTTGTTATTGCCCCTGGGTTCTTCTCCGCGTCAATGGGGTTTATTGACGAAGGGCTCTACAAGCCTGTAGCTGAGAATGAAACGCCGTCGCCGGGCAGTTATAATACCCTGTCGAACAAAGGCCTCCGTCGTTTGTTGCTGCCACACGAAGTGCCAACGGTGTTGATGTTCACGCAGGTTGAGAAAGGGCGAGTCAAGGAGAAGATGGACTTTCAACACATTGCTGTGATGGTGAAGGGAACGGGGAGTATTGTGGTGGGGCTGCAGCTATGCATGGGAGCGCGTTATATGCTGCGCCAGTGTGGCCCTAACTTTGACGAGCAGTGGGGGTTTTCGATGAGTGAAACGAGAGATAACATTGACGTTTCCCGCAACGCCGAGGAAATGGTTTCGCACTTAACGAATATGATGCAAGAAAGGTTGCGGGAAAGATTGACACTTCAGTTGGACACCTTACGTTCCTTCTTCCTGACATGACAAGAACGTCTTCGTCTCCCATCCTCCTCCCCCCCCTTTTTCCCCCTCTTTAAGCAGCTGTTTGCCGTTGTTTAGTCTCTCGTCGACACAAAAGATGAAAATGTGAAAAATAAACGTTTGGGGGGGGGGGGCAAAACGAAAAAGCAGTGAGACTTCACACATGTACAGAAAAGGTCAAAAGAGGGGGAAAAAAGAAAGCAAAAAAAAAAAGAGCAAAGCCAGAGTAACTATGTGTATTTCATCCTTTGTAACTATCACTGAGATTATGCATAAACACACAAGGGGGTCTGTTCTTCGTTGTGTCTCCCTCTTCTTTTATTCCATTTCTTTCCGTTTATATCCCTGTTGCTCCACATTTCATTGACATGCTGGAAGCGAAAATGTTGAATGTCACAGCTCCATCACAATCAAAAACAGTAGCAACCACCAAGTTTGTTTATGTTCTCTCAGAAATCGATGGTTTCAAGTACAAACTCGTAATGGAGGGAGATGTACGTCTGCTGACGGTGGCAAAAGTGAAGCGTTACCTGCAGAACGCCACGGGTCTCAGTCCAAAGCACCAAGTACTATCTTTCAACGGTAAGATCGTGCAAGATGGCGATTGTGGTGACGATTTAGGTCTCTCAGACGGTGCAATTTTTCGGCTTCAGCATGTGAATACGGTACATCAGGCGCACAACAGCAATGAGGGTCTGAGAAAATTGTCGGATCGCTCGTCATCCGTGAATACCGCTTATGATCACAGAAAATCAACATCGACAAGGGCCATGTCATCTAGTCTCTCCACTGCAGGCAGGGCGTCATCGGATCATGGTGGACAGTCCCGAGGTGCACACGACATCGCAGGCATATCGTTGGGTTCATCGCAGGCAGACACAGATCATTACAACGGTCATTCACGCGATCTTAACTCCGAACTCAGTTTAGAGAATGCACGACTGCGCGAACGTCTGTCAGAGCTAGAGCGACAACTTATCAATGCGTGCTCGGACTGGCGTCTGCACGAGGAGATCGAAGAACTTAAGGGAACTGTGACACAGTTGCAAAAGGAGAAGGACAATGCTGAGCGTGTTGCGGAGGCGAAGTGGTATGCAAAGGAAGAAGAGCTGGTGAAGGAGCTTGATATTTTGCGAGAGGAGCGGCGAAGACTCCGTAGGGAACAGGCGTTCTTTGAGGAAGAACAACTTGCACTGGTTCGCCGACTCGAGGAACAGATATGTGTGCAGTCGAAGATGTCTGTGCGTCCGGAAGAGGTGTTACTGCTGGGGCAACGTGGGGAACCGTCCTCTGGAAGGAGAACATTTTTGGAAACTGTAGAGAAAAGTCTTGGAAATCTCTCATCCGAGCTTGGGATCCCACCACTGAAGTTGGATGAGAACGACACTTGCGTTGTGCCGTTGGACGATGGTGCCAACGTCCTCGTTACTTTAGATCCGGGCACAGAACGTTTGTTCATGTACGCCACTATTGCGAATGCACTGCCGTCAAGCGCTGAGGCTCGATTGCAGCTGTTTCAGTTGTTGCTTGAAGGAGCGCTCCTGGGGCGCGATATGGCCGGTGGTGGTGTCGGCATCTGCACACGTAACAATCTCATCATCATGGACGTTTGCGTGGATATAGCACACGCCGATGAGTACGCCCTGGCAAGCATTGCGAAACCCTTTATGTCGTCTGTCAAGCGCTGGATAAAGGTTGTTCAAGATGTAGTGTCGCAGATGGCCTGAAAACTTTACTGGGAATTCCACCACAATGGTAGCCATAGACCTCGTAACGAGAACTTCTTCCTCACTGTCTGCTCTCTTTCTCATTTACTGCAGGAGATGCACCACATATATATATATATATATATATGTTTTTATTTATTTAGTGGTACTTCTTTTTTTATTCATGTCGTGCTCGAGATCATGCTTTTGCTGTGATTTTTTTTTTTTGCATTTGTGTTTTTCCCGCTCCTTCACGGAGAAATTTCACTGAGTGACGGTTCGCGTCAATACAAACGCCATGATTGGCCTTATTTTATTTTTTTTCCGTTGTTTCTGTTTTCTTTCGGTGTCTTGTTCCTTTGTTTATTCGTTCTTTCTTTTCTCTCGCTTGATGTGTTGGTTTGTTTATGATTTTGCACCGCAGGTAATCCAGAAAAATGGAACTTCGCTGTTTCATGGTGCAGCCCAGCGATGCGTCCGTTAGGGGTTCTTACGTGGAGGTGTCGCCAGCGTCTTCTAACGGGCACCCCACAAACATCAGAGCTCTCGGCCGACATTCTCCAGAGCTTTATTGGCAGCTTGGCAATGATCACCGTTACTCCCGGAAAATGTTCTCAGTGGCGCTGGAGGCGCTTTCAGAAGATGAACTGTCAGCAAACTGTGTGCATCCACAAATGGCACAACGCCTAGTGCTGAAGTGTCTTGGAAAAAATCCGGTTATGGTCTCTCAACGCTCGCTAGGGGCTTGCCCCGGCAAGCGAGATGGAGAAGGGTGCATCGTGCTCCACCGTAACGAATCGACCACGCTTCGAGTTGGTGATGGAGTTCGTATTACTGAACGATTGTGGCTACAAGTTGTCGTAGCCCGTGTCTGTGTTAGCAGTGTCATAGGGGAGCCGGTTGTTGCATTGCCACAGGGGGAGGGAGAAGAGGGAGATACTCTCCGCCTGCCTGCCACCGGGGTATTTTGGCCTCGATCACAAGACTTCTCTATGGTTCCGGTGGTGCACGTGGGCCAGCCCTGGTTGAAACTGCCCTCCTCCGTGAGGTCCGTGCTGGTGAATTCTGTCTGGCAGTGTCAGCTTGCCGCTAATTCTAGCACCTCGGTTGCTCTTGTCGTTTCTTCTGCCGCTGTTCCTTCTGCAGCAACTTCCCCGAGTGGAGGATGTACCCCTGGATTTGTTTCCCATGAGGTGAACGTCAGGATTGAGGAAGAGGAGGCGGCGGCAGCATCCACTGACTGTGCTCATGCGTATTCGGAACTCCCATGTGACGTTGGATCATCTACTATGTGCAGTGAAGCACAAAGTAAACATCGTAGACGTGGTTCATCCTCTGGAAGTAACGGCTGTAAATCTCAACTTATTTCACTGGATGCAGCACCTTCACAAAAGAAGAGACGCACTTCCATTGGAGGATCTGCTGTCGGTGTTGATGGGGGCGGGGCTGTTGCAGAAGTTGTACCTACCACCTGTCTGGTAGAAAATAATACTTACTACGATACCTATGATGAGCCCTTGAATGAAGCACTTTGTGCGCTAGAAACGCGAGTTGCCATTACCGATCGGCTCATGACCTCTTGGAGTCAAGCACCAGTTTTGTTGGGAGAGAGCCCACCGCCAGAAGGACGCACAGGGCAAACAGAGAAGGCGATGCGCCGGGGTAAATCTGTAACGGTAAGCCGAACACAGCTGTGGCTAGGAAATGAGTGGCCGATACAGCAAAAACAGGAAGGACAACAACAGCAACAAATGCCTCCTCGTAATAATGGAGGTACAACCACCCCGAAACCTGCAGGCGACGAGTCGCAAATTGTGTACTATCGTCATTAGATAAAGACGTGTGTTTATTGCTTCGTCATCCTTTTGATGATGACGGTGGTTTGCGCTGAACGTTTTTTTTTTCTTTCAAGAAAAAAAAAAACGGCAGAATGGGGCATTTTGCATGAGGTGCATGGCGTTGTGCTTCTTTAGTCCCCACTTTTTTTTACCATTACATCACTCTTCGGTTATATGCATGGGCGTTCTATTTTACGTATGATAAAAGTGTATCTCTTTCTGGTAGGGGGGGGGTCTTTTTTATCTTTCAACGAACGCCTTCGTCTTAGTTTACGGTTCTTCATCCTTCCACGTTGCCGATCTTTTTTGGTTTTTGTTTTTTGCGCTGCTAACCTTCATGAGTTCTTTGTCGTTCACGCACTTGTGGGGCTTCTCCGTGGGAAGGGGTGCAGCAGCCGCAACAGGAAGAAGTAGCGGCAGGAGGGAGAAAACAAAACGGGAAAGGAGGAGGAAGGTGTGTGATGGTGCCTGTCTCCGCGCCATCCGGTGCAACCACACTCACCGCAAGGACCCCACTTTTCTGTCTACTTTCTTTTCTACACGCACGGGCGTGCATGTTTGTGCCCTTCTTTTTTCTCTCTTCTCTGCCTTCCTACTTCCTTTATTATTATTATTATTATTATTTTATTTGGGTCTTTTAAACACACAGTGTCGGAAGCCAGAGTGCGGGTGAGAGAGTAAGTGTAAGAGACACTAAAAGTGAAAAGGAAAGGAAAGTGGTAGAGAAGTAAATCTACCAATTGGTGAGAAAAGCATATCAATTATTATTATTACGTTCATTGAATCTTTTCTTGTTATACCACCACCATCACCACCACTTCGTGATGTTGCGCGTGTTCTCGGGGAGTTGTCTCTCTCTGCAGGACATGGAGACAGTTCGCCGCCCCAATTTAGTAGAGCGGCCACACATACTCGGTCCAGGTGTTGACTTTTTCACGGAAGATGGTCAGCCAGTGCGTCCGCAGCCTGGGGCACACACGCTTCAAAAGGTCTTTTCTGGCAGCACCTTAGACCTTAATGCTTTGAATGGTGATGTTTCTGAGGAGGAAGTCCAGCAATCCACCAGTTCACCGCGTCAACATAATCAAGGGCAGCAACAACAGCAATCGCAGCAACCCCTTCCAGGAGTAATAGTTTCGACGATCCTCAATCAGTTGTCATCCGAGACCGAAAAGGAGCGTGCTAAGAGTGTAAAGAACAAGACAAAAGTTCTTGTGATTGGAGGCATTGGATATATATCTAGTCACGTTGTGGCGAAACTTCTCGATGCGGGTTACACCGTTCGGGTGACCGTCTCTGATACGTTAAGTCAACAACAGCAGATGGACCTGTATTCCATGGACCGCGATCCTGGGCAGCGGCTGACCGTTTTTGAGGCGGATGTGACGAACTCAGCAACCTTGCGTGATGCCTTTAGGGGTTGCAAATATGTTATTCATTGTGGTTGTCCTGTATCCCCCAGCGACAAAGACCCTGTGGTCTCCCATGTGAGCGCTGTTCAGGCGCTCTTTGATGCGATACGTTTGGCTGGGAAGTCGACTGTGAAGCGTGTGGTGATAACAGGTGCGGCCTCCTCTGTATTTCACATCACAGATCCGGATCCCCCGTCTGGTGTATTTGATGAATCGTGCTGGAACACCGTAGCTACGTCTGTGAGTGATCCCATTCCATACGCCAGAATTTGCTTTGAGAAGGAGGCTTGGCGGCTAAAACAGATGCTTGGCATGGAGCTGGTGGTGATTCTTCCGTCTATCACGATCGGACCTAGTCGCACAGAGGAAATTAGCGATGCTATGATGCGAATACAGGAGTTGGCTACCGCCTCCCCAAATTTCCCCTATGCGCCAGACTTGTACTGGAATTTCGTAGACGTGAGGGATGTTGCAGAGGCACACGTTCGGGCACTAGAGTGCTCAGAAGTGAAGGATCAACGCGTCATAGTTTCAAATGGCTGTTTTAGTTACGCTGAAATTTCAAGTATGATAAAGGAAGTGTACCCGCACCTCACACCCCCTATGCGCACAGCAAACACGTTCATGACGCTCATCATTGGGCTCACGCAATCGCAGGTAAAGGTAGGGTTCCTGTGGCGTACCTTGGGTGTCCGAAAACAACTGGATTCACGCAAAGCGATGGCCGATCTAGATATGAAGTTTACCCCTATGAAGGAAACAATTCGTGCCTGCATTAACCAGATGATACGTGCTGGAGAGGTACCAGCACCGAATTCACCACAGACAGTTGGTGGTCGTACATTCTTTCTGGCAACCACCACTCTGAGTATCACTCTCGGGGTGGTAGCAGTCGCAGCATGGGTCATAGCACGAGAAAAGAGAAGAAAGTGAGGTTGTATGTTTGGAAGGAGGGGAAGGAAAGAAGAAGGACATTCATGGTAAGACATCACCCACTCTACGTATGTTTCGCTGCTGCGTTTGTTCTCTTTGGGGAGGGTGTGTTGGCGTTGGGAGTGTATTTGCTATAGAAGTTTTTTTTTTGTGTGTGTGTGTGTGTCTGTTGGGTTCGTTTATCTTGATGTTTTTCGGTTCACATCGAGTGATGTTTGTGTGTGTGTGTTTGTGTTTTGTGGGTGGGTGAGGCGAAGGAATGAAGTCATGTAGGTGGTGGTGAAGTGAAGGGAGGGAGAGGGGGGCAAAAAAAAGAAAAACAATCTCGCACCAGGACACGCACGTACGCGACGAGAGAAGAACAAAGAAACAAACAAAAAAAAAGGGGGGGAGTGGCGTGGTAGCGAGAAGGAAGGAAGAAGAAAAACACCGGGAATCAAATGCATAATAATAGTAGTAATAATGTTAATAATATTTAAAAGGGATAATAATAATAATAAACAACTAGGATGGATGCTTTAGCCATTGCATTAAAGCGAGGAAAGGTGGTGAGGAGAGCTATATGGAATAGATGGAACGTATGTAAAGCGCGAACTGGGGGTAGACTGAGCAGCCGTTAAGAAGAACAACAAAGAAATAGGAGTTCTTTCCGCCTTTTCTTTTAAAGTAGCAGAGCCGAGGAGAAATACACACACACACACATATATATATATATATATATATATATATATATATATATAAAGAGGAGGAAAATGGAAACGCCAATGTTGTGAGGCGCACGCACAACGATGCTGCAGCATCAGGAGCGCTTGTGTAGTATTCGGTTTAGAGTGGGCGGGGAGGTGAATTCTCTCTTGCATTCCCTTTCCGCTCTCCCCCTTCTATCTCTCCTCCCACCCCCTCCCCCTGCTGTCTGCATGCAAGTTTAAATACACTTGTACACACACGTGTTACATATATATATATATATATATATATATATATATATATATATGTGTGTATATGTATATATGTAACGCGCATCATCCCCGCGGCGATATACGCATTCCTTTTTCGTTTTTCCTTATTGGTTGTTGCTATTTTGCCCTTTCTATCTAATGGTCGTGGGGAGTGTTTCTGTTTTTCTCTCTCAATGTGTGGGCAGCGGGCGTGTGTAAACGACGAAGTGGAAATGCCTTTACACATGTTTAGTCCTAACGCATACCATTTCATGTCGCGTCTCGTTTGCTTCTCAAAAAAACAAAAGAACAAACCCCCATACAATACCTTCTGTGCCACCTCTAGAGCGTAATCTGACGTGGACTACAACTAATAATCACGGTGATAGAGGTTGTAGCAGACTATCCAGTAGCAACAAAGACAAAAATAGGCAGATTGGGGAGAATAGAAAAGTTGTGCATTGTGTGCATGGTCATTTACAAACTTTTTTTTTTTGTCATCGCAAGAAAAACCCGCGCTAATGCGCCCAAGCCACCATAACTACTTCTTCCTGTCGTCAATAATGATGTTGTTGTTCTCGTTTCGCTGGTATTCCCAGAGTGGTTAGGTGCTTCTATGCGAGTCTGAGAGAAAGCAGCGTTATCTTCTTTCGACTTATGCTTTCAAAACATGAAGCGGTTGGGACATTGTCAACAGGAGGCGATTTGCTGCTTTTTTTTTTGCTTCCTCTTCGTTTTTTTTTTTTTTTCTCTGATTGGTGGTGTTTTTTTTTTTTTGTCATCGGTGGCGGGTGGGAACGTTCTTACCATGTTTTGCGCAAACCACCAGATACAACGTGCCGTCCACCAGAGAAGGGACGAATGTGGGGCGGCGTGAAGGTGCGAACAAATTATGGCGATATCTTCCGGGCGTGGAGTGCCACTCAAGGACTTGAGACGTTGCGGCGGCGGCTATACCGTGAACCCCGTCCCTGGTATCTGGCGTGGTCGCTGCATCACCATCAGCATCTCCTGAGTGATTACCACTGCGCCCGTCTACTTTCTTGGTGCACCACCGTCATGGAACTGGAGAAGCGTTCATCAGAGAAGCGCCAGGCATACATGTATGCTCAGCAAGTGTTTCAGGTAATGGTGCATAGCCACAAGGTTGGAGTGGAGACTTTCCAGGAGTTTTTTCGCCTTTGTGCTGCGGGCCGGGATCTAACAACAGCGTTTCGCTGGCAACAGCATTTGGTGGAAACAAGTCAGATGTTCCCGCTCTTTCACTACACGTGGCTTTTGCACATCGCAGCGCTATCACCAAACGACGAGAGTGCAGAAGATATGGCTGAGGCAGTTTGGGAGGCGTATTCGGCACGCTACACGCCACTGACAGGACACGACGGTGTGGATGATGTTGCCGCTACGCACCCTCAGCCATCAAGTGTTGACGAAACACAGCAGCTGCATGGTCTCTTTAAAGCATTCAAACTTCTAAAGCCAAAAATAAAGAACATTGCAAAGGAAGAACTTCTTGAATTTATAGATCGTCTTCCTGACGTGGACTGCTACCACGTCGGTTGCGGGAGCTGGCCAACTAACAGTCGGCATCACGTGTTTCCTCATTTGGAGTCACGCACTACATGGACGCCCCCAACACTCAGACGTCCATGTCTTCGAGATTCTCTATTGCATCCAGAACTTGTGATGGATTTGGAGCAGGCCGCATTTTCCGGAAATGTGGAGCGAATTGTAGCCCTTGTGGACGACTACAGGCAACGTGTCGCTGCAGAGAAAAATAAAGCCAGCTCCGCTAGATATCTGGCTGGCGAACGAGATGTTTGGCATAACTTTTCCGACCCAGCCTCGATTGCCTTTCGGAAATCGCTAGTTGAAGAGGGTGGTGTCACGGCAGAGTTGTACCACTACTTGATTGTTGCGTTATCGGTAGCAGAGCCCTCCAAGGCGCTCCGAACGCTACGCCGCATGGAGGAAACCAATTTACGTGTTCTTGATCTAACACGGGCAGTTATGCTTGTGCGCTGCGAGGGTTCGTCAAAGGAGCAACTAAAACTTATGCGAGAACAGTTACAAGAAATGGAATTGAGGCAAAGGATTGATAAGGACTATGACATCACAAGGGAAGTAGAGCTGTACTGGAAGTTCAACTACACCGATTTTTTTCACTACCGCAATGCACTTAACCGCGTGGATTTTTACCGAATAATAATGGGGGGTCTGGGTCCTGTTAGGGTGCAGCAATTGCTGTTAGAGGCACAGGCACATGATGTATCCTCACTTGATGAAATTGTTGTGTTCGATAAGGCCTTCCGAACTGCAACGGTAGCGCATTACCGTACTATTGTCGGTGAAGAGGAGGTAAACAAGGCACTAGATGACATTACACGGCACATGCCAAATCTTGACATTAGTTTGGTGAGTTCTTTGCATCATTTTCGTGACTATGCGCTGCCCGAAAAGGACCTCATCGCTACAGATATCCCGCAGTTGCGTGAAAAATTAGCTGGGTATGGCACCATCTGCCTTCTCGACTCATCCTTTGTGGAGTCTAGTGAACAATTTCTTAGAGTCGGACAGTTAAGCAGCATTCGCACTGGGTGTAACACCTTGACTTTGATTCCATATTGTTGTCTGGAGCAACTAGCATCAACAATTGAACAAAGTAAGGAATTTATCTCATTTGATGTGGCACTACAAGAATCAAATAAAATGGAGCCATTTATCGCATCTCAACGCCTTCAGAGCCTTTTTTCGTTGTTTATGAATGACAACATGCTCGCCAAGGTGGGAGTTCTTCACTTTACTGAATGTCTTCTTGCCCATACTATGGTAACAAGAATACCAGGTGCACACCTTCTCGATCCGGGAAACTCCGAGAATGATCACCTTTTGTTGGTGCTCGCGATGATACGGGCAATTGCACAAAAAGGGGCTCAAGTAGTGTTGTGTACAGATGATATATGCCTTCTAAAGTGTCTCCGTGATGCCAGGCTTACTGATCTTTTTTCTGGACCTGTACAAGTTATAACATCCGAGCCCTCAGGTGAGAAAGACGCGAAGGAGGAGGAGGCCTTGGGGACGGTGGCGACGCAAAGGGGGATTCAGGAAGCAAATTTGAAGGATACTCATTTTTCGAGTGTGTTAGCTGAGTTTCAACCCCGGTTGGACTTTCCGATACATGAGAAGAAACATGTTTCCGATGAAAAGACTAATCTGGTGTTGCCCGAAGAGATATCTGCGGGGGATGCACCTGAGTTAAGCACTGCATGGCTGGATATGTTGACTCAAGATGGAGAAATGGAAGACCATTCCGCAGTAGTGAACAACACCCCCGTTATGAGCAAAGCCTCTGAAAAGGAAACGGAAACACAAACGCAGGAAAAGCTCATGAACATGTACGAATCAGAACATGCTATTGTTCCGGTAGGTGCACTTATGGCTGAAGCCTCATCGGTCGGAACAATTTTTGAACAGTTCGACGTAGCGAGCCCTGATTTGACGCTTGATCAGCCTACGGAGTCTAAGGGCCCGCCACAGTCAACGGGTCAGATGAAGAACAAGCCACGTAGGCGCACTCTGTTGGAAGTTGAGGCAATTAAAAACCGTGGAGCGTCTAACAGACAAAGAACTCGTCTTGGGAGAAGACTTAGTAACATGTCAGGTGGTCATGTTCCGTTTAACTTCCGCTACCGGGTCCTTGAGGTAGACATAACAAAGACGTGTAATAAATCCTTCAAGGACGCTTACAGGGATGGTGTAAAAGGAAAGCGTGAAAGCTTCAAAAAAAGGTTACACCGTTCTAACCTTGTTTCTGGTGTACAACCCTAACGGGCCGTGATACCACATAAACCTCTATGGGATCTTGCTGCAGCTTAGCCATTTTTTTTTTTTTTGTTTTTGATTACTTTCGTTTTGCGTGTAATAAAAGTTATGTGTTGTATATCTACTACTGCAATACATAACTAGAAAGGAAATCCTCATGCGGCTCCTCTGTGCTTGTTCTTCCTCTCTCCCTTCTCATCCCACCCTTTTGTGGGCACTTGGAGATCCCGCTTGTCACACGCTTGACCATGTGGAAAACGCGACCCAACGTGTTTTCTTTCCGGCTCCTTTCTTTTCATCTTATTTTTTTTTATCTGCTGCCGTCTCCTTTACTCATTGTGTTGCAGAACGATGGACACAAAGACGACGCAATGTGTCGCAGCTGCAAGGCCTTCGACGTTCGATTATTATACCGAACGTTACTTTCATCAATATCTTGTGGAAAATTCTAAGGGAGTGGAGAAAAACAATTGCAGGGTGTTGGTTCATAGTAATGGCATTTGTGTCTTGTGCCTCGACGACTCCCACGCGGCCATCAGCGCCGCCCGTTCCACTGGTACTGGAGCAAATTTGTCGGTGGTGTCGGTACAGTTCGGCACTGGACGTGGAAACTCAAAAATGATTCCTGAGGGCATTCAAGTTGTGGGAAAGCGCAAAAGGAATGCATTACGCTGCCAAGTGGACACCAAAATATGCGTCATTACAATGACTGACGGCACTTGTTATAATATTCCAGCATGTATTGATGGATACATCATTGAACTCAACTCGGGTCTCCAGGAACGGCCAAACCTTCTCCTCACGGCGCCAAGGGATGAGGGATATATAGCACTTCTCCTGCCAAGGTATAACAGCGACAGCCTCAGTAAATACACCAAAATATCTATAGCCACGGGTGGGGAAATTACTGACGATGATACACATGAAACAAACTTCTAAAGAGCGCATAGTAATGAAACGAATTAATGCGAAAGTTGACATACTGAATTAAATATTTTCCGTGTTAGGGTAATAGGCATGACAACTGCCTTTTTTTTTCCCTTCTACGTTTCTATTCTAGTGCATCACTACCACTATCAGAAGCCGGCAGAGAGTTTTTTTTTTTTCCACAGCTTCTGTTGAGAGCCTCCAACAGGAATGGTCCACCGTTTTGCACCTCCTCCCCGGCTTGAGAGACCAACGGAACCTAAAATATTTTGTTCCTTCTACTGTTCATCTCGTCGTAATGGCGTAAGTTCTGAAAAAACGCCAAACTCGTCCCTCATCACCCCGCGCTGAGAAGACAAAATGATGGCGCTTTCACCACATCCCTTCCTTCAGCACCAATTTATTATGGACAACGAGAGTCCCCCACGTACTCCCAGGTATGTTGATCTCTCACTAGGCACAACAGATATTACTCTTAAACATGTGGTATTTTTCCTCTTCTTCTAAATAGAGGGAAAACGTAAGGCGACGACTATTTTATGGACAAAGCTCAGTTAAGGATCGCCGAAAGCTGCGATGGGCTTCTGGAATTTTTACCTAAATCTGGTCTTTATGAATCTTATAACTTTGAATGTTGGAAAATAAACGGTAAGTACAAGTCCAGTAAGCTTTTAAAGTCGATGATGTCGCTTGGTGATGCAATAAATACGTCTGTGCACACTGATGTGCACATAAGCACAGTGAGTGTCCTTGCTGATGACCTAGCCATGGATGTGGCGGGTAAAAGGGTCACGTTTCCTATTGCCCATGACGTGGCGAGCTCGCTCTACAAAATGTTAGATCCCTCGCTAGTTGGTGTGGAGAATCGGGGCAATGTCCTCGACACGACGCTGCGTAGATCGCATGAGGCTTCCATCGATTTTCTACGCGTCAGCAATCGAATCGCGTGCTTCGACTTTCCGGAGGAGATGCGGTGTATCCATGAGAAGTTGTGCCCCTCGGCGGTGTCGCTACGTGCAGAGTTGTACAGGTTCGTGATCTACGGGGAAGGTGACTTCTTCGTACCGCACCGCGACTCGGTGTCATCAGCAGACATGTTTAGCTCCATCTCCTTACAGCTCCCAGTCATGCAGGAGCAGGGCAAAAAAAATGATGCTGGTAGCAGCTATGATTCATCTAAGGATTCCAGAGGTTCAAACGTCAAGCGATCTGGTCAACTTTTATTTTACGTTGGGCGGCGTTCTTCCGACGTGTATATGCATGAAACTTCTTATGGTGACACATCATCGGCGTTCAATGCTGAAGATCACATTGCACAGGTATTGGATCTCGATTCGCTCAATACGGAAGTGATGGAGGATGGCACCATCAAGATGTCATACGCCGCGTGGACAAGTGACGTGCTGCACGAGGTACGTTATGTGGATGATGGCTACCGTGTGGTTTTGGTGTATCGCCTCTACAGAGAGGGCTGTAAGATGTCATATATTCCTTTTCATGTACGTATCAGTCTTTCAGAAAGAATTGCACATGTGATGTCTGTCATGAGTTCCGGTGAGTATACAGAATTCCGCCACCTCGGATTCACGCTGCGCCATACTTATCCGCCAGCGGGACTGCAGCCAACATACCTCAAGGGCATTGACGCGGTATTGTACATCATTGCCTCGAAGATGTACCGGTGCCTCTTGTTCAATGCGCACGATGTGTGGTTTCAAAGGCTTCTAGCTCATCACACGAGAAAGAGGAACGAAGTGACCCGCATTATTTTCTTTACCGCAGGCGCCGTGCTCGAAGATATTGATTTCTTAAATAAGGATGCCTTGGAAATTATGGCAAGCCGCTACAAGGCGCTTGCAAAAACAGCCTGGATGAAACTGGGTTTCGGGACGCTGGTTGGCGGTGGATTCTGCTTCGGAAACGCCGACACCGGTAAGGACCGGTGGTATCGCTCCGCCGTCATGATCATCACACCTGAGCCAAGTCTGTGGAAGCGGCGGCGCAATTTTTTGCTTGTCGCACTCAGGGCTTCTGAGTGCATGCGCCGACTCCTATCGAACCTCGATATCGCTGAAAAGATCGTCTCTTTTCTATGACCCGATGTGGTTTCTCTAAGTGAGTGTAGTTTGTGGTGTTTTTATGCGATATGACAGTGGCATGGATTGATGCCTGCTGCAAAAACATTTTTTTTTTTCACATTGCGATCCCCCATTTTTTTATGCATATAAATAATAATAATAATAATACAAAAGGAGTGGCGATGCTGTATAATTATTTCAAGGTGTCGTTACTGTCGTTTGGGACTGCTGTTGTGTTTTCATGTCTGATGTTTTTATTTTTGCTTTTCGATTTAGAACGAATGGCGGGCATGCGATTGTTTGTCGCGTAATGACTTTTGTTCGGATTTTTTTTTTTTTTTTGCTTTTGGATGAATGAAGATGTGTGGGTTTTTATGGTAATTTTCCCCACTTTCCTTTTCGGTCCGTGCACGTCTTTTGTTCTGGTCATACGACGCTGTTGGTTACGTCTAGAGGTGGAGGGTGGAGTGGGCCACTGCTTTTCCTTTACGAAAGAAAAAAAAAAAGAGGAGGCAGATGCCGTGTGCCGTTGTTGCGCTCAGCTTCTTTGGAAAGCATGGCTCGTGCGACATGTCGACTCCTCCACATGCGCGGAAACTCATCGGGGGACAACCTCATGATTTCTCTTGTCTCTTCGTCTTTTTTATATGCGCGGGGTTGGAGTACACGATGCGCTTTCTTTCACGAGGGAAAGGAAAAAAGGAAATTCCACTGGTGTTCCGTTGTGTCCACGTGGATTGCTGTTGCAAATGTGGTGAATTCTTTCTTGCTTTTTATTGCAGTGTTTTTCTTGCTGGAGCAGCATGTTTTTTCTTAGGTCTGTTGTGTCATTTGACCGCTTGTCCAAGACGCACATAATTACATGCCGCTTGGCGTCTGCTCCGATGCGGTGGCTTCATGCCCAGGAAATACTACCTGGTGATATTTCCCTCGTTGAGCCTGAAGAGGATTCAATTCACATGTTGGACGAGTCTTCGCCCTCTGGTGCGCGTGTTCATGGTGGGAGTGAAGTTCCCCAACGCTTTCGTGACACGAGGCATATTGACACGTTTTCTCGTGCACGGGTGATAAACTTTATGAAACGGTTTTCGAAGGGAGAAGTGACTGGCAGTGGCGATGTGTTTCATGGAGAAGAGTTGCATTGTAGCAATGGTTCCTCTCTGTATCACTGTCGCGTGCGGCTGCCTTTTGATAGTTGCTCGGGTGAGGTGTGGGCTCACGGTCTTGCTTGCAACAGCAAGGACGCGGAAGTGCTAGCCGCGATGCATGCGGAGTATATTATTGATGAATTTGGTTATCACATTTACACACTTCCATCGATGCAGCGAAAGCATGCGGAGGCTGCACGGAAGGCTGGGCGGTGGGCACCAATGCCAGATGATGTCGACGGTGCCAAGGTTCACATCCGAATTCCGCTCCCGCTTCGTCGTGTTGTCGATCGCGACGAGACAGAAGGTGGGAAATGGTTGTTGGTTGACGTGCGGCCAAGTCATTACATCGCGCCGCATCACACTCTTCTCTCACCTTGTCTTTTTGACACTGCAGCTGTTTATCGTATCCAAGCTCTGTTTGAGGATCATAAGCTTTCATTTGCAGAACTTTGCACTTCAGAAGCAGAAGAACCCATTGAAAAAGGCGGACATGTGTTTTACGTCGCTACAGTTGTTTTGCCAGCTGGGCTAACAACGTATAACGAGATCAAGGCACAAGGAAAGGCTTTGAATCGTGAAGCAGCAGTGACGTTAGCTTGCATGCATGCGGAGCTTGTTTTGGATGCGCATTTCATTCCTCTTTTTCCGGCAGATGCGGAAAAACAGAAACAGCATACGTTGGCCGCTTGGAGTTACGGTCGTCCAGCTGCACTTCCTGGGGAGGACCAGAAAAATCCCATGCATGTGATGTGTCCCTTGCCTCTCAAAGAGCTGGTTGTGGGGCGTGAAGAGCGTGTGTCGTGTGTGAGCTATGAGGAAGACCTCGTCAGGCGCCACCGCGCGCTCACTGAGCAGACATGTGAGTTTATTGAAACTCCCATTCTGGACTACGAATCGACAGAGCAGTTAAGGGGTTTTTTGAAAAGGGAAAAGGTGAAAAGGACAGACCCTTTTTTCGTCGAGGAGGTGTTGGGGTACTATAAGGCCACAGTGGTTCTCCCAGTCCCAGACCTGTTCGGTATTCGAGGAGGGGTAGGTATCGCTATGAGCGCGGCAGAAGCCAGAGTTTTGGCTGCGATGCATGCGATTGATGTGATCAATTCTCTTGGGTTTCATGTTATAAGTGAAGGTAATGCCCGCGACGAGTGGATTGCAGCTCGAAAATCCCGTGGTGATTCATTGCCTGCGGATACACAAAATCCCAGTCTCATAAGCCCTCCAGGGAGACGAAGACTTGTCGCGCATGAACCACCTGCACCAGCGGGTGGTAGTAGTGAAGGGAGGTGTGTTGTTGCATCTGATTCAGATGTAGCCGGTGTTCAAAAACGACGCGTAGTGAAGAGGGCACGTGTCGCTGTTTTGCCTTCAGAAGAGAGTAGTAGTTCACCAGATGCATCTTCTTTGAGGGATTATATGAAGGCACGAGAGCAGGTTTCGAAAGACTTGTGGGAACTTGAACCTGAGAGCCCTGATGGCTATATCATGGTCTCCCCGACAGACCCTGAGATGCTTACGCAATATGAGCATGCGTTATACTCCCCTCGCCAGATTGATCCAGGAGCCAAGTCACGCGTTAGGTGTTATCTTGCATCCATGGGTAGACGGGCAGAGGAGGCGTTTTTCGTGCAACGAATTGAAGCCGAAGAGAATGGTGGGCAGGCAATTTGCCGTTGCGCATTAAGTCTTCCTGTGCCGCGTCGGTTCGGGGATCGCATAGCACTTGGTGAGGCAGTGGACCCCAAAGATGCGGAAAACCTTGCCGCCATGCACGCTGAGTTGATCCTCGATACTTTGGGTATTCCAATATATGCAGATAGAGTGATGCAGTGTCGCCACGCTGAAGTTTGTGCCAGGAACGGAAGATTTGCACCTGCTGATGGCGTATATAGCATTTCACCCACGACACCATCACCACCACCTCTTCGTCGTGAGGTAGTTGGCTCTATTCATTGGGAGAAAAAGGCAAGAACAAAGAAAAAATCCACAGTGGTATCAAAAATGGTTCCGGAAAAGGCCACACAAGATAAGTCGGCAACCTCCCAGGAAGAGGCCGAACCGCCTGCAGCCTCTAAAGAGAAACGAGATTACACTTTTATAGAAGAAAAGGATCTAGATGCTGTTTGTCGGCCACGTGTTCAGTACTATCTTCGTCGTAATGGTGTAATGAAGCTTGAAGCAGAATTTCGTATGGAGTTGCGAGGTTTAGGCAACGTCTTGCACGTTGCCGAGTTTACTGTTCCTGTCCCTGCGGCGTTTGGCAAGCGTGTCGCTCACGGCTCTGCGTTAACTAAGCGTGATGCTGATATTCTCTGTTGGATGCACGCTGAGCGAATAATCGATGCACTTGGCTTGCACCTCTTTGATAACCTTCCCGGTCTTCAGAAGAGGCATGCAGAACGTGTGCAGAACATGGGACGCTGGGCGCCATTGGTTGGTCAAAATGCCAAAAAACCTCCTGATGTGCCGTCGCCTCTTCCACTAACACTTGGAACGCGGCAAGAAAAGCCACCATACCCCACACCGCCACTTCAGCTGCTACAGGATTGGGCTCAGTACATACAGGAGTGTCAACGTTTCATTGAACTGAACACAATGAGGGAGCACAATGCATTCTACGAAATGGAAAAGAATCCCCGCACAGGTGATGAAATTTATGACGCCACCCTTCACGAAGTGGAGTCACTCCCCATCGATGCGGATGCCAAGCAAACACTGCAACGGTACTGCAACGCAGCCAATGTCAACTACCCTGTATTTTGGAATTCCCGCACCGTTGGCCCTGTTTCACATCGTGTGTGTCTCACCACAGTCGAAGTTCCTGGTCATGAATATGTTATAGCGAGTGGGGTGGCAATAAACAAGGACGCCTCGCAGCGTCGTGCAGCCATGCATGTTTTTGCTCTTTTGAGACGTATTGAACCTGATTTCCTGGAGATTGAAAGGCAAATAAAATCTGAAATGATGGAAAAGGCTGCCCTTTCGGGTTCGTTGTCTGTGTTCGACGATGATGATGATGATGCTGTATCAGCGTTGCGGCGCGTGACGAAGCAAAACAAGAAGCGAACAGGAAGTTGGGATCCTGTAGCGAAAGACTTCTCTCTCGAGGGTAAGATACGCATCATTGAGCTCTTCTCGGTGTGCTTCGGTTTGCATCCACCGCTTGTACGTCATCTGAACCGCCGTGAAGGGAATCTTGTGCACCATACTACCACAGTAGAGGTAACAGACGAGGATGGAAAGATTTGGATTGGCGAAGGCAATGACGCAGGGCGCCGATTCAATGAAACTGCTGCATACGAATCCCTCTTTTCAAAGCTTTCACGCGGTGTTCCTGGTTTCCAGACGTTGATGGACCTGATCCGCGCTCATCCGTATCTGGACCCCGAACACATTGCTAACATCTCACTAACCGAGGTGCAGAAGGAGCGTATTCATCACGTGCTTGATGGTCTTTCTGATGTTGAGGTAGAGGAGGGAGTGGCGAAACCGTGGCAGTGGAGAGAGGAAGAGGATGAGATGACTGGATTTTTGTCGCGTATTGCTATGGATGCATCACAACGACTGCAGGAATCACAACATCTCTTGGAGAAGATGCAGGAAAAGTTGACAAATGAAGAATATCAACTGAAGTATGCCGTTCAGAGAAAACGATTAAGTATATATGGTAAACGAGATGATATTTTAAAAGCAGTCAAGGGGAGTCAAGTTGTGATAATTTGTGGTACAACTGGTTGTGGAAAGACGACACAGGTTCCACAGTTTATTTTAGATCATATGACTGAAAATGGTGAGGGTGGAAGTTGTTCAATCGTCATCACGCAACCTCGCCGGTTGAGTGCAGTCTCGATTGCGCAGCGTGTGGCGGCAGAGAGGCTGGAGAGCGTTGGTGAGACATGCGGCTACTCCATCCGTTTGGATAGTAAACCAGGGAGGAATATCAACTTCTGCACATCTGGTATTCTTCTTCGTATGTTACATGCCACACCCCTCTTAAACGGGATAAATTATCTTATCATTGATGAAATACACGAGCGCGACATCAACTCAGATTTTTTGTTAATACTTCTACGACAACTTCTGCGTCGTCGGAAGGATCTTCGTGTTATCCTGATGAGTGCCACCTTGCAGGCGGAACAGTTTGGAAACTACTTTGATGGAGCCCCCATCATCAATGTTGAGGGTTATGTACACCCTGTTCAGGAGTTGTACTTGGAAGATTTGGTCCCGATCGCCACAGAGCAGAGGGTCCTAACACCCCTTCTAAAGGAAGCGGCTGCTACTCTTACAAATGAAGAGGAGGATTCTGCATCCATTCACAATGCGCTTGATCCACAGGAAACCGTAAAGTACGGTTTTATGGAAGCCAGCGCTGAGATCGACTACATGACCATTCAGTTTGCTATAGATCATGCTGTGCGCTCGCTTGACTTGACGGCCTCATCCGTTCTGGTGTTCCTCCCAGGGTGGGACGAAATCACAAAGGCGAAAGAAATACTTGAGCGCAACACAAAGTTTCACATTATTTGCTTACACTCCTCTGTGGGTTCAGAAGAACAGATGCGCTGCTTTTTACCCGCACCCGAAGGGAAGGTGAAGTTAATTCTCTCAACTAACATTGCCGAAAGTGGTGTGACGATTGATGACGTCGCAGCAGTGATCGATGTCGGACGGGCAAAGGAAAAATCATATGTGATGCGGAAAGGAACTACCTCAATAGGTCGCAATGAGATAGGATCCATGTCGCAGTTGGTGACGGTGTACGCCAGTCGTGCGAACTGCGTGCAGCGGCGTGGTCGCGCTGGGCGTACCCGCCCTGGTATGTGCATTCGCCTCTACTCCAAGAAGCATTTCCGTACAGTACATGATTTTCAGACACCTGAAATGCTTCGAACTCACCTTGATGCACTTTGCCTGCAAATCCTTGCGCTTGACCTGGGAGACCCGGCCGACTTCCTTCGGCAAGCCATTGAACCGCCTTCTTCCGAGCACATTGAAGGCGCCATGATGCGGCTTCATGACCTTGGGGCGACCACATCGACAAGGCAATTGACACCACTTGGGCTTCGGCTCTCACGACTTCCTGTGGCACCAAAGGTGGGGAAGATGGTCGTGATGGGGTCTATCCTGAAGTGTCTGGACTCTGCACTGACCGTTGCCGCTGTGACAGATGCGGATGTTTTTATTAGCGCTCGCGAGCATCGAGATGTTGTCCGAATGCACAAGGAAGATCTTTCACTGAACACACAATCAGATGCTATTGCGTCTATAAATGCATTCAATTTTTGGGTGGTGGCGCATCACAAGAAGACGCCAGCAGATGTCGTATACGATCTGCAGGAGCGAATGCTAAGTGTGCCACAACTGCTTACTGTTTCTAGATATAAGAAGCAATTTTTTGACATTATTGCGAACAGTGGGTTTTTACGTATTGGAGCGAACACCAGGCGTGCTCCAGATGAATCTCGTGCAGACATTTTTGTTGACCAATCGGAATACTCTTCTGACACCACCAATGTTGGCTTAGTGAAATGCGTGATTGCATCCGGTCTGTTTCCAAATATCGTTATGAACAGCGGAAAGCGACATCTGAGGAACAAGCTTGCAAATCACCTGGCGCCATCTACAGCATCAGTAGTACACCGCACCTCTCAAGAAAACATTACTCAACCCTTTTTTGTGTACGATGAACTGGCAAAGTCATCTGAGGCGGACCGTTTGCACGTCCGAGGACTAACTAATGTGCCACTGTGGACTATTCTTCTTATGGGCACAAGCAGCATGCCCATCACATATCGCGATGATTTGAACCTTGCTGTTGTGGATGGATGGATCATATTCCGCGCCACCTTTGGGACCTTGGAGCTTATTCGAAAGTTCAAACGCGCCATTAATGTTTCGCTGAGTCGCAAGTTTACGAATCCAGATGATAAAATGAACAACAAAAAGCTCGAGGAGATTCGATGCATAATCAGAGAGCTCGTGAACACCCCGCTGAAACCAAACGATTTGTCCGAAAAACTGTGGGAAGAGAAGGGTGTCATCATCGAGCCCTGCACACAGCCCGAGGGGGAGCAAAAAATCCCACAAGGGACCACACCGTTATCATTGGAAACATTATCAATCGAAAAAGTAGTAGTAAATCCGACACCAGAAAATTAATTGGCATCACGCTCGTGATTCTTATTACTGTCGCTACTACTGCAGAAGAAATGCTCTTCCCCTTCTCCTCTCATTGGGCAGGTGGAAGTAAAAGAGAAGAGTGCGCCATTTCGCTCGCATCCTATTTACCTTCTTTCGCAGCCCAGTCGTTACGGGGTTTCTTATGGGCTGAGCATTCTTCCAGCACGTACAAACGGAGCTTTGTATTACATTTACTACTACTATAATAAGTAACAAGAAGAAAAAGGGTGCATTTTTTTTTCTGGTTGGCTTTTGCGTGTATGTGTGTGTGTGTGTGTGTGTGTGTGTGTGTGTGTGTGTGTGTCCACTTCTCTTTTTTTTTCTTGCTTTTATCTAAGCAGTATAGAATTAAAAAAAAAAAAACAGCGCAGCTGCTGGGAGTCACTGGCATGGTGATATGCGCCTCTTTTGGGAGTGACTGCTACCTTGGCAACATGCTCCATTCGCTTGAGTACCTCCCGCGGTGGTACCAAATCATTGCTCTTTTCGGTGTTGTTTTCCTCTTTCCTTTTCGGGAAATCGTCGTTGTCGCCTGGCTTGCGGCCTCTCTTCACTACCCCTTTGGCACGGAGGCCTTGTGGTCTGATCGGTATCAGCGGTTACTCGAGCAAATGTCGTTCAGCGAGCGACTGTGTTTTGCTCTCTATGGCGTCGCTTTGTCAACATTTGTGCTCTTCGCGTACTGTGTGTTTGGTCGCGAAGCCTCTCAAATGCTGGCACAGGAGACTGGACTCAGTGAAGGACGCAAGTGGTGGCCCGCGGTTGCCATCTGTGTGGCATTTGGGTGTGAGGGGATGGCGATTCTGAAAGAGGAAGTGGAAAGGACACTCTTTGACAGCAAGTTGCTTTCACATCTGGCCCTCGATGACTTCCAAAGAATTGAGAAGTCTGGTTTTGATCTGCTCTTCGTTCAGAGCAATCCACATTTCCTTATTCAGCTTGAGATATTGAAGGCGTTGTTGTCGTCATTCTTTAAAAAAGTGGGTCCTGCAGCGATTCTCGCTTGTGGATACCGTCTGGTGCGGGATGTGCCACGTAAAGCTCATGCAGCGCTTCGCTGGTATATTGTCACGCTCATGTTGTCACGCTCGCTGATCACGATCTCTGTAATGTATCGGCAGAATGAATGGAGGAAACAAAGCTCGTGGATTTTACTTGCATTAACACTGATTTTTCTTGGAATAGTCAATTATATCTTTGGTCCATCTAAGCGTGGTGGGTGGACGGAAGCAACATCTGTTCTCGCGTCAATCAACAAAACTGTTCAGGCTGTCGTTATGTGTACCGCAATTCTTTTCCTTTCACACCTCTCCGTGCTGGCTTTGGTTGTCAGTATTCATGTGGTGGAGCTGCTGCTTGTTTGGCTTATATTCTTCTTGGTTACGGTTTGGATACCAGCTATTATTGATTCGTGTTCGACAAACTACATTTTCTCCATTGTTGCGGCAATCAGTTTCGTGGCGCACAAAATGGAGTACTTGACGGATTGGGGTTGTATTCGCCTCTGGATTCTCTTATCCGTTTGGTGGTTAGATTTGTGTTTGCTCTACAATATGGCCACCAACATCTGCCGCTCCCGATACGGCGGAATTGTGGCTTTGTCATTGTTGGCTGTGGGAGTGGGGTACATGTCAGAACGGGGTGGAGGAACTGGTGACTTTGTCTCACTTCTTGAGAACAACGCGGCAGTACTACGAGGAGTAGTGGAAGGGACGGCATCCTTAAAGGGCACAGTATTTGTTGGATATAGTGCTATGTCAACTCTCTTTGCAGCCCTGCTCCAGATCGGGGCAGTTATAGGAGGGGTTCTTGTTTCTTCCACAGCGCTCCTGAGCGTTTTCGAGAGTCGAGAGGTGCGTGCCCGTTTGCTTGATAAAAAGATTGTCATTGTTACTCCTGGGGTTCTTTTCCGAAAGCTTGTGAAGTCACTCATTTTTGGGGTATGCTTTTTTATCTTTGTGATGGCAGGTTTGCTGATGTACCATGTTGTCCCTCAACTTGCAATGTTTGTCCCTGATTTCGTTGCACTTGGAATGGCACTGGGTATGGCGTGCACTATCTTGGGAAGTCTTATGGATATGCAAGAGTTTCTGTACGTTGGGTTTATGCGACTTATTGGTGTGCTGGACCCACCCGTGTCGGATGATGAGGAAAGGGAGTTGGATGCAGCAATGTTTGAGATGGAGTGCCGTGGGGGAAGGATGGAGGCTCAGTTCATGACATACTAGTCGCTTGCATCGGTGACGGTGGGGCACATGGAACTCAACCTTTTCCCCTGTATGTGTCTGTGTCAATGTACGTGTGTGCCACATAGCCGCTGTTTATTTTATTTTTTTCTCAATCGCAGCTGACACGATTTTTTTTTTCTTTTGTTTTTATTTTACTTCCTCTTGCTTTTATTCTTGCCTATGCCGTTCTTCTTCTGAACCAAAAGCATGCATATGAAACCGCTCCAAGGTTGCTGTAGTCGGGTCCAGGTGTAAAAATGCCTCGAGAAGCCCAAATGACAAAATCTCTCAGGGATTATATGCGCTCAAGGGAAGTTTATCGAAATGAGGCGCTGGCCATTCTTGTTGATGCGTTTCGTCTCGTCCGTGACTACGTGGGGTTCTTTCAGGGCTCCGGGTACCAGGGTTGTAAGCCTAGTGAGATAAAGCCCCTTCGCGTGCTGTTTTTTCTTTCCCACTTTCATTCGGATCACTATAGCGGCATCACAAAAGACTGGTGTCATGGAACCATCTATGCCAGTCGCGCCACTGCAAATCTCGTGTGTTGGCGACTGGGAGTTCACGAGTCATACGTAAAGTGCATGGATCTTTCTATGACTTATGTCTTCTCCTCTACCAATGGGGATTTGCTGTATGAGACAGCTGAAACCACTGCCGGCAATGAGGACTCTTTTTCCGTCTCGCTGGTGCCAGCCAACCACTGCCCGGGTGCCGTCATGTTTCTCTTCCGGTCCTCCGCCTTTGGGACTGTCCTCCACACGGGTGATTTTCGATTTAACACTGGAAACTCCATCAATCCGCAGATTTTACGCTCGCGTTGGGACTCGGATCTCGCAAACAACCCTGTGTTGAACGCAGTAGCGGGACAAGTGGACGTTCTGTTCCTTGACAACACATTTTGTGACCCGCGGTTTGACTTTCCCCCTCTTGAAGATATTCTACAGACGGTGAACACGACGATTCTGTCAATGTTTTGTGACAAGATATCGATGCTTGAGCAGCAGCCAGACGATGAGTTGGCACCACATGTGTGTGAAGCAAGAGTACGCACTGTTTGTCTCGCAGTCCTTGTTGGGGCCTACTTCATTGGAAAGGAACGCATCGTTTTTTCCATTCAGGATGCTTTTCTCCCCCATGGTGCCAAAGATACCGAAACAACACCATTTATTCCTACGTATGTTTCCCCTGAAAAACTCAAAGCGCTGCAGCATCTGGGATTCCACTCAGAGCGCTTTGTGTCCGTCCCACCCTCTTTAAATGGTATTGCTCGAGGCAGGGAAAACATCCTCAGTGGATTCAGCACGCATCAGGTAAGACTTCCCCACGATATTTTCACACCCCAGGACACCGTTGCACGCAATCTCTTTTCTTCAAGTCCATCGAATGTACTCGACACGTTAAGTGATAAGATAAGGTGTTGCCTTACTATTTTCCTTGTCCCTCTCTCCTCTCTGGTGTACCCCGCGCTCGCTGCGGCGTGTGGAGACGGGCGACGCAAGCGGCAACGCAGCGACTCCACTCCCAGCGAAAATTTTGGTGATGACCACAGAAATGTTGTCTCCTTGGATGAAGAAGTTCTTCCTGTTTGGGAAAACAATGCTGTTGATCTCAAGGAGTTTGACGGTGTACTGTGCGTGGAGCCGATTGGATGGACTAAAAAGGTCTCCAAACAGCACATTAATAAGCGTGTCACGTTGCTTCGCGTTCCGTATAGTGAGCACAGCAGCTTTTCAGAGCTGGTGCACTTCGTTGGGTTCGTCAATCCAAGTTGCATCGTGCCCACTGTCTCTTTGGAGTTATTCAAAAAGCACGAAGTGCTTTTCGCCGAGAAAGCCCCCCGGCTCCTTCAACAGTACACCAATGTGCAGCCGCTTTCTCGCTTCCTGCAGCTCAACACAGTTCCGAAAAAGGAGTTTCTACCTGAAGAGGCTGCAAAGGGCGCACAAACGAATGGCACTATAATGCAGAAACAAAAAAACCCGTTTGCAAAAAAAATAAAAACAGCAAACAAATATGAGGATGTTGTATTCGTAGACGACAATGATTCTGACAGTGAGGAAAAAGGCGCTTCTCCCCCACTTGCTATTTTTTCGAACGAGGTGTCGATTGGTGAACATGGCGAGATTCCTGTTGTGGCTAAACGCAATCAGCCTTTTCATGCAACTTTAACCAACACCTTGAAACGTGACGTAAAATCGGATAAATTGGATGGCACAGGGAATGTTTCCCGTTCTGTGGTAGTTGGCGATAGATCGACAAGGACTAAATTGTCAGTCGTTCCTGTGGATGCCTCCAATGCCGCAGAGCGAAGGATCTGCATTGAAGAGGATGGTGGAGGGGATGCTGACTGTTTTGTTATGGGGGCTAGACCCTTCTTTATCGATGTGAGTGACTCTTCGGACTGATCACTGGACGGCTGTGCCAATATCTCGCATAAAATCTCCCAACACAAATTGCACAAAAATATCACATATTTTGTTTTTTTGTTATTTTTGGTAAGGGTAGTGCAGTGTACGGATGAAATAGACCCAAATTTTCAACTTGTATACAGTGAAGCTATTCCTATATATATGTAGGATTATATGTGGTTTCTCTGGCATCTGTTTTTTTTTTCTCTAACCTGTCGTGTTCTGGAAGGCCTTCAAATGCGACGTCTCACTCTCATTAGCGTCACAGTACCTCTTCACACTAGTCACAAGTTGCTAAACTGCACCTCTCATGCCATTCCCATCTTGCATTTTGGGTTCTCGAGGAGATTCAAAGCCGACTTCATCCGCGTTGCCAACCGCAAGCGTGTGGAGATGTTTCTTGGTAAGCGATTCCACCTTCCAACACGGCTGAAAACAGCCGCCCCGGACATCGCTTCAGAGTGGGACCACGAGAAAAACCCGATGCACATATACCCAGAAATCGTTGGTATTGGTCACATGGCTCCTGTGTGGTGGAATTGCAGCGTATGCGGCTACTCCTACTCGATGAGTGTTGAGAAGCGCGTCGTGCGTGGGGGCGGGTGTCCCACTTGTGCGGCAAACGGTGCCATGTCGGATGGGGAGAAACTCCCAGGTGAGGATATTCCCGGGTTGCGACCAAAAAGACCCGTAATGTTTAACATGCGAACAAAGTACTGATCGATGCTCATGTGTATGGGCGTCGTGTGTGAAACAGAAACTAAATGAAAAGGTTCTAAAAACGTGGGGCAATGGGATCTAACGACTGATACAACATTTGGTGAAGAGCATTTGTGGATTCTTTTCTCTTCTCCTGTACACTTTTGACATCTCAACCCAAAGTGGCAGTAGTTTCTTAGCATACATTTCACTGACTGTGTGGGAAATGTTCCGTTACAATGTTGCACATGTTCTCTCTGAAGAACGAGAATATGAAGTCCTGACTAACCGCTTTGTCAAAGCTGTCATTGGTCGCGTGCAGTTGCTTCGGCGACTTAGCTTCAAAAGAGAGTTCTTTGTCCCATTTATACCGACAAAACAGATCCTCTTCATATTTCCGACATGCAACCCTCTGAATGGGCTTATAGTCAGGGAGGAAACACTGGCCGCTGTCTCTAGGTATCTTAGGTGGCTAACAGATACTTGTAGTCAAAGGTTTAGCGTCTTGGAGTTTTTGGTTTGTACGATTTCTGGTTGTGTTGTCGTGACAATCGACTGTTTTGACGTACTAAGTGCCTTAGAGGTACACTCCTTGTCGCAAGAAGCCGCAGCACCATCCATTGGCAATCGGCGTGTGCTTTCGTTTCCGTGCGATATGGACAAGGTTCAGGAGGAATGCCTGGAATTTCAGTATTACATTGTTCCAACATGTACGATATGTGCTGAGCGACTGGAACCGACGCTTACCGGATACGGCTCCCGCACGTGCTGCTGCGCCCCAGAAAAGGAGTGTAGGTGTTTTCTTGAGCATTCTTCTTGCATTGTTTGTCAAATGTTGATCAAGATGCAGCGTGGGAGCAATGCTGTTCAGTGCAAAGAATGTAGCCTTTCGGGGGACCCTTGGATTTGCTTGGTGTGCGGCTTTGTCGGCTGCAGTCGCTATCAGAAAATGCATGCAAGGGATCATTTCCTTCAACAACAGCATTTGTTTTCAATGAGTTTACTGACGCAGCAAATATGGGATTACGATAGCGACGCATTTGTTCACCGCGTGGTTGTGGTATTGGACGTGGCCACTGGCGTGACCCATCGTGTGCAGTATCCTAATAGAGATGACATTTCATCATTGCTCGAAGATGATGTGAGCTGCCCCTTCGCGGAGACGGTAAAAAAGAAACATATCAATGCCAAGTACGACTCAAAGGTAGAAACCTCTAACGAACAGTTGGCTCTTATGATCAAAAACCAGCTCGATCTTCACCGTGCCGAGTGCGAAAGCGAACAGCAGAAACAGAAGTATACTCACTGCAATGACAACGATGATTTTTCCGTATATAATGCTATGTGCGTAGAGGAAACACATTCTGCTCATAGGAAGCGATGGTTGTCATTATTTCTTGCAAATAAAAGTCTCAGGGATGAACTGATGCAACGTAGACGTGATGAGGTAGCGCTTGGAGATGAGCTTAATGGACTTGATGCAGAACTTCAGAACGTCATACACGACTCTGTGATGCAAGACCATCGCCTTACAGATGATATTGCCGATATTCAGGAGACCATCAAAGAGGTTGAAATGAACGTGCTTATGCGCAAGCAGCTTGCTGATAGATTGGGGGAGGGCGACACGTGCCAGCGCATCTACGTTGTGGGTGAGAGCACGGCGAAGAGTGGCAGTGGCAAGCAACCCAATCGGCCTAGTCGAAAGTCTAGTGGGAGAAAGTAAATAACTGGCAATGGATACGAAGAAAGAAGATGTGTTTTTTTTTTCATTTGCTGAATTCTATGCAGAAACACTTTTTGCTCAAAACAAACAAACAAAAAAAAAAACGCTCCGAGACGAAGAGAGTGGGAAAGACGATGATGATGATGAATGGACATATTCCTCAGGTGTGGTGCCTCTACTAAAGAAAGGGGAGAAAAACAGGCACAAGCACGAATCGAAGTGATGTCATTATTCATTTTCTCTTTCTTCTTCACGTCTGAGTCTGTTTCTCAAGGGCCTTTTGGCTGTTTCTGTGGGAGCGGAGGGGTTATTTTTTTTTCTACTACTGCCACATGAAGCATTATTTATCCATGGAAGATATACTTGACTCATCCGATGTAGTGAGTCTTCTTCAGCGGGTAAAGGGCGTCTGCTCCCAGAAGTTGTCTCACCAATCCCTCGAGAAGGTGTGTGCGGACATGGCAGTTCTATGGGGAGCCCTGAGCTGCCCTGGTCTTGATGTTGATGGCGCACGACGGGAGTTCTTCTCACTTTGGTCAACCTTCCTAGGGGAGAGCGTAGCGCATTTGGCTAATGAGTCTCCACTCTCTTGCTTCCGGTCACTTCTTGAGGCCCTTGTGGCAGCAGCAGCGTCGGAAGTGGTGCTGGAGGCCTCAATTATCGAAATCAATGACGCACATGTGGATCAAATTACATGTGCGCTTGCCGCAAAGGTTTATTGGCAGACGGTGAGTCGCTCGTCACTGACTCCACCATTGGATGTGATGCAGGAAGTCGCAGGGCTTATAGAGCTTCTACAAGAGTATTATCTCATAAGACATGGCAGCATTAAAACATACCCCGATAGTCTGAAAAAACTTATGGAAGGTCACAATGCCATGTTCGAACGCTACACCGCCGTTTTCGTTGGAGAGGTGACGTTTCCAAGCTATTGGAATATGAATTGGCAAACTTCTTCTCGATTTGCACTTATTGATGGGGTACATCCGTCTATTTATTTCTGCTTCACCACATTGGTCAACCTTGTTCAGCGTTGGAAGCGCTGCAGCGGCGCGGCAGATGACAGGCCTTGCCGTCAACTTGTTGCACGATTGTTGGAAGGAAGCGCATTGGCGATTCTATCCGTCGCGGGGGAAAAAGAAATGGATGATACTCGAAAGCAGCAGATTGAACTAGACGTTGCTCATTTTGTGTTGTTTTCGCGTATGTTTCGTAGTTTTGTCGGTGAGGGGCTCTTTTCGGTGGTTTCGGCTCATCTGGTAAGCCTTCTTGAGGGGGTGGCCAAACGCATCGGCGCGGGAGCGGTGTTTAAGTCTCCAAATGGACTTTCCTCGTTTGAGGAGCATATTTGGAACGTCCCACCCATAACGGAGTCGGAGTGGATATCACTCGCTAGCGATGGTGGCAATGGTAGTATGCACGTCTTCACACCGTGGAGCACGGTGTTCATTCGAGCGTCCCACGTGAAGGCGGCGCAAACGCTGCCAAAGGGCTGGATGGCTTTTTCTTTTCAGCACCTCCTCTAATTCGCGCTCGAGGGTGGCGCATTCTTCTTTCACCTTCCACAAGAAAAATTTGGGAATCTTTCCTCTCTTTTTGGATGGGATATGCTCATGTGTCTCCGCGTTTATATACGTTTATATATATATATATATATATATATATATGTATATATACATCCCTGTGTGTTTCTTTCGTCTCGCAAAGCAGTTTTGCAGTCGATGTTCCGTTATGTCTTTATTCATGGCGCAACCCCTGGATTCACTGTCGCCGTCCGTAAGTTGACCGAAGTGGTGTTGTTGTTGGAGCGTGCCCCAACCTCTGTGGAATTGTCCATCCACTTTCTCCGACCGTTTCAGATGCATGCGCTGAACTACGAGCACCGTGGGATCGATAAACCAACAGATGTGCTCACCTTTCCAGGCACCGGGAGTGGAACGCCTGAAGCGTGCTGGGTCAACGAAGTTCTTCTGCCCTCTGCAGACAGAGACAAGAGTGAAATAAATGAAACCGCTGCAGTGGAAGGTTCTAGAGCGCATCGGCGCGCAGTCCTGATGGATCTTGGGGACATTTATTTTAGTGTTGAATACGTCTGGATCCGCTGCCTTCTACACCCTGAAAAAAATCTCCGATTTCGTGACTACCTGGAAGCGGCGTTGATACACGCCGTTCTTCACGCCTTGGGGTACAACCATGACACACCGGAGCGGTGGCGGCAAATGTCGCGTCGCGAGCGTTTTGTAGCAAATCAGCTGGCTACGTGGAAGCGCCGGTGGCCAGGCTGCTGGCCTGAATTGAACGGTCTTGATTTGTTGGATTCCACAAAGTTAATGGTGTGATAAGAGGAAGGAAAAAAAGCAACCAAAAGAAAAATGCTACAAACTCTTTCATCACTTCCTGCGCAACCTTGCGTGCAAAGTGTGTGTTTGTGCAACAGGTGTTCTTGTCTACGCTCTCTCCCCTCCTCCACCCTTTCCTTCTTTTCGCGAATACCCGTTTTTTTTCTTTTTTTTTTTTCCTTTAGTTACTGTTCGGAAATCATGGCAATGGTGGGGCATTCGGGGGCGACGCGAACCTCCAAATCTCATTGTAGGGCCTTCGTGCCACCGGGTTACACAGCGCTGCAGTTTGCGACGTGGAAGAGATGTTCTTCGTCTTCCGGACACCAGCGACAAGAGAAGTTTCTTTTGGCCAATGAAAGCGGTTCTGGGATGAAACTGAAACCGCACTCCTTTGACCCTTTGCCATCAATGATTGGGACAGATGATGACATTCTGGAGAAGGTGAGGAGGATTCAGCTTTCTGCGTTCACCGACGAGGATGCAGTGTTCCTAACGTCCCCGGACGCATCTCACGGTCATATTGTGGAGAGAGTAATGGATCTTCTTTTCGAGAACATTCGAATGTCAACAAAACAGTGCGTGTGGAACACGCCCAAAAGACGGCCAGAGTGGGATTTTGAGTTCCGTCTGATGCATGAGTGGTGGTTATCGCTGCGCATTCTGCCCTGCACCGCGCAGTTGCAAGAACATTACCCGCCTCTGATTCCGTGGGGCGAGCGGAACAGCAGGACTGAAAATCAGTTCTTTTCAGATATTGCTCTTCATATGAAAAAAAGGGGGGCCGCATTTTCCCTCCTGCACATCGACCACATCACACTAACCCCAGAACGAGCAGCTGTGCTACTATTTGATGGCATTCTGAGAAATAAAGAACGTCTCTTGGTGTGCCTTTCCCTTCCATTTTGTGAGATCGGTGCAGCGGCACTTTTGGTTTTGCTTTGCAGCTTGCACGACTGCAATACGCTTCAACCACAGCTTCGATTTCTAAATCTCTCCTACAACTGGGTCAATTCCTCCTGCTTACACATGTTGACGATGATGCTGGCACGTACTTCTGTGCGTGCGCTGAGTCTACGTGGTAACCACTTCGGCGGGAGTGAACTGCTGAATTTTCAGGATTTTCTTCTTCATGGTTGTATGTTTCTTGAGGAACTCGATCTTAGTTACACTTGTTTGACACAGGTTGAGGTGTGCGCCATTATCCGTTGTCTGCCGCAGCTACACAATCTTCATATTCTTCTGTTAGATGGTGTTGGCATTTGCGAAAACAGAGCGGTGGGCCTTTTGACCGCCATCCGGCAGTCGAAGCTTGCCTATGTCTCACTTAAAGACATCCCTGCATGCTCTGGTAAGGCATATCTTGAGCGCGTTTGGTCAATCTGCCAGCGTAACCGCGCAGAACGAACTCTGCAGAAGAGTCAGTCTACAACGTGGGAACTTTCCCATAATATGAGTTTCTTTGAGGCCTTTCGTGGGCGTTCAAGCAGTTGGATAGCAAGCGATGATCAAAACAACAATATGGCTGGTGCCCTTCCTGCCTTGTATCGTCCCTTCACCACCAACGAACCGTCACTCCTTTAGATCGGCGCGTTCATCCGATGCGATGGGAAAGGGGGGAGAAAAAATATATATCTCCATTTATTTTATGTGGGTAACAAAATGTATTGCACGAAACGATGGGTCTACTCCTGTTTCAACTTCTTTTTTCTCTGATTTCTCTACCTTGTCGTTGCCGTTGCTTATTCACTACGCGCTGGGTTGATCTATTTTTCTGGAAGATCTTCAACTTGTTTGTTTTGCAGCAGCTCATCAAATTGTCGTCGTCTCTTTTTTTTTTTCCTTTTATCCCTGGCTCCTTCTCCCTGCGTTCATCTTCTCTCATTCTGCGTGTGCACCCGGTTCGGGGAAGAAGTAGACACCTGCGGAGCGTACGCTCTAATTCGTTCAATCACATTGTTGCTTCTGGTGTATTAAGGGGGGGGGGGGGGTGAGATCGAAAAATAAAAATTACAAGCAGAGAAACAGCGGAATGTTGCGTCGCTCATTCTGTCGGATGGAGGTCCCCGCAACAACACACACCAACGCGCAGCAAAAGGTTCTTGAAATCCATTCGGCGTACTCCCTGCTGCGGATGTGTTATCGGTCTATCGACATTAGAGTGAAGTCACGTCATGCCCGTCAGTTCCTACAGAAGCGACTGATAGAGCAGTGGAGTGAACATCGCCGCGAGACCGATCCAGAGAAACAACGGTTTATGATGGATCACGCAGGAGCGTTCCTGCAGGCTCTTCACTCCCCACGCAACCCCAAACCCGGGGAAGTGGTGAATTTTCAACTCTCCCGTAGACAGGCACGCGAGGAAGCACTAAAGGAAAAATCGGAGCGTTCCATCAAAAAAGTGCACAAACTCTCTCCTGGTGCGAAGATGAATTAGTATTCATTTGCACTTGGGCGGGTTGACCACCGCTTTTTTTTGTTTTTGTTGTTGTCGTCATCTTTGTTGTTCTCGCAGCTTTGCGTACCCGTTTTTATTATCCCCTTTTGTTCTTTTAAACAAAAGTCCCATTTGACCTTCGTATTACCATCCGCTGATACGTTTCCGTTCCATACTGAACGAACTAATTGTTTCCCCTCGGTGTACATGTGTGTTTTTCTGTGCTCGCGCTCGTTCGCCTCTCTCTCTCTCCCTGCTGCACTCTTCACTTGTCCTCCTTATTCTATTTGCATGAAGAATGCCTGTTCCGGGCCCATTTCAATGCGTACCTTTACAGTCAAAAGATTATCTACAATGGTTGCAGCTGCTGCAGCCTTTTGTATCCTACGTGGTGTGTGGCGTGCTTTTTCAAACCCCCCTGGCATTCCAAGTCCGCCTATTTGTGCACACGAGGGCGATAGTTTTGTTGATCGTTACATTAAGCGGTTTTTCCTGCAGCACTTCTACGTTGTACGGAGGGAAGAGTCACTGTTCCGTCTCCTTCGGTGGACGTTCATGTTTAACCACAGGCCTTTTCTCATGCGTATCTTCTTCCGTAGGCATACTGTCATTTCGCGTGCAGAGGACCTTGAGGAGGTGCTTCTGCATCAGGAGTCGAAGTTCTACAAGCGGAGTGGTTATGATCTTCTTCGTGTGGTCATTGGTGATGGCTTGCTGGGAATGGGGCATAAGAAGAGGCATCAAGAGCACCGTCGCATTCTTGCTCCGGTGTTCAGCTCTAACAATGTAAAGGGACTCGCCGATGAGACAATGCGTCTGCACGTGCTGCGCTTACTCGGTACTCTGTTCGAACTCGTACTTCGTGCTGGTGATGGCGTTGTAACGATCAATTTTTCCGACTACATGCATCGCATGGCACTAGATATTGTTAGTGAGGCCGCCTTTCGTGCATCGCGTAGAGATTCTGCCGCCGTTCTCGAAGCGTTTTCAGCCATGACAAGGTTTCAGAAGATAAATTACTTTTGTCCGTACCTTCGAACACGGGGGCAGCGAGAGGCACATGCGGTGTTGATGAGGGTGAGTGCTGCGCTGATGCAGCAGTCTGCAGAAAACGAAGGTCCGAGACGGCATGTAGTATTAGATGCGTTAATCGATGAGTTTCACACACACTTGAGTACAGCGGATGTTGTAAATCATTTGATTACATTTCTTTTTGCTGGCCATGACACAACCAGTAACACAATGTGTTTCCTTTTTGCCCTTCTCGCTCGGGACGAGCAGGTGCAAGAGCGCCTCTACGAGGAACTGGTGGAAATCATGCCGATGACGTGCACCTGTCCTGGGATTGAAGAACTACTAAAGTGCGACTATCTCATCGCGATTGTACGGGAATGTATGCGTCTGTTTCCCGCGGCTCCACTACTTTACCGTGACACTGAGGAGGATGTGTATCTCCCTGCATCCGATGTGGTTCTGCCCAAAGGCTCTGTCTGTGTGCTAAACATATTCGGTGTTCATCGCTCTACAAATATTTATGGTGCTGATGCTGATAAATTTCGACCAGAGCGCTGGCTTGGCGACGAGGGAAAAGAGCTCAACAAACGATGTGGTCGGTGCGGCTATATTCCCTTTAGTGCGGGTAAGCGCAACTGCATCGGGCAGGAATACGCCTACTACGAAGTTCTCATCACGACGGCCACAATATTCCGTCACTTACGCCTAGAGGCTGTGGGGTCATTTCCACGCACGCATTTCATGTTTACGCTCTCGTCACCCGACCCGTGCCGTGCAAAACTGATTCTTCGTCGCGATGTATCAAGGGATGCTGTGATGAAAAATGTGCGCGCTCAATGAGAGCATGAGACTGTAACCGAGTTTGCAAGGGCAAAGGTTTTGCTCTCCGTTGTGTGTATATGAATAATAATAATAAATAATAATAATAATAATAATAATAATAATAATAATAATATATATATATATATATATATATATATCTTTTTAAATATATGCTGTGATATGGAATATGTGGTGAGACGACTAGTGTGTGTTTGCTTTGAAGTCTCGGTTACTTGTCGTCATGCAGAATAAAGAGCGGAAATGTGGTATAGTATGGCTGTGGGTTTGTGCTGAGCAGAGGAAGGCTTTGTAATGATTTTCTCCCCTCATCAATGGTTATACCGGTGAGTGGAGGCGTCGTTGGATTTTTTCTTCTTGTTGTTTAAGGTCTTGGTGACGTGTGATACTCTTTTGATTGTCACGGATACTTTTTTTTTTTTTTTGGGGGGGGGGGGCTTTAAAAAAAAAAAACTCCCTCTTGTGTTTAGAGAAGCGATGTCTTTTTTTTGTTTGTTGTTTCCACTGAAAGAAACGCTCTTCCCCCTTCCTGTGACCGAATATTGCAGTTCATGGGCCTTGGGTCGACACGCATACGTCGGCTTCGTGTTGCTCCTTTTTCGTGTATTATTATTATTATTATTATTATTTGCTTGTTTTTCTCTTTTTATTTCCGTCTGTGTTTGTGTATGTGCGTATATACATATGATATATATATATATATATATATATATACATGTGTATGTGCGTATGTGTATATCTGCGCTAAACGCGCTTGCAGTACCTCGTCGAAGGGTGTGTGGAGGACGGGCGGCCGTGCCGCATCATCCATGTGAATACCATTGTGTTACCCCACGCCTCAACGTCTACCGGCGGGATTCGGCTGACTGTGGTGGCGGAGGGGAACAAAGAAAAAGAAATGCGTGAATTTGTATGTGCTCATCTCGTATCTGCGTGAATGTGAGCACATGCACGAGAGAAGAAGAAAAAATGCAGAAAAACAAATGACTGATAAATCTTTCTTATTCCCATTCAGTGTAATGGCTATTTTTGTTCTTAACTCCCTCCCATTAGGGTTTTTTTTTGGGGTTTGTTCTCTTTTTTGTGTGTGTGGGAAGGGGGGCGTGTTATTATTTTTCTTTTGTTTCTTCTCTTTTTTCTTAACTTCTTCGCTGCGGGCTGGTGAACGCGATGCCGCGGCCTCTAATCCTCTGGTGGTTGCCGCTGGTGCCACAGTTGTTGTTATTTTTAAATATTGTTTGCTGGGTTCTGTCTTGGGCAGCCCCTCATCAAGATTTGCAGTACAATTGTTTTTTGTTGTTGGTGGTGCTGTTCACTTCCTTCGGTGTACGTGCAGGGTAGGCAGCAGAATAGAACTGGCGGGGTGGAGAAGTGACGAGCACATTGCAAATGGCGCTGGGATCATCGCTTAAATCTGTACGTGGTGTGGTGCGGGTGTCTCCCACAAATTTTCCCAGTACACGCGCTGTCACTGGTGTTGCTGCAATGAAGCATGTCTCCGGCCTCGCGTATGAGGTGCTGGCGGTTGCCACTCTGAACGCCTCTAACCATCGGGAGGGAGAGCTGATCGTCATGACAGTAACCGCTGAAGATGTTTCCCCTATGATTATCGGCAATCGCTCATTTTCTCTTCTCAACGAGTCGCTACATGGCATTGCCAAAGTGATCTGGGCGGGTGTCTCAGTGATTTGTTTGATGACCTCCACAGGGGAATTCTTGTGCATGCGCTCAGGGCTACAGGAGCGGCCTGATGCAAATGACGATGAGTGTAGCAGTTCTTGCAGCTGTCCTGAGGATGTTGGTAACGAGCCGATTATACGTAGTGCCATCCACGCTGTTGATGTTTGCGCCATAACCGTTGATGGATGCCCTGTTGTGGTGGTGGCAGGACACGTGCAGATGCACGGCTACATATTTCCTAAACTTTGCACCAAACCCGAGGAAAAAACTGAACTGCGTGGTCTTGCCGCCGGGGCGTTCCAGGCTGTTGCCGCCGTACCGGGCGATCCGGATAATCCGGCGATGTTGGCTGGATGCACCTCAGGGTGTGTCACCCTCTTTGAATGGCGGGATTCTGCGCTGAATCCTGTTGTGGTGCGTACTATTCTCATGGGTGTCCCAACCCAATTCTTCGGGATTGCCGTCGGGTGCCCCTTCGGGGACGAGCTAGCGAAAGGACGGATCATCACATTCTGTGTGTTGGGCAAGGCAGAAACGGAAGCAGAGTTTTTAACACCACTGAATGCGGATGGCTATCCGTTCGAGGTTGCAGAGACGTTTCACACCACCCCAGAGCCTTTTCCGTCGTGGAATGAGGTGTGCTGCAAGGCTGCACCTCGGCTGCATACCGATGGCTCCTCACTCTGGGTGATGCGGCCACAAATCCATCCTGATAATGTTGCGCTAAATGCCCTCATCATCACCTTCACGCAGCATCGCTCGTATTCGCCCCCTCTTCACGCTGCTGGGGCAATTATTTCCGATGAAGTAAACCCGTCATCCTCACCACTGCAATCTTCATCTCTGTCATCATCGTCAATTTTACGTATCAACGTCAGGGTGGTGGATGTCTCATCTCTAGATTGCAAGCGTGCATTTGCCAAACTTACCCCAGCGGTTTCTCTTATTCCCATATTGCGATATGCGAATACTGAGGGAAAACATGTGTGTGCTGAGTTTTGCCTTTTTGACGGAAGGCATGCCATCTTCTTTGGGTCCATTGATGAATCGCACTTGGAACCTCGCAGCGTCGTACAACTTCATGACGGAGAGGATCATCTAGTGGGCATCACCTGGAGTCCTTCGTCCAAGCGCGTGATGGTGTTGTCCGGCAGCTTCTTAAATGCGGGTGAGGGGTCGTGCGATGTTGGAAACAATGTGGACCATGTGCTGCCTGCTATTGTTGGCAACCTTGTTCTGTCGGTCAGAGAGACGAAACCATGGCTGCGACAAGATACATCAGGCTCTCTGACCGCAGTCGATGTGCGGGAGATTGTACGAACCGTTGTGCAGACTGAAAACGAAAAGTTGTTTCGCCGTCTTGAGGAACGCATTGATGCCTTGGAGTCTGCTGTTCTCATGTTGTCACGTCAGGGAAGCAGTGGACGCATGGCAGAATGCGACACAAAGTGAAGGTGCAGTTCCTTACAGTTTTTTCCTTCCTCATTACCTTGACAGCCGTTGTGCTGATCTTCTCCCTCTACCACCTTACCACAGTTGTCTTTAAATATAATACTTGAAACTGCTCTTTCGTATTGAAAGGTGAAAATATATAAAGCAAACATTGGGTTTGTAGGAGTGGGGTGAAGCGAAGGCGATAACAACGCCTTACAGCTATAATTATTACTTCCGCTTTTAGTGGTTTATGGTGGTGTCCCTTTCAACCAAAAAAATAGATGAGGCCTTGAGGCTCACAGAAAAGGCTCGGGAGTTGCTCATTCGTTATGGCCACAGCCGAAGGGCAAGCACCGATTCCATTGTTCACATTCAGGATACTTTGCGTGCCATCTTGCAGTATATCTCACTTATGCAGGCGTACGACAAAACACCGTATCGCTGCGGCATCTACGGTCATGTCTCTCAAACTTTTCTCAATGTTCTTGACCTGCAACCCGAGGGAAATTCGTTTGGTGATCGTTCTCGGCAGAGCGATCAGGCAACACACGGTCACGAAATGATGGAAACCAGGTCAAGTTTTGGTCCGAAATCGGCGGAAGCCCAGGATGACGTGTCCGATGTGATCCTCTTGCCACAGATTAACGATGGTATCAATGTGCGGTGGGCGGACATCGCGGGGTGTGAGGAGGCTATCGCAGCATTGAAGTTAGCAACTGTTCTTCCGATGCGATTTCCGCAGTTTTTTCAGGGGTCGCGACGACCCTCACGTCGAGTGCTCCTCTACGGCCCACCCGGTACAGGCAAAACACTGCTTGCTGCTGCTGCTGCTGCAGAGTACGCAGCCCCATTGCTGACTATCTCCTCTGCGGACATTTTCAGCAAGTGGATTGGCGAGTCTGAGCGGCATGTACGGCGCGTTTTTGAAGCGGCTATTCAGCTTCCTCGATGTATTCTTTTCTTTGACGAGCTGGATGCGATCTGCAGCACCAGAGGTGGCTCTGGGGAGACTGAGGCCTCTCGGAGAATCAAGACAGAGTTGCTGCTCCGCATGCAAAGTGCAGATTGTGAAAAAGTCACAATTGTGGGTGCTACAAACATGCCGTGGGATTTGGACTCTGCTTTTCTTCGCCGTTTTGATCAACTCATATTTGTGGGGCTTCCCTCAGCATCTGCTCGTCGCCAAATCATCATGTCTGAACTAGAGCATGTACCGCACATCCTCAGCGATGGGGACTTTCAGTGGCTTGTTGACTCTACCAATGGTTACTCGTCGTCTGATGTTCGCAAGGTGGCACAGCACGCCGTAATGGACCCAATTCATCATCTCACCCAAGCGGGCTACGTCAGGTCTGTGCCTGTGGCCCTTTCTGTTGCTGACGCTTCAACATCACATGCATCAAACAACACGCACCGGTATGTGCCTTGCAGCGAGGAAGACGAAGGTGCACTCCCGCTATACGGCGTCCCCGCTACGGAGCTTAGCGTGCCCGAAGTTTGCCGACGTAATTTTGAAACATCACTTCGGGAGTTCCACCCAACGGTTTCGGCAAAAGAACTTGAAAAATTCTTACAATGGCGCAGTTGTGACAAGCGCCCAGCTACATGACATACGCAGACGCCTCTGCTCATATTTGTTTGATTACCTGCTGCATTGATTAACTTTTCTCCTCAGTTATTTTCATTGTCATACCTAAATAAAGCTCTTCACATTTATCCTTTATTGCAGTTCCTGTGGTGCTCTATGGCCTTTGATTTTACGGCATATTACTCTGTGGTCGATCCTTCACCTAATTTTTTGGGTTGTTATTGTTGTTGTTTCTTTAGTTCACTGTGAAGTTGTTCTTTTCTGTTTTGTTTTATTTTTTTTTGACGCTCTTTCTCGCGCCACCATCTTTTCTCACATTACTGCTTCTTTTTTTTTTTCTCCTCCTTTGTTTTTTTCGTGTTATTCACAACATGAAAAAAATATGTTGGCTGCTCGCTCGGGAATATTCTCTCATGGGTTGGGGATAAGACCATTTGCGACAGGACGGTGAGCTCTGCTGCATGCCCTCTGCCAATAGGGCCAAGCAGGCAGAGGGGAGTGAAGTGGAAAAGAATTGCAAAGTCAAGGCCCCTGTGGTCGATGTTCTGCAGTACCGCGTGGTAAAGGAGCACCACCATCACCGGTGGTTGCGCCAAGAGCGATTGCTGGAAATCACCCTGACGCATATTCACAACTGCAAACCACCCAAGCGAAAAGGTGAATCCCCAAAAATTACAAAGCGCTTTCTCTTGACCTCAATCACCATGATTGGGATCAGGGGGAAAAAAGCCTTCTCCATCCACGTCAGAAATGACCATGTGTACTACTACTGTACCCCAAGGGCGATAAACATTGCCTTTAAGATCCAGCGGTATGTTGCGGCGGCAAATGCTGTGGATGCTCTTCTTAGGCATGGAGACAGGCGAAGGACTCTTCTTATGAAACAACTCGTCACATGGACAATCCCACTACCAGGAACCCAGCAACCTCATGGGGAAAATGCTTATACTTACCAGAGGGTTCACTTGACAAAACTACGCTGTGCAATCAATGGGGCGTTGTTAAATGGAGCGGTCAGTGGAAGCGATGAATTGCAGCAGTTATCTTGTGTTTGGAGGATGAAGAGGGATGGAAGTGAAAAGGACTTGTTCGAGCTGCGCCGCGCAATGAACTCTGTTAGGGATTTGTGCACTAGCGATGTGGTGAAACAAAGCGAACTGTCTTCCAGTGGGGTATCACACTCAGAGATCGTCATGTGCGTGGAGGATATTATTCAGAGAATTTTGATAAGACCAAATTTTGAAAAGATCGTTTCGTTTCTTCGAGAGGATGAAGAGTTGAGCAAGAGAGAAGAGTTGTTTAGTAAACATCGAGAATTACTTCGAGGAAGATCTGCAGATGTGTTTGCTGTACCGAATGAGCTCCGCTCACTTGATTACAATCTTGCATTGCGTCACTTTGATCTCATGACGTCCATCAAAAGCCCTAATGATCTATTGGACCAAATAGTAAATATTGCTGCATGTATTTGCCTGACAGTATATGTGGCAGTGAACCTGCCGCCCCCATCCGACAGTCGTCGCAGAAGATGCCCCACTAAGAGAGAGAGTTGTAGCGGCTCTGCAATGCAAGACATCGGTTCACCACCTTCAGAGAAGGAGAGCTCTAAACTGTTCAAAGGGCAGAAGCATCCGGTGTTGCCCCTGTCAACCGAGCAGCTGAGGCCTGCGCATGTGGAGTCGCCCAACAAAAGGGGCTGCTATTCCCTGCCCATTTCTCTTTCCGTCGAGCGGGGTCTATCTGAACCGTTGGAGTTATCTCAATCGGTGTCAGTGGAAGATAACTCTAACAAGCACGCTCTCTTGAATTCCTCAGAGCCTTCTGTGGGCACTTCTATCGAATTAAGTAGTGAAGAGGATGTTTCCATCGTGCAATTTTGCAACGCCTCTGCTCTTTCGTCTCATATTAAAAAAGGTGGTCTCTGCGCTGACACTATGTTTCCTATCTTTGTTCACCTTTTATGTGAGACACAGATACCTGATGTTTGTCTTCTTCTTCGCTTTGCAGACATCCTCTCGGATCCTAGTGACACGTCAGAGCGCGCCTACTATTTTGCAACGCTTGGGGCAGCCGTTGCAGTGGTGTGCGAAGTGGATGAGACGGAATCAGCAGCAGCACCAGAATAAGAGACAGCTGAGCGTCCTCGAGAAGTGGTGGGAGAGAAGAAGAAATTTACGCGCGTAAGCCGAAGAATAGCGGGAAGGAAAAGCGATCTACTGCCGAGGGGTTGAGGAGGTGTCTTGTGCTGAAGGCGCTCTATGATGTTGATTTTCCGTGTGGTATGCTGCTTTTTTTTTTTCCTCTTTTATCCCCCGGTGTGTATGCGCTGCTGTTGGTTTGGATGTTGTTGTTTTTTTGTGCGTTGGGCCCCCCCCTCCCTTTTTTCTTCCACAAATCTGCACCCGTGCGCCACTTGAGCTCCAACGTTACAAAGGATTTATTTCTGTATTTTCTCGGTGCTTTGGTTATTGTTGTTTTGTTTTGTCTTGGGAGGAAGCGGGTGACAGGAAAGAGAAGAATAATGCGAGGGGTATTTCTCCAAATTGTTGTTCTCGCGCTGTGTGGTTTTGTCACGGTTGTGGTCGATGCGGAAAAGACGCCGGTTGTTGTCTTTATGTCTGCCGGAGACAGCACTGTCCCTGGAACGCACGAGTTGAGTTTCATTCAAGACAGAATGCGAGATGCTCGAACGGTTGAAATCCCATTCTGTCAATCCGCGTACTCTGGGCACCTAAAGGACAAGAATGGGATTGAATTTGCGGCGCTGGCTGTTATCACCGGCGCTGGCTACGCGAGCTCCACATCCTGCACGCTGCAACTCATGCGCTACTCGCCGTATGAACCCACGTCTGTTGTGTTTCTTGGCATTTCCAGGTTCTCACCGTTTAAGGGTGGCTTCGACCCTCTCGATAAGCCAAAGGGCTGTGGAGCTGTCGGGACCTCAATCGTGAAAAACGCCATTGGTAGCGCATGTGTGACTTCGGGGGCTTTTTTGCTGGAACCCGGTATTTGTGTGGAAATACCTTCCGAAAATCAATGCGCACGTCCAAATTGCGTTCGGTCAAACGAGGGCTCCACCATTAATAAGTTCTCTGTGGATTCTTCACTGGCTGATGCCATTCGTGCAGCCAACGCCGATGTGGAGTTTCCCCCAATACCTTCTATTGTTTCTAAAGGGCTACAGAAGTGGTGGAGCGCCAATGAGGCGGCTGAGCAACAGATCCCTCCCACAAAACCACATATCGTGGATTGCGTTGAAGCAACTGTTAACGCCATCTTTCTCGGTGCTGAACGTGACTACATATGCCGCGAGTACACAGCTGAAATGATGAAGTTTCCGATAAGTGAAGCTGTCTGTGTACAGGCCATGGAGGCCTTTGGGCTCCTGAAGGCAATGCTTGATTTTCCAGGAGTTAAGGTTGCCATTGTGCGGACGGCGTCTAGTTACAATATGTACCCCCTGAGACGCGTTGAAAACGATCGTTGGGAGCAAAACACAGACTACGTGCCTGCAGATGAACACAAAGTCTTTGTTGAGGCTTCAGCTCGTTATGCCATCGAGACGGCCGTCTTCGTTGTGGCTAACTACTTTCTCGGTGTAAAAAGTTGACTGTTCCTGTTAAATGCTTCCTTGTACAGTTGATGTCTCATCTAATAATTCTTTGTTTTTTTTTTCTGATCACGCGTATGTCTCTCTCTCTTTGTGTGTGTGTGTGTGTTTCTTATTTGGCTTCTCTGGAGGAAGATGTGCAAATAAGCGGTAATATTCGATGCTCTGTGGTGATTCTTGTCGCACCGCCTTCTCTACTAAACGATAAAAAAACGAGGGCTGTGTGAAATGAGTCTCTTTCTTCAATGATCAAAAATATTCTTACCTCACTCATCTCTTTACAAGATATAACACCTACGCAAGAGCTTTACTCCTGAATACACCACATGAAATGAAACAAGTGGTTATCTTTTGCTCTGATAGCAGGCACGCAATTGCTCTCTGTCGCTGCCCTGATCCTCGTAGGCCTTTCCGACATGTGCGAGAGAAAGTGGAGTTGGCTATAGCCCCGCTTATTGCAATTGATGGAGAACGTCTCAGGATGGTGAAAGGACCTACAATTTTTTCTACAGGACTGAATCAAACACAACATCATGGATATTTCATCTTGTCATTCTTTCACATCTTGACGGGCTCTACAGAACGCCGCTCACACAATGGCACTCCAAACCGGACAACGTTCACCACAAGGACTAACTGGGTACGGTAGTAAGCTGCCATGTTATTCCTCCTGGCGGAGGGGTCTTTCCTTTCGTACCGCCTTCACACATTTATATGGGCCACTATTCCATGAAGATACCAGACTCTACTGCTTTTTTGGGGGGTTGTTTAGCAGAGGTGCCAGTGTTCTGTTTGATCCCACCGAAGTATTTGTGGGAGGATCTGACCCGAATGTTGAGAACACTCTGCAGATTCAAGAGCTACGTTGGCGGTTATGTCTTCTTCTTCTCAACAGGCGCAGGAATCTTATAAAGCTGGAAGGCAAATCTGATAAATCGTTTCACGTAGTTGAAACAGTAATGCCATAAAGAAAGATAAAATGACTTTTGTAGAAGTCGTGATTGCATGAGGTGCGAAAGTTGTAATGACCGACTTCACTTTGGGTCTCATATCACTTCCAACGTTGGACTAAAAATCAAGTCCCTTTTTAGTGGCCGCAAGAGTTTCTACTGCATCGGTGCATGGGCGTACACCCCTTACAATTTCGGGTGATTTTCTGCCTTTACGAACACACTTTTGACCGATGGGAGGCGAACAGCCGGACTCGGGTATGCGATGTAGCCAACGGAGAACCAACACTTTATATCCCCCCATCAAATTGATGCTCACTCATGTTCGCTGTTTTGCTCTTCATTTCTGTGAGCCAAGAGGTAAGCGACAAACTAGAGGAAAACAATGGAGGAACTGAAGAACGTGTAGACCTTGACATGCTGCAACCTACAGCTTGCATTTGTTGATTATTATTCCTATTTTTTGTCTTTTTTTTTTTTGATATGTTGGCGTATGGATCCTTTCTTTTTTTTTTTTCCTTCTGCTTTTGTGCTCTTGTTGCTTTGGGTGTGGAGGGATAATTATGAACCGTTGCTCTGACGGATTCAGTTACCAGAGAAAGTAACACCATAAGCAGGGGGTGGCACACTCGTCAACAGGTGCGATTATTTTTGGTGTCTTTCTGTCCGTTGCGTCTATTCGTTTTTTTTTCTTCTTGGTTTCTCTCGTGGTGCTGACCAAATGTAGTGGAATGTCGTTACTAACAAATTCGCTGCTCCTCGTGTTTGTCGCGTTGGCAGCACATGTGTGTTTACTCCATTCAGAAAGCCCGTGGGTACCATGGGCGACGCAAGGCACCCGGGATGACGGCAGTACGACAGATGCCGCACGCCATGTGTACATGGTTCTCTCTGCAGACAGTGGGACGTACTCTGGGCGACATGAGTTGTATTACATTCGAAGCGCAATGATTAACGTAACCGAAGTTGAAATCCCCGACTGTCAGAGTGCCCACTTCGGCTATCTTGTGACCAACAAGGGTAAGCTCCTTCCCTCTTTGTTGGTTACTACTGGTATCTTTGTTACGAGTTCCACAGCATGCACACTTAATATCATGCAGGATGCACGTTATGTACCGAAATCGATCGTATTCCTTGGGACATCAGGAATATCGCCTACCGTTGGTGGCTGGAATCCCACTATTAAGGGTGGGTGTGGCATACTTACATCCCCCAGAAAAAATGCTTTGGGGAGTGTTTGTATCACCGATGCTGCAATACTGCAAGAATGTGGCATTTGCGTGGAGGAAACTTTCACCTCAGAGTGTTCCCGTCCGCAGTGTTCGCTGCATAACTCATCCTCCAGTTTTGGGAACTGCTCCTACCGTCATCCGACGTCGCTTGCAGCTGAAATGCGACGAGCAATGGAAGGCAAAGAGTTCCCGAAGATGCCGGACGTAGTGCAAAAGGGATCTACTTCTTTTTGGATGGCCCATCAAGCTGTTGAGGATCACACGCCACCAACAAATCCACGCTTGTTGGATTGCGCGGAGACAAACACAAACCAAATTCTTGCTGGAGCACGCAGCGATTTCATTTGCCGTGAATACAGTAGTGCTTTACTCCCTGAGATTCCGTTTGAGGATCACACATGCGTGCAGGCGATGGAAGGGTTTGGGTTTTTGCACGTCATGTCACGCTTCCCGAAGGTTCCAATCGTGCTGGTGCGTGCAGGGTCTAATTACGACATGTATCCCATGTCGGTATCCGGTGAGACAAGTGATGGAACACCCTTGTGGGTGCAAAATGAATCATTCATGCCGTATTCGGAATATGATGAGTTCACGAAGGCGTCCTATCGATACGCTGTACTTACTTCAAGCATGGTAGTATTAAACTACCTGACAGGAAATTCAGTAATAAGTGTGGATTAGTATTCTAATAGTAAGAGGAGCGTGTAAGCTTGTTTTTATCTATTTTTTTTTGTTTTCTAATACTCCTGAGTATTTGCCTTTGATTGTCGGTGCGTATGTCTTTTCTGATGTTTGGTCTTGTTTACTTGCTGAAAAACTTTTCATTTTTATTTTTATTCTTTTTCTTGTAGGGCCTTGAGAAAAGAATATATACAAGCATTTTGGGGGAGGTCTACTTTTTCCACAATTACTCCCTAAGATGTCAATTTAGTTGACCTTCTCCCCCCCTCTCCTTGCTTTGTTTGATGTAGAGGGTTAAGTAGTCGTACGTATTTTTTTTTTTTTTGCTGAAAGGGTTTTGTTTCTTTACCGCCCCACCTACTCCTTATTCCTTCCGCGCAGAGTGGTCTCAAAAGGTTGTGGGCCGCTATCTCTTTGATTTATATTTGTTTGAGTTACGCTGTTTAAGTCTTGTGGACAACTTATCCATGACGTTTTATTTGACCTCACAGAAAACATTCTAGTAGAAATATATCAGGTTTCTTTTTGTTGTTGTTGTTGTTGTTTCTTCCCTTGACCTATGCTTACTGTGTAACAAAGGGATCCGGACCAAAAGGGGAAAAACATATTCCGGGAACGGATTGGAAAATGACAATACGTGTTGTGCTTCAGAGTGTGGAGAAGGCTGCCATTCTAGTTGACAACGCGGAGCGCTTCGTTAGTATCGGTTGTGGTGTGATTGTCTACGTTGCCTTTCTCAACGACGTGGAGGAGGACGCACTGCTGCACGCCGTGAAAGCCATTGTAGCCGCAAAGGCATTCCGACACAATCCATCGGGTGGCCCGTCACCGGATTCCACCATATCGCTCCTCGAATACCCAGTCGCCGATATTCTCATCGTGCCGCAAGCATCTCTTGGTGGGAAGCTCAAGGGGCGCAACATTCAGTTTCACTCACTGGTAGATAAATCCAGGGGGCGAGTGCTTTACGAGCAGTTCTGCCAGCTTCTGCGTGAGGCGCGTGGTGTAGTTTCGGCTGCTGTTGATTCCAACGGTGCACCGTTAAATGAGATGGCGGGTAGCTGCGACTCTAAGTGTGCTGGTCGCGTTATTAATGGGACATATGGTAATCGTCAAGGGCTCCGAATTGAATCGGAAGGACCGTTTACGCACCTGTTGGACTTTTGAGTGTGTGGTGTGGTCCTCAACTTTTGAGTTTTTTCCTCTTGCACTTCTTGCCCCGTGGGGTGTCTCAATGCCCGCCGACACTACAGTCCTATTTTTTTTTTTTTTTTACTTTTCTTATTTCAGTGTACTTCTTCCTTCCATCATCACTTGTGGCTTTCATTCTTTGGTGTGCATCTCATCTCGTTGCTTGTCTTATTATTATTATTATTATTATTTCGGGGGTCGTTACGTGCGGATGGCAGTTAGGCAGAGTGTCATGCGCTGTAGTGGTCTCCTGAAAACTCATGCTGCTGGAAACCTCATTGTTTGTGTCCCTAAGGTGAACGCTGCAGGAACTCAATGGACCCCGCAGCAGCATTGCTATCGGCAGCTGATGAAGAGTCTTCGAGCTGCCTCTTTTCATGACCGATCGAAACTCTTTTGGGCGCGTCATCGAGTACTTGTAGAGTTTTATAAGTATTCAGACGAAACGAACGGGGATGCTGTGCAGCAGACAGTGAACATTGGTCTCGAGGTTGCAGCGTTTATTGAACAGCACATGCGCACAGATGTGGAGCGTATAATCAAGCACAACGAAACGATGATGACGCTTCCCGTGGAAAGGGCCAAGAAGTTTCGTAGTGATTATCTTCTTGCTGAGAGGCAGCATGAATCGTGGTGTAAGCAGCGGATCAAGGGCATCTTAAAGCGCCGTCCGCCCCCACCGTTTCCCTTCTTTTGAAGGTGTGCACTTGGGATGGAATCTCAGCCCATCAGCAAGGAGGCTCTTCTGCATAATTCACCCATTATTATTGTTTTGGTTGTTGCTGCCCCTTTCTCTCCCTCTGTCTCTCTGAATGTGTGTCTGTGTGCGTACTCGTGCCTCTTCTTCTTCTTCGGTAACAACAACAACATCAATACCAACAACCCTCATGGTGCATACAAGACGGCATTGTATAGGTGAATTTAACTCGTCTGCGGAGTAAAATGAATAAGCCGGTCATTCTGGTGGAACACGATGATGGTTCCTCCATAATGGTTCATTCACAAGGCGCACATCTTACTAGCTGGCGCAACACGAAAGGTGAGGAACTTTTGTACACAAGTCCGACTGCACTATACGAGAAGGGTGTGCCTATCCGCGGTGGTGTTCCCATCATTTTTCCCCAATTTGGAAAACTCGGACCTCATCCAGCGCATGGCTTTGCTCGTGTTGTGGAGTGGACTGTGAAGGAGGTACGGAACGGAGTTGCTTCCTTTTCTCTCGATGTTCCATCACGTGATCTTCAACTCAAGAGTGACAATTTTGATAATGAAACCAAGACAACGTCTTCATCCTTATCTTCATGCGTTGTTTCGCTTCTATACACCATTATATTTAACAACAACCAGTTGCAGCTGCAGATGGACATATGCAATGGAGATGCTCTGGCAGATGTTGGGTTCATGTTTGCTTTTCATACATACTTCTCGGTTTCAGACATCACGAAGACAATGGTTAACGGGCTGAACTTGACGTCTTACATAGACAATTTGGCTAAGGATCGAAAAATTCTTCCACCGAAGCCTATTTGGACTATCACAGAGGAAACTGATCGGATATACCCTAACCAGCACTGTGCCATTTTGCTGATGGACATTGCTAGGGGACGGACTCTGCACATATCGGGGGTAAACACTCCAGATGTTGTCTTGTGGAACCCTTTTACGAAGAAAGCGGAAAAGCTTCGGGATCTTCCTCCAGACGCCTACAAACATTTTGTCTGTGTGGAACATGGAGTGATTGAAAAAAAGGTTACGTTGCCCCCCCTTGGCACATGGAAGGGAATTCAGTGTATCACGTTGCTCCCCCGCTCCAGGGTGTAGTCACGTATCCCCTTTTTGGTTTTTTTTTTTTTTTATTTCATGTCCCACAAAAAAGAAAAATATGATGATCCGTTGTTTATGTAAGAGGAATGGGTTGTAGGCTTTCCTCACACCCCCATTTTGGTGTTTGTTTGCTTGCTGTTCGTGAGCAGTTGGATGGCGCTGTGCCTCCTCTTGTTTCTATTTTTTCCCTCGTATTCCAAGCACGCTAACACATGGGCCGCTAGAGGCGTAGGGGTGGAACAAAGGCATAGGGGAGACTGAGACATGTGATCATCAGGCTTTTTCCCTTTTTTTTTTTACATCTGCTTTGGTGATTGGTGCTTGTGTTTCTGCATCGTAGTGTCATTGCCGTCATCCTGGTGAAACGAGGGGTAAAACAAAACCTCTGACCTCTGCACTGTGCCTTTTCTCACACTCTTTTCTGATGTTTTCTCCTGCCAACCCCCACACTATCTTTCTGTAGCTGCGTGTAGCGAGCGACATTTATTCACTCAGACACGTTTTGAGTGGGGACGGTGATAATCACAACCAAAGAAAATAGGACAGCAAGAGGTCTCTTGGAAGCCCGTATTGCTGAGTGAGGGACTAAGTGCAGTCGTCTGGGAGTGGGCGTGGATCAGCGATGTGGGAGGCGTCATTCGCTGCGATACCGTCGGACTCTTCCCTCCGCAGCCTGCTCATCTCGAAGCTGATCGATCTTTTGCTCTCAGACATAGTGAAGCAAAAGCCCCGAGCCCCGCTCAGTCTTCTCTCCACGCTTCAACGCAGTTTGGTCAATCATTCGACGGAGTATTATAAGTCTGTGGTAGATAACTTTGACCGGTGTGTGGTACAAATAACCAACAATGGATTCTCGGCAGCACTTGGACAACCTCTCTTCTTTGCCTGCCCACAGCAGGACGGAACTATACTGGAGCTCTTTCCACATGGCGCATCCGTGGCGGTCACCGAGGAGAACCACAAGTTTTTCTTGCGGCTACTTCTAAAAATGAAGCAAAAGGTGTCTATACAACTCCGAGACTTACCTGTCTCACCCAAGCTGCATCGTAGCGGAAATTATTACCCGTTGGCCTGTTTGATCATCGAGCACCTAACAAATGTGCAATCCCAGTGGTGCATAGACAACGAAGAGGATTGGAATGCTCTCGATATGCTGTATTGTGTGCCCTTCAACGGCCATATGTACGATATCAGTCCTGGGATGCGCAATGAACGGGTTCCATTTGCAAATGCCATAAGTTTTGGTATCAATGCAAGAAGAACGTTGCTGCAGCTTATGGAGGCATATCGGAATTCTTTTCATGTCGCTTTTTTACCAACAGAAAACTTTCTCCGGCATGTTTGGATAATGTCACGTGGATATTTGGACTTTTTGCGCGTTCTCGAGACGGCGAATACCCCACTTGGAAGGCCCATGAGCGTGGAGGAGTTTAACAACCTTCATCTCACGTACAGTATTCCTTTTGGCAACTGTATTGTCCCTCTCTTTCCCGGTGGGGAAGGTGTACCTGTGGAGTTTGAAAGGCGTGACCATTTTGTGTCCCTGTCGTCAGCAAAGCTAATGGAACTGGCGAGAACGAACGAGATCAATGATGGTTCATCTGTTCTCTCAGAAATACGGGCGACTAAATTGTCGTCGTCAGAGAAGAAGTTTTGGGATGCAATTGAAGGCATCAGGCGGAATCCAGAAATAAAACCTGGTCTTAGCTTTGTCATCAAAATTATGAACCAAACCATTTTGCTCAGGGAGAATGGTGGTGCCATCACCGTCACGAGAGACAATGTTCAAGAGTACATTAACCTCATATGTGCTAAAAAAGATGTAATTCATGCGGCTTTTGTTGAAAGTGACATCAAGAAGCGAGTGAATGCCGCACGAATAGATTATCCAGTGCATTCTGGTGTAGAGCGATTGAAGTCATTGGAGTGTTACCCGCCGTGGAATGCCCCTTCTTGGAATACTTTCACTCTAGAACCATCTGACCTTGGAAACGAGATGTTTCAGATCATGCAGGGCGTCAAAGATTACAAGGACATAATGAAGCCTGAGGACTACGGTGGCCCCTTCTTTTCCTTTGCCATTCCTATTCGTGGCAAAGGGCTCTACCATCTGCTGCCTCGGGGCGACACTATTCCTGTTACGTGTTCAAACTATGAGGAGTTCTTGGAACGTCTCCATTACGAGAAACGGAGGCTCCAAGCCGTCAACTCTGCCGCTCAGACGAGTACTCCGTGGGAGAAATCTTTGAAAGCTACTACGGAGTCAGATACCAAAGTTCAACCTGGTGATTGGGTTCCCCCTATTTGCACCGTTCTGTTGACGGCAAACAAAAATGAGAATACTAACCGACACAGGAGTGGTGCTTCTTGTAGGATTCCACCAGATATAATGACAGTCGCAGCCGCGGCTACTCTTGACGAACTTGATATGTATGAAGCCAATCTACTGACGTTGAAGAAGGTAAAGGATCGGGTGTCTCTAAAGGTGTTTGAGGACTTTTCCCTTCGGTACGCATTACTGATTGGTGGTCAGGAAGTGGAATTGCTTGATGGCGGTCGTCATCGTTTCGTTGCGGTGCAGGAGCTGGACAAATACGTGGACATGGCACTTAGCAAACTGAATGAGATAAGGGACTGTATTCTCACTCAGAATCGGGCGAATGACAGTGAACTCAGTGCAGTCAAACAGGAGCGCCAGTAGCGGCACAGGCTCCCATAGAGTACAAGAAAAAGTTATGATGATGTCCTTTTTTCTGCAGCACTTGCAGGCGAGTTTTTTTTTTTTCTTCTCTTACTCATTTTCTAGTTCAAGGAATGAGTTTTGTTTGTCTGTTTTGGTTACTGGTGAGGCAAGTTTCTTATGTTTATATATATATATATATATATATATATATATATTTAATCTTTTATTACGGTTTCTTTTTTTTCCCTTTTTGGAGAGGTTGAAAAAACGGGGAAATTGTGTAGGCTGTCGCGGGCTATTTGCTTCGTGAAGGATGGAGGGAACATGACTTGTTTAACCGCGTTATCCTCTTGCCCCCTCCCCTACACACACACTCAGGGAATATTCGTCAATTATAACTCATAGACTCATCTCGTCCCTTGATTTTTTTTTCTTTTTTACAGGGGAAGTGAGGAGTGTAACTTGTATATATATATATATATATATATATATGTGTGTGTGTGTGTGTGCGTGTGTGTTTGTGTGACGGTGTAGGGTGGAGGTGGGAGCCATATGCATCTATGTTTTCTTGTTTTTCGTTTTCTCTCTGCTCCTTCATCTCGCACCCTATGTTGTACACATACGCGTATAGACTGATGTATGCGCACCATTTGTATTTTGGTCCACCCACCCCCACCTCCCCTCATCTCCTCATTTTTCTGCTTATCTGCCATTAAATCAAAACGAAATAGGAGTAATACCTCTATTTCAGTTACTGCAACTGAATATAATTTTAATTCCACCACTAACAGGTGTGTATACACACATATATACGTGTGTGCTTGCCCCCGTGCATATAAGAGGAAGAATGAGAGAATAAAGCGTCAGAACAGGACAACTAAAGAGCATAAGAGTGGTGGCCATCCTATGGGAGGGGGAGGAGGTTCTGCACTTCCTCGCTCGATTACACGCTTCTGCTACTTGTGTTGTTTCTTTCTCTTATTGTTCTCTGTTTGACTTTCAGCCTACCTTCTGCCTGCTTGACATCGCTCTCTTCTCAGAGCTGTCGCCTGTGGTGCGCCTCCTTCTTTTCTTTCTGCCTTCTTCCGAAGAATCTATAGGGAGAGGGGGGTGTTCGCTAAAGTGCGCATTCTGACTTGATGATGGCTTTATCTTTTGTCTTATTTTTCTGTTACAGGTTTGAACTCTTCCCCACCGGTCACCCCCTCCCCCCGGTGTTCGCGTCCTCAATCGTCTCGCTAGGGGAGAGGTGGCTGCCAGCCCCTCCCCCTCTTTCTTTTTCCTCATGTGTGTGTGTGTGTGTGTGTGTGTATGTAAGTGAGTGAGTTGCCTGATTTGTTCTTTTATTGGGTATGAACTCTGTATCTTGCAGTCGTGTCGACCCTCACAACAGTAATACATGCTCGTGTAGATGAACGCAGGTAGTTGACCGCCGTTTTGCGAGCCTTATTCATCCCCTTTCGTTTTTACTTTCAGTTTTTTTGTTATGTTCAGCTCACACACTGTCAGTGCGCATATACACGTACTATCTTAATGGCAACTTCATGGTGGAAGAGTAGTCTGAGATCATCGAGGTTCCGAGAGCGCGTTGTGTTTGCCGTTATGTTTTGTTTTGTTTGCTTGTTTCGTGGATTGTTTGTGGGGTGATGTATGGAGTATGAGCAATTGATAGAGTATTGAGAACACAGAGGGCAAGGCAATATAAATGCCCTTGTATGTATGTATGTATAATGCGGGGGGACTCAGTCTTCGTTTTTTTTTATTTAAAACTCTTTCCTGCTCCTCTCCTCTTTTTTTTGGTGTGTGTGTGTGTGTGTTTCTATCGAGCTTTTCAATTGTAGTTAGAACTTCTACTGAAAAGGCCACACCTTTCTTTTTTCTCTCTGAAGAGAGCTAAACTAATAACACCTGGTGCTACGAGTTTGAGAGGATGAAGTGCGTTGTTGGACCCTTTCTTCTTGCTTCTGGCATGGGATCCCTGTGCGCAGTGGGTACATTAACTCTGTTTACCGCAATCTGGTTTACATTAATCATCTACCTCTCTGGCGTCATCCCAGAAAACGACTACTTTCCTCCAGCATGGTTCGAAAGTAATATATTCGGTGTTATTTATCGTCTTTATTGCTCCAACGTGATCGGTTACCAGTACCTGAGAGGACTGATGCACGCACGTCAGAGTCTTCCCCATTCCGATTATCGACACGGCGTTCGTTGTCTGGGTGAAGTGCCAACGCCACCGGCATCATTCCTTGCAGGGATTGAGTCTGATTTCGAATTCTATAAGCGTGGGGGCGCTGTGGTGGACCTGGTGAATCTCGGAAAATCTGAGATGATATATAATGGTGTTGTGGTGGTCCCTGTGCCGATTTTGGCTGATAACTATGCCTATCTTATTCTGAGTTTTGCGAAAAAATGCTGTGCTGTGGTTGACCCTGCGGATCCCGGACACTTGCTGCACATGTTGAGAGTAGTCCGAGTCCTGACAAAGGTGGATTTTCTCTTGACAGATATCCTCACCACTCACAAGCACTGGGACCACGCGGGGGGTAACGTGGAGATACTGAATCAGGTTCGGAGCGGAAACACAGAATATCAAGAACTTGTCTCTTCGCAGCTGAAGATTTATGGATCTTCACGTGATAAACCGCATGCATGCACCAACTTTGTTGAAGATGATGATATATTGAGTGTCGCTGGTGATGGTGTGAAGGTAGCTGTATTTGCGTCACCTGGTCATACTGCTGGCTCTGTTTTGTTTCTTGCGGGCGACGTTGCTCAGAAGCCTGACGCACCACAGCGTCTCGCCCTCTTCACTGGAGATTGCATCTTCTGTGGGAGCTGTGGTGCCATGTTCGAGGTCGCCTGCGTTGAGGAAGTACTTCAGACAGTGGATTTGTTTCATGGTGATAAGCTACAGACACATCCGGCAACCAAGACGGTAGTCTCAGCAGATGATGTGCTGGTGTATGCTGGCCACGAGTATACTGAGCATCTACTTGAAGGTTTGATTACGTCGCAGAGAGTGAAAGAGGGGGGAGCAGCGGAAGGATGCGATGTAGAAACGTTGGCGTACAAAAAAGAGTTGGAGGATGCTATGAGAACTACACGTCGGCTGCGTTCCATGTGCCTAACGGACGACATCAGCAGCTCCGTGTGTACTGGTAAGAACACGGGTGGAACAAGGGCTCTGCCTGCCTGCACAATGCCATCGACTCTGGCCATTGAAAGGAAAATTAATTCGCTTCTCAAAATTCGGCGATCCATCTTGGAGGATCTCCGGGGAACCCGCTTCTTGCAGAAAAAGTTGTCTGCTCTCATAACCAGGCCGACTCATTGCCGGACACTAGAATAGCGTGCGTAGAGCAATTGATGCGGAATGCACCTTAGCGGTATATCCTTTTTTTCGAGAGCGAGAGAGAGCCTGCTATATGAGTGGTATTATCACCTGACTATTTTCCTTAAACTTATCTCTTCCTTTTCCTTTTACTGCATTTAAGAAAACTGTAGAGTGCGACGCCGTCTATCTAATCGTGCGTGGAATGGTAAACGAGCATGGAGGGGGGGGGGTCTTCGAGTGTTTGTAGCGCACAATGGGCCTTCTTCATTTCACTTTCAGTCTCGCCCTGCTTTGAATCCGGGGCTTTCGTGCAATATGCAAGGCTTTGTCACCCTCGAAAAGGGAGTTTGTCTCCTTAATACGGGACAAGATGATACTCCTTTGGGGGGGATTTTCGACGGTGCATGCTGTCGTTTACAATGAAGCGGAAGGAAGGTTTTCTGGAGGCGTTTGAAGAAGCACGTCAGCATTTGAACAACGAATAGGCAGCAACTGAAGCCCAAAAATCGGTGCTGGCATACCAATACGAGTGTGCAAAAGTTGAAATGAGGGATGAAAAATTCCGCTTATATCAACCAGCTCAACAACAAATGAAACAATCACAGGATTAGTTGCTTCAGCATGAGGTATCATCGAAGAACGAGGGGGGCGCAAATTCAGGAAATGACAGCCGCCTGCAAGGCGGCCGTCAGCAAAGCCCACAGTCTCCACCACACGCCGCCCCTCCATCTAAACCCGCTATAACTGTCCGGATTTGGAAAGGCGAGAGGAACGGAGAGGTTTCAGGAAATCGCTCGGAATTGGGCATACGGAGGAGTCCAGGGGTCGGAGAAAAAAAGAAACGGCAGACGTGGAAGGATGACATGTGCCACGGAGAAAAGATACGCACTTTTCGAGGAGCAGTGGAATACATGGTGGAGTATTCCCCAAGAGAGCTCCTTACGGCGTATCGCAGAGTATTCCGAATGCCTTCGAGGCTTGGGAAAATGTCGTCCTCGTGGAAGGAAGCTTTGCTTGATTTAATGCACTTTTCTCAGCAATTGTATCATAGATGGCGTATTTTCCACACAGTTGTGGATCATCTGGAGATTTCCTGCTAAAATCTTCGGGACACAGTGAAGGAACCATACAAAAAGGAAGATTGTTTTTTTTTTTTGAGAAAGCGGCATCAAAAGCTAAAAAGAAGAGTAAGAATCACTTTTTCCCCGCCACAGTGTCAGGCGCGGTGTTTCTGATGCAGTTGCATCGGGCACTGCGGCACGACCTGCCGGGTTGGCATGGCCAGAAAAGAATTATTTAAGTCAAAACTGGATGTTGCTAATTTGACACTGGCCGCAATGAAAATTGGTCAAGGGCGGTTAAATACACTAATGGGGAATGAACCCGTACGTCCATCTCTGGATGTACCAAGCGTGGCTATACTTGCTACGGATGCCTCCGCGTAAGGATGAGGGTGCAGTTTTTTTCAAAGACAGTGGAGAAATTTCGGTAGCATGCGGTGCATGGGAAGTCACTCTTCATCAAGGATAGAAAGGTGGATACCATTCTCTTTTTTACATGCACCCACTACTGCACTGCAGATGATAATAAAAACAAGGCACTTCTTCTTTTTTTTTTTTGATATACACAGGCACTCCCTTCATTGATTACCTTCGTGAAAACTCGCTCCTCCACATCAAGTGCCTCCTTCAAGTTTGTGTGCAAAGTGGGTTGAGATGCTGCCTGTACCTCCTCATTTATCGGGAAAGTCTCACATGGAGAGTTACATCACGACATCCAGTGAAGGACTTTAATGACATGAGTTCTTACTGCTTCTTTCAATCACTCCTGTACACCACGTACACGGTTCGCACAGAACATACTTTCTTTTCTTTTTTCTCTCTGAGGATTAGGAAGTGGGGATAGACCAGTATTGTTTCCCAGAACTCATTGCAGTAATCCCCTTTTTTGCCTTAATCATCTCCTAATCTTGACGCAGTTGTAAGTATGCTCCCCGCTGCTCCGTACAATATGCTTGGTGGGTCAGTGCTAGACAACTCCGGCCTGCAGGTTCCTGTTACAGGGGTTGCTGCAGCTCTTTCGTCTGACGAGGTGGAGATTATCCCAATTGGCAGTGGAGGGGAAGTCGGCCGATCATGCATCGTTGTTCGTTACAAGGGTCGCTCCGTGATGCTGGACTGTGGCAATCACCCAGCGAAGAGTGGTCTGGACTCTCTCCCGTTTTTTGACAGCATCCGATGTGATGAAATTGACCTTGTGCTCATAACACACTTTCATCTTGACCACTGTGGTGCATTACCATATTTCTGCGAGCAGACGACTTTCAAGGGCCGCGTCTTCATGACAAGTGCGACCAAGGCCTTTTATAAGATGGTGATGAACGACTTTCTGCGTGTTGGTGCAAGCGCTAATGATATTGTAACGAATGAATGGCTGCAAAGCACAATAGAGAAAATTGAGACGGTTGAGTACCACGAGGAGGTAACAGTGAACGGCATTCGCTTTCAGCCATTCAACGCGGGTCATGTTCTGGGGGCCGCGCTCTTCATGGTTGACATTGCTGGGATGAAGACACTGTACACTGGAGATTTTTCTCGCGTCCCGGATCGCCATCTCTTGGGAGCCGAGGTACCGCCATACTCTCCAGACATCCTCATTGTAGAGAGTACAAACGGCATACGTGAGTTAGAGTCGCGCGAGGAGCGGGAGGCCCTTTTCACTAATTGGGTACATGATGTCGTGAAGGGTGGTGGACGGTGTTTGGTGCCGGTGTTTGCGTTGGGCCGCGCCCAGGAACTTCTGCTTATTCTTGAGGAGTACTGGGAAGCACATAAGGAGCTGCAACACATCCCTATTTATTACGCATCTTCTCTGGCGCAGCGATGCATGAAACTGTATCAGACATTTGTCAGCGCAATGAATGACCGTGTTAAACAGCAGCATGCAAATCATCGCAACCCCTTTGTCTTCAAGTATATTCACTCACTCATGGACACGCGTTCTTTTGAAGATACTGGACCGTGCGTCGTGTTGGCCTCACCTGGTATGCTTCAATCGGGTATTTCTTTGGAATTATTTGAACGGTGGTGCGGTGACCGTCGTAATGGTATCATCATTGCTGGGTATTGCGTTGATGGCACGATTGCGAAGGACGTTCTCTCCAAACCAAGGGAAATAACCAAACCGGATGGAAAGATACTTTCTCTCCGCATGCGAACAATTCAAACCGTCTCGTTTTCTGCTCATTCTGACAGCAGGCAAACACGTGATTTTATTCAATGCCTTCCCAAGACGCAGCATGTTATTCTTGTTCACGGCAACGTTGGTGCAATGGGACAGTTGAAGAATAAACTTCAGCAAGACTTTGCAGAACGTGGAGTGAAGGTCTATGCCACGAAGAACCAAGAGGCAATACGCATTCCCTTTAGCGTGCAACGCACAGCAAAGGTTATGGGCAGTCTCGCGAGCACCACAGCCAGAGATGGTGAGTTTGTCAGCGGTGTCTTACTTGTATCTGGACAGCACGCATACAGCATTGTGCATCCCACCGACATTCCCCTCTTTACAGACCTTGACGTGGTGCAGATTCAACAGTCCATGGTGTTACCCCTTCCAAGATACAGGTCAGCACTTGAAGTTTTGGAGGTTTTGCAGCGCTACTTCGCACAGAGCCAGATGTTCCAAGGGACGGCACCACAGCACCAAGATGCAGCAATTGTGGATGGAAACAGTGGGGAGGCTGACCGTGCGACAAACACCACGCGCATAAGCATTTCTAACGATGTATGGGTGGACGTACAGCAAAGTGCGAGGTCACAGACAACGCTTACCATAGCATGGATAACCAGTCACCGTAACGATCTTCTTGCGGATGTTACATGTATTGCCTTAACAAAGATTATGCACGAAGAACACAGCGCAGATTCTACAGACCCACTTCCCGTTGATGTTTCCGGAAATGATCGTCTTTTCCGGTTAAAATGCTTCCACCACATGATGTCGCAGTTCTATCCCTCCGTGAACACCAACCTCGGGACAGGCGTCTGCACCTTGGTACTTGAAGACGGGCAAGTGGCAACAATTACGGACTGCATTGAGATTGATCTTCAGGACAGCAATAAATCGGGTTATTCCTCCGACGAAGTAAATCGGCTTAAGATGATTCTGAAACGTGTATATCTGACGCTCTTCCCTATTCCTGTTGATCAGGGCTGGTGCGATTGTGGAATGATCCACGGGGTGGAACCAGTACCCGCCGAGGCTGCATGACACAAACTAGGAGAGGAAGAGGAGGCAGTTAGTGTGTTTCTTTATCTGTTGTCCCCCCCCCCCTGGATGCCGTAGCCGCATCACCAATTTTTTTTTTTTCGTAACTACTCTAAGGAACGGATCCTAACAACGTTGTGTTGTGTTGGTAGTGGTGGGAGATCGTGTCGGCCTTTTTCTCGTTCCTGTCTCTTGTGAGATTCTCGTCATGAGGCATTTGAATTCAACCACTCTCTCGTTTCTCTCCCTCCACCTTCCCTATGTTTCTTAGATTGTTGTTGTTGTTCTTGCATTATTTTTCAGCTGATTTGTTCGACTTATTTCTTCTTTTTTTTCTTTGGTTTGCCTTTTCTTCGGCATCTCTTTGCTCTTGTACCAAACTCTGATTGCTTTGGTTCGGGGTGTTTGTGTTGGCGTGTGTATTGGCACGCAGCACGCTGAAGGGTGTGGCACACGTGATGCCAACGCAGGTGGAGAAGCGAAAAATAAAGGTAAAGAAAGAGGAGGAGGAGGCAGAGGCAAAAAAGGAAAAGAAGGTAGTTGTAAAGGATGAAGACAGCAACCCAGAGTCCGATGAAGACGAAGAACTCAACTGGTGGGAACAGGATAACGTCCGCTTCACTACGAAGGGTGAGAAGAGGTGGGACACGCTGTGCCACAACGGCGTGATGTTTCCTCCAGAGTACGTACCCCACGGCATCCCCATCTTGTACGAGGGACGTGAGTTCGTCATGACTCCAGAGGAGGAAGAGGTGGCGACAATGTTCGCTGTGATGCGTGAGCACGACTACTACCGCAATGAGATTTTCCGCCGGAATTTTTTTCAGAGTTGGCGGGAGATACTTGATAAGCGCAAGCATCCGATTCGTCGCCTGGAGTTTTGCGATTTCGCCCGCATTTTCGATTGGCACCAACAGGAGCGCGAGAAGAAAAAGAACCGCACTAGGGAGGAAAAAAAGCAGTTGAGATTGGATGCCGAAAAGGAGGCAGAGCCATACAAGTGGTGCATTTGGGATGGCAAGAAAGAGCAGGTGGCGAACTTCCGCGTGGAGCCCCCAGGGTTGTTTCGCGGCCGTGGGGAACATCCAATGATGGGGAAGCTGAAGAAACGTGTGATGCCGGAGGACGTCACCATCAACTTGGATGAGCACTCGCCCATCCCGGACCCACCCAAGGGACACCGCTGGAAGGAGGTCTTGCATGATCATAACGTGACGTGGTTAGCGATGTGGCGCGATTCTATTCTTGGCAGCTTCAAGTACGTCATGCTTGCACCTTCCTCTACCATCAAAGGTCAGTCCGACATGTTGAAGTTCGAAAAGGCACGGGAGCTGAAGAACTACGTCGACGATATTCGAAAATCCTACACGGAAGATTTCAACTCGAGTGACATGATGATCGCACAACGTGCAGTTGCCATGTATTTTATCGACAAGCTTGCGCTTCGTGTGGGTAACGAAAAGGGCTCGGACGAAGCCGATACGGTGGGCTGCTGCTCTCTCCGTGTAGAGCATGTCACACTTAAGCCGGACAATGTGGTGAAATTTGACTTTCTCGGAAAAGACTCCATTCGTTACGAGAATGAGGCTGTTGTGCTGGCACAAGTTTACGAACTGCTTCGTCGCTTTATTAGGGGAAAGAAGCCTTCCGATGACATATTTGACAAGATTACACCGACCACTTTGAACGATCACTTGAAGTCCTTTATGAGTGGCTTGAGCGCCAAGGTATTCCGTACGTATAATGCCTCCATCACGTTAGATCGTTGGTTCAGGGAGAAACCTGTGGACTCGTCATCCTCCCTGGCTGACAAACTCGCCTACTTTAATAAGGCCAACACAGAGGTTGCCATTCTGTGCAATCATCAACGCTCAATTCCAAAGAGCCACCGTAACACAATGAACCAGCTCACAGCTAAATCAAATTACTCGCGCACTATGATCGAAATCCTTACGCGCACAAAAGAGACGATCAGTAAGGGCTCCGTGGAGAAGGCAGCGAAGGAATTTTTTCTGGCACTAGACGAAATGCAGTACAAATGGCTTGAAGCATATGGCACCGAGGAGCAGAAAAAAGAATATGACGCGATTGTCCTAAACCGAGGAGCGCCACGTCTTCGTAGATCTAAGCCTACGTCGAAATCCAATGGAAAAAAGACCAAAAAGGGGTCGGCCAAAGCATCGAAAGGCAAAAAGAGTGTCGCCACATCGAAGTCAAAGAAGGCATCATCCAAAAATTCTAAACGGGGAAAGAATGCAAAAGAATCTGAATCCGACACTGACGATGAATTGCTGGCAGATATTGTGAAGAAGCACCAACAAAATAATGGAAAAAAAAAGAGTGTAAAGCGCAGTCGGGAGGAGAAACCCATGGCGGCAGCAAACGAGGAAAGTGACGATGATGACGTTCCCATCAGTGAACTGCTCTCGAAATAAAACATTTCTGGTGCAATTCTCTATGTCTTGTTGGGAAAGTCTGCTGCACTTGCCATGTGTGTCTCAGATTGTACTTTGAACGGCTATGAAGCTAGCTAGAAACCTCGCCTTAGTGCCTCTATTTCCTCACAACACAGTTGTTGATGTTGTTGTTACTTTTCATGGTTTATTTTTCTTTTCCTCACTTTCCACCGCCACCTTTTTTTTTTTTGCTTCGGAGATAGAAGAGTGTGAAACTGCATTTGTGTTTGTGGCCATGTGTATTTAGAGGTGCTGTGGAAGCCGGGTTGAAGAGGACACCACTGGCATGGGCATTGGGAAGATGTTTCACGCTTGTTAATGTGCCATTTGCGCCGCAGAACGTGGAATAACCCATCGGGTAGAGACTCCAGCGGCGAGGGTGGGGAAAAGAGGAATTACTGGGGTGTACTGGAGACCAACATACACGTGAAAAGATATATATATATATATATATATATAATGTCATGTGGTGATACGGCTTACTTATCTCCACGTCCACGCTCGTTCACCTCTCGGTGTGTATGTGCTCTTTCTTTTTTCATTATTACCTCTTCTTTCGTTCCAGTAGTTGGAGCGCAGTGCGCACCGCTCCGGTTCAGCATATAGTTATAGCTACGAGGGGCTTTTTGTACACGTTTGCGCTGCGAGGATGCGACTTTCTCGTCATGTCCGACTCAATCCGCAGGCTATTGATTCGAGTCTTCAGCGGCTGAACTGTGTCTCGCAGGGTATCACCGAAGTTGACATTCATCCGACGGTGTTATCACTTCTTACATCCGTGGCACCCGATGTGGTTCGTCAAGCCGTGGCGGAGATGCCGTCGCACGATGCAGGTGACTCGACAAAGGCGGATCAGTTGAATTTCAGTGGCGCAGGATTGAACACCGCTCTAGCCTTTTCTCTTCACACAGTGTTGCTCTCTCGAAATCGAATCACAACCACGCTGGGTATCCTGCAGTTTAAAAACACCGTGCGGCTTTCCCTCCTGGGCAACAAACTGCAGCGCATTGAAGATTGTGAGGCACTCTCCCTCTTACCATCGCTACAGTATCTTTCACTAGAGTTTAACCCGGTTACATCACTTCCACACTATCGCCCCCATATACTGCGCATCTGCTCGTGGCCGGAGATCCTTCACCCAAAGAATTGCCGCCTACGGAAACTTGATACACGGCATGTCGTTCCAGCCGAAGTTGAGCGGGCTGCTCAATGTCTTCATCGGGAAATCGTCACGATTGGGGAGCTTGTCCACCGCATGCGCTTTCTGGCTCTACTGACCGAGGCGGAGAGACGGATAGCATTGCACCATGAGCTTCGCCGGAGAGGTTTGCTTTTGCAAGACATCATCATTGGGCTGACCGTTGAGAACGTGGTCACTAGATGTTCGGCACAGCTACTTGCCCTTGTCAGCGTGAGCACTGCGTCGCACATGGTAAGGCGTCTCATGAGCGGAAAATGTCGTATGTGCAGTACGACAACTGAAACCCTATCTGTTGATAAAGCTCAAAGCACAGTAGAGACGTCACCGGAGGCAAGCTCATTGAGCCACTCGCTTTGTGGTTCCAATGTGCTCTCATTGCAGAACCCACACAAGGCCAGTATCGCTGCGTTTTGCAAAGACTGGTCCAGAGATATCTTTCGTCACTCTATCACGTCTCTCGACCACAGCATCTGCGGTCTCCTCCTCAGCATCGCACACGCGCTTGGCGAGGAATTAACCGTGATGGACGTAGATCACCTGAACAAACTTTGGCTCCTACAGGTGCGGAAGGTTGATCGTTCTAATTTTTACCATAGAGAAAATTATGCAAAAACTCTTATCGTTCATGATGGAGGGAAGCTTTTGCAGTCTGAGAAGAAAAACGTTAACTCCGCAACGCAGGAGGAACTTGTGCACATCACTTTGATGCCAAGTGATGCACCGTGTGGGAACGATGTGTACACCAATAGTGATAATGATCAAGAGGTCGTCTCCCCGAGCAACATATCCTCAATCTCCGAACGAGTAACAAGACATGGTAGCATCCTCGATGTGAAGAGCTCACACGAGTTGACTCATGATATGCTGGAGCATTCCCCCCACAAGGTACCTCAGCTGCATGTCATTTCTGTGGGACAGGAGCACATCAGCGATACAGCATTAGTGGAACCTCTGCCACAGCCGCTGGATGCACCCGTTCCTTTTCCTTCACCAACGAAGGGTGAAGCATCAGTGCAGATGCTACTCGTTGCACTTAACCACCGCACAATGGAGCGCATTATGCGCGACTGGAGAAAAAAAACCTGGCGAAAACGACAAGACGTGATATGCAGGAAGTATATTGAGAAAAAAGTCTCTAGGCTCCTTACGACCGAGTCCCCTCAGCTATACGCCATTTGCAGCACATTTCATTTTCTTCAACGGACCGAACGAAAACGAGTGCTCTTTCAGTTTTGGCGTCGAGAGGCGTGGGCTTCGTACGCCCCCAAGTCGTTCCGCACCAGAAGCCTGCTTGCGCGGTGGAGGTGGCGGATGTATGATGAAGCGAAAATTAGCTTTTTTTCAGCGGAGTCTCGTGTGAGGGTATTACGAGCTATGTGGCGTCTTTGGTACGTGGCATTTCGCGAGAAATCTACGTTGGCACAGCGTCGTGGCGTCGAAGTCCATGGAAAGCACATAGAGGATGTGGATGGCGGGGTGTCTGTTTTTCGCTCAGCCGCATATGGCACACCCATTTGCCGCGCATCCACCCCTGTTAATCTCTGTAAGCAGTCGAGGCTTTCTTTGATGAGGACGTGGTCCAAGTCAAAGGTTGAGACAGAAGCAACTGAGGGGCTTACATGCAGCGCAAAGCCGTCTGTGGAAGATGCAAGCGGTGTAGGTTTTGTGCTTCCGTCGGAAAAGTCACCTGAATTTGCCACTCATCCGTTATCGCCAATGACGACACCAGTTTCTGTGATATCTCCCCCAGTTCGCCACCCTGTCTTATGTGAGAAAGCAACGCAGGCATCAGCGCAACTCTCGCACGATACCCTCTCAGTGGAATACAAGGCCACTGTTCGCGCGGAACTTGAGGATGCAGTTCAGTTAATGCAAGCGGATCGCTCGCGTCTCATTGACCGCCTCATCGAACTGGAGCAACGAGCAAACGAGGAGGCAGTGTGTGTGCGACAGCGGGATGAGGAAATTGCAGCTCTCAAACGGAATCTTTCCGCTATGACCGTGCGAGAAGAGTGTGTAAAGTCTACTCTCGGTGACTACCAACGAGAGTTGGAACATCTGAGGAATGTCGTGCAGGCGTTGCGTGACGAGCGGAGAGAGCTGCTGCGCACCATCGTGCATTAGTGGGCTGCACACATACATAGAGAAAAATGCAATGAAGGAAGAAGGTGCGAAATCCAAAATGATGAACGTACAGTTGAGACTTATCACGTTTGACTTAAAGGACGATATCTGAGAGCACACACACACACACAGTGCGTCTTTACTTATAGGTACTTGATCTACCTATTGGATTACTTCTACTTTTTATTCCCTTTTCTCCTCTGTGTTTCTTTGGCTGTTTTTACCCATCGAGTTTTTTTTTTTAAGGCGAGCGAGAGAAAAGGTTGTTTCTTCTTGTGAAAAGGGGGAAATGTTCGGTGGTGGAGAGGAGTATTTTCGAGAACCTCCGTCAATTGACCGTGATACCTTGCGACGTTTCGCAGCTTTTTGTGCTTTTCTTCGTAAAGTAGAGAAGCCCGGGAAAAAGGCGGTGGCAGAAGCTGCAGAACTGGCACGCAGTGTGGGGAACGACGAGACGGCGTTTGAGCTCGTTGTTGGGGCGCTCTTCCGGCACATTAAATCCTGGACTGGCAGCAAGCAACTTACATGCTGGTATATTCTAGATAAGCTGTGTAAGGAGGATCGGGATAAGTATGGATACACAGCGAGCAAGTATATCCTTGAAGTGGGGCGGGATTACATCCCGTACGAAGATGCCGCCTTAGGCCCCAAGTATGAAAGCCTTGTCGAGCACTGGGAAGGCGTTTTTCCACGTCATGTAGTGGACGCCATTTGGCTAGCCAAGAAGGATCGCATGTGGGCGTTGGCGCATCCCGACGAGATGCTTCGGCAGAAAGAAGAAGAAGAACAACAGTGGAAGGAGGAGGAACTGGTGTTGGAGGATGAGGATGGTCTGAACGATTATGGGCAGCCATGCATGGATTATCTGCAGGGACGTTGCTTCTGGGGTGACTCCTGCCCCCTGCACCACCCACCAGGGGAGGAGGGAACACTGCCACCTGAGTGCCGCCTAGGAGACTGGAAATGCTCGTCGTGTGGTTGTATTAACCGGCACTTTCAGCGACGGTGTTCGAACTGTGTCAGGGAAAAACCCCAATACAAGAAAGGACGGAAGGTAACCACCGAGGAGGTCACATTATCATCACCAGACCCAACTGTGATCTCTGAACTTCGGCGGCAATTGGGTTACGATCCCAACGTTTTAGAGGACGCAGTGGCTCACTGGAATACCCGCTTAAGCAACACATCCGCAGAGAAGTTCCGAGAGGAAAGGCGTACCGCGTACCGCGTGCGAATTCTTGGGAAAACACCAAGGTCAGAGATGGAAGAATGCATTCGGGTCCAAAAGAATTACCCCGATGTTGACATTGGGCCGCCCGAGGAGATCATTGAAGCTGGTGGCACAATAAGATTTTCAGCTGTGGAGCCGCTCATTCCGGTAGGCACCTCTTCTGTGCATGCTGTCGGGCTACTGGCACAGACAATTGTCGAGCGCGGTGCTCGTGATTCGAAGGTGCCACAAATGCTCTGCGAGCTCTCACAGTACGTGAAACAAGTCGTGGCGGATACCGGAATGCGGCTGTCGCCAACGCAGGTAGAGACATTTCTGACCGCTTGCAAGATTATCTTTTCGGCATGGAGTGCAGATCGTGCCCTCATGCCATTTGCCCCACTATTCTTCAGGGAGATACGCCACACTGAGGCAGGGCTGGGGCTCTCGGCCGATCAGCTGGAGCAACTGACCCTCATGACGAGGGAGTTTTCGGCAAATTGAGTGCAATGAAAATGTTTTCCCACTTTGTGCGGCATTCCCGCCTTCAGCCATCCAGACTTACCTTTTCTTTTCTCTCTCCACACGCATTCGCATCTCACTTGTCAGTGTTTGTGTGTATGTTTCCACTCTGTCTGCACTGTTTTCAAATGATAAAACAACAGATGACAGTGAGTCTAATCATATATATATATATATATATATATCACATGTGCTACATGTATTTGAAGGTTGAATCACATTGATGCTTTCTTTTCGGAAGTAATTGTTCTTGGTACCTCTTCTGTTTTTTTTTTTATTTTTTCTTGCTTCTCGTCGCCATAGATAAAGCTATCATACATTCTGTACTTTGCTGCAATAAAAAAATCTGAGCCTTTTTAGATTCGTCAAATTTTCGAGACCGAGAGAATAAAGAAGAACCAAAAATGACACATGTGTTAATGATTGAGTCTATCCTTTTTGCCCCCAGTCACAAGATCAAGGACAACAAGCTCATTGTGACGCATGAAGTGAGTGAGGGTCAATCTCATCAGGACAACTGCATTGTGATTGCTCTTCAAAAGGAAATCAAGGAAAGGCTCGAAAAGGAGTGCAATGCCATGGTGACCTATCTGAGTATCAATGAGGAGCCGCGCTCTACACGCTGCCTGTTTGAGGGCAAAACAGACTCCCTGTTCGTTTCTGATTCTATCTCTGTACATCATTTCATCAGCCCAGAGGGTAAGATCACTCGTCGTGTCATCATCCTGTATCCTATGACACAATCTCGCCGTGGAGATCTGCCGAAGTTTCAGTTGATTAAGAAGATCACGAAGACAGTCCAGAAGCAGGCACAAACTCCCAAATTGGAGTTGTTGGATTTCACTTATTATGAGGCAGAGGGTAAAGTCCTCGAGGGACTTGGTGCGCTGAACTTTTCATATGATGGCAGGTTTGTGTATATGGCACTCTCTGCTCGCAGCAACGAGGAGGTCCTTGCTGCCATTTGCCACCCAGAAAACCTGGACATCCCCGAGGAAAATCGCTTTGTCTTCAAGGCTTCCATTCCCCACACATCGAAAAATAATGGAAAAAATGTCGGTGAAGGTGATATTTGCCTTACCAGTCTTATCGGGTGGTGCGGAAAAGGTATCTGTGCTTGGGGTTTTGAGTTCATGGAGTTTCCTTCCGAGGAAAAGCAGGAGGCCTTTTACCATCATCTGGAAGTAACATACAAAAAAATCATCAACCTCAATGCGGATGAGATCCGTGCGTTTTCTGGCAACGCACGTGAGGTGGCGTTTCGTAATGGAGATGATGAGCATCGTGTATTGCTTATCTCTGAATCCGCCTTTAAGACACTTCAGCACCGCAACTTGAAGATCATTGAAGAGTGGTATGGTCGAAAAAATATTTTCGTCTTCTATGCCGATGTGGTTCAGCGACGCGCTGGAAGGTCGATTCACTCTCTCATATCTACACCTGTCATACATGGGGATATACTTCCCATTCCCGGCCAGGAAAGTGCATTGGAGGTGGCACGCGTTCATGAAAAGGAAGTTCCCACATTGTTGTTGCGTCGTTAGGGACCGCATACGCCTCATTGAAGCTTTGCAGATGAGGCGAAATGGCCGTGTGAAACCCCCGTTGTTTGTATCCCGTGGACTTCAGTAAAAATATGTACGGGAACAAAGAGGGAAAAGGCCACTGAGAGGAGTGAAGGAAGGACGAAAAAAGGAAAGATAAAAAATGAAGAAGCGGGAACGAATGAAAAGGAAAAGGAAAAAAAATGTTTTTTTTAAGGTTGAAGGAGGGAGAAGGGGCGGAAAAGATGGGGGCAGAAAGAGCAAAAATACATGCACACGCGATGCATCATGAACAGGGGAATGTCTGTGCGAGTGAAGAAGGGAAATTAAGCGATTCCAGAGAGAATATCACATGAATTATTTCTGTGCATGTAATTTTTTATTGGTTCTCAATAGAGCGATTCTTTCTCTTTGGAAGTTTTCTTTTTTTTGGGGGAGGAGGTGTGCTTCTGTGTACATCTGTGTTGATGTACTTTGTGTATTCTCACGGCTGCGTTTTGTCATTTTTCTTCTCGTGTCTTTTCCCATCTTGAATATCTACCCGCTGTTTAATCCTGTTTCCTCTCATCTCTGCTGAACATACATGCATCATCGAGGTCCCACATACTTCACTATACATGTTTATTTAGTTTTATGCCTCTGACACCGTACGATGACATTGTGGAGATTAGTCGACGCTGTGACGTCTTTCGCACGGCATTGGCTGATGTTGATGATGATGTCAAAATGGACCCAAGTAAAAGGTATCTTATGTTGTGTCAGGTGAGTGGAGAGCGGCCGAACCCTATTTTCCTGCGCTTTACTCAGAGAACGGCTGGCAGTTGTCTGGACCTCCACCACTCGTATCTTGGCCAGCGTGGGTTGTTGCTGATCCTTCTCACCATTCCACTTTGCCCTTGGCTCAAGCACATCGACCTCCGCGAGGAGCGACTAACTACCACTCTTGTCCAGCTTCTATGTGAGGCGTTATGGGACCTTCCATGCGTTGAGAAGATTGAAGTGTCTGGAAATCCATTTGGTTCCTTGGGTGTGGGAAAGTTGCTCACTTTAGCCTTGCGAAACCACAGCATTATGGAGTGCTGCATTGATGGTATTCAGTGTGTGGGAGCTCTGCGCCGGCGGCTGCAGATGGCATGTGAGCGCAACGCGCAAGGCGCTTTCCAGGTGGTGATGAAGGAGGAAAAAGAAGAAAAAAAAAAGAAAAAAGAAAGGGAGGAAAAGGAACATCTGGGACATGGCAAGGCACCGTTGCCTGGTGTGTGGTCTGCAGCACCTGATGTGGTATTTAGTGCACCGTGTGCAAAGTCTGAGAATGTGAAAGACTGGTTGGGGTACGAGAAATAGTGAATGGAGGGAACTCCCCCTTTTCAATGTATAGTTTCCCAAAACTTTCCCTTCAAATGCTATTCGTTCTTTGGTATATATGTGTTTCCGTTAGTTTTTCTTTGTGTGTCTGTTTCTGGGAGATGCGGTGTTGCACAATATCCCTGTACTTGTTTTTCTTCATTGTTATTGGTGATATTTTTTTTCTTTTCTGATGGCATGGGACGAAAAGTACGGGGAGCAACGGAAACAAAACATGAGGCGGTTAGTGCCTCATGCTGGGTACGCATTGGTGAAAAAAGATGTTTTTAGTGTGGTGTTTTTCGCTGGTGCTGGTTGTCGTTTGCTTAGCGGTCTTCCACCGTCTACTACCACCTGTAATGTGGAGGAACTTCAGAAAAAGGCAACAGAGTGTTTTGAGTGTGGTGACTTTGCAGCTGCAATCAAGCACTGGGAAGCTGTGGTGGAATCTCGGCAACCATCTGATGGCAAAAACGACAGTCCCGTATTGATGAACTGTCTGAATAACTTGGCCTGTGCATATGGGGAAATAGGTCATCACACGAAAAAGCTGAAGCTTCTTGAACAATCTCTTAGTATGGTGGCAGAGGTCTACGGCACCGATCACCTGCAGTATGGCATGGTTTTGTACAATATGGCCTGCGCCAATGAGGAAGTTGGCCGGTACCAAGAGATGGAAGACCTCCTTCTGCGCTCGGTTTCCATTCACGAAAAGAAGTTCCATCCAACTCATGTCAAGGTAGGACGCGTCTTGTTGCTCCTTGCCGATGCTTATGGTCACCTCGGTAAGCATGAAGAGCAAATTCAGGTGGCGGAGAAAGCTCTAGAGATTGTGCGTCGCCATTGTGGGTCAAATCATCTGCAAACGTCCATTGCCATGCTAACGCTTTCGCGGGCATACGGAGCGAGCGGTAAGCATTACAGGTGTCTTCAACTGGCGCAGCAGGCGTACGATGTGCAGGAGAAAAAGCTGGGGGAAACGAACCCACAGATTGCACTAACGCTCATGGAGTTGGCGAATGCCCACGGCGCGAATGGGGATCATTTTCTCAGGAAGGAGCTTCTGGAGAAGGCTGTTGCAGTGCAAACACGAGCTTTTGGCAGCCAGCATGCCTACCTCGTTTCGACCTACATGGCATTAGGTGATGCCTACAGTAGTTTAGGTGATAAAGAAAATCAAGTAGCTTCGTACTGTGAGGCATTGGCTGTCGCAAGACAACGCTACAGGGGTACCCATGTTACCCTTGCTGCTGCTGCCAGCAAATGTGCCTTGGGGTATTTACACATGGGGCTAGTGAGGGAAGCGGAGGCTCTGGTGAAAGAAGCGGCAGGAATCATGGACGGCAGAGTGTCAGAGCAGCACCCTGCTGCAGTTGCACTTCGCGATGTGCAGAGAGAATTGAAGGAGGTTTCCAGTGAAAATGGGACTCATTGAAGTGGTGGAGCTGCATCTTTTTGAAGCCATCTTTTTCGGTGTTGGTTTTCTTTTTCGTTCTCTTTTGTTTTTTGTTTTTTTTTTTTTTGCCGTGCTGAGAGTCCCGCCTAGATGGATAATATTGATGAGGTGATACGAAAGATATGAGTTAAGAGGATGCATCTATATATATATATATATATATATATATAGATGCAGAGGGGGAGAGAGAGACGCATGAAAGTGAGTTGTGGTGGTTTTCTATCCTTTCTTTTTTTTCCTCCCTATCTTGTTTCGAAATTCCTCCTTCCTCTACTTCTTCACCGCTTCATGTACAACTGAATGTGAACGACATACACATCAAAGCAAAATTGGAAATATATTGGGCTTGTGACGAATGTCTGGAATAAAGATAGAGGAGGTCGTATCTACCACCAAGAGGGAACGCGTGGCAGCCCATAGCCACGTAAAAGGGCTTGGGTTGGACGCAGAGGGCGTGGCACAAGAGCTGGCCGATGGGTTTGTGGGACAAATAAAGGCCCGAGAAGCTGCTGGTATCGTTGTGGAGCTCACGCAGTCCAAAAAAATGGCAGGTCGTGCGTTGCTTTTTGCCGGCCCTCCGGGAACAGGTAAGACAGCGCTTGCACTCGGCATCGCGAAGGAGTTGGGATCGAAGGTGCCCTTCTGCCCGATGGTTGGGAGCGAAGTGTACAGCGCGGAAGTGAAAAAAACGGAGGTGCTCATGGAGAACTTCCGTCGGGCGATTGGACTTCGTATCAAGGAGCAAAAGGAAGTTTATGAAGGTGAGGTCACAGAGCTTCGGGCGGAGGAGACAGACAATCCCCTTGGAGGTTATGGTAAGTCCATCTCCCACGTCATCGTAACACTGAAGTCAGTGAAAGGGTCAAAACAACTCAAGTTAGATGCCGCCATCTATGAAAGCCTGGAGAAAGAGAAGGTATCGGTAGGCGACGTAATTTACATTGAGAGCAGTACGGGGGCTGTTAAACGTGTAGGAAGATCGGACGCGTACATCGGGGATCACGACCTGGAGGCGGATGAGTATATTCCACTGCCGAAAGGAGACGTTCACAAGAAAAAGGAAATTATCCAGGATGTAACGCTGCATGACCTTGATGCCGCCAATGCAAAACCCAACCAAGGTCAGGATGCCATCTCCATTGTGAGCAGCTTGATGAAACAGAAGAAAACTGAAATTACAGAAAAGCTACGACAAGAGATAAACAAGGTTGTGAACAAATACATTGATCAAGGTGTTGCTGAGTTGGTTCCAGGTGTTTTGTTTATTGATGAGGTGCACATGCTGGATATCGAATGTTTCACCTTTCTAAATAAAGCGTTGGAATCGACTCTTGCTCCTGTGGTGATTTTCGCCACTAACAGGGGCAGTTGTCGCATCAGGGGAACCGATATTCGATCTCCTCATGGTATGCCTACCGATCTTCTTGACCGTTTACTTATTGTCCGCACAACCAATTACAGTGTTGGAGAGATTGTCTCCATTGTTGACATTCGTGCCCGAGTGGAAGGTGTGAAGGTTTCGGATGCATCTCTGGAGTTTCTTGGACAAATCGGGGAACGCACTTCTCTTCGCTATGTGACGCAGCTCCTAACGCCTGCACTTATCGTTGCCGAGACAAATGGCCGCTCTGTCATTGAGGTAGAGGATGTAATGCTGGTGGACGGGTTATTCAAGGATGCAAAGGCGTCAGCGCAGCTTCTTCATGAGCACGCGGACGACTACGTGTATCAATAGAGCCGAGGAAGGGAGGAGGCGTGTGTTTTTGCGTGTGTGGGAAGTGGAGTGAATATAGAATCGACGAGTATGGGGAAAGGGACGGAAGATGCAACAGGAAGGAAGAAAAAGTGAAGAATGGTAAAGAAGATGGTAATGTAGGGTGCGAGATGGAGGTGAAATTAATCCCCCTCTCATTGACGAGGACGCACCCACAAACCAATGGAAGTAAATTATTATCACTGCTTACATATATTTATATTATCTTCCTTGAAATATAACACGAGAAAAACACACAGATGGGGGGTGTTCAAGTAGAAAGGTAGTGTAATGTTATGTGTTTCCTTTCTTGAAGAAAATTCCTTCTTCATGGCCGAAGCGTAGACATTGTGTGTGTCGGTTTCTCTGTGTGTTTATTTATTTCCACATGTTGTGTTTTCTCCTTTCTGCTGGGCGTCGAGTAGTCTTTGGCATGGGTTGTTGTAGTTGTAATATTAGTACTTCCTGTTGTGTCTCTTTTTTTTTTTCTCCCTTTCTCTCCGTTTGTTCCATAGGGCATGGAGTTCCTGTGCCACGATGGCCCACCGCGGCGCTACGTCTGCGCCAGCAGGGATACTTATAAAGAGATTTGGCCCTATCTCTTTTCCCGACACGTTCCTGCTGCCCGTCTTTTTGCAAGATGGGTTGCACGGAACGGTGCCGGCGTTCATTGTGCGTTGAAACTTCGACTTCATAAGGGGCGCGGCTGCTGTTTGGTTTCCACTCGGTGTGTTCCTGCCGGAAGGGTCCTTGCTTCTATACCCCTTGCGCTCTCTCTTTCAACCGGACCGCGTGATATGCGGGGTGGTTTTGACTATCGGTGGGATTCCGTAGAAGAGCTTTCCGGAGTAGTTGTACGTGAGCTGCACAATCCCTCTGGATTTCATCGCCTCTATCTGGAGTTGCTGCATGATGTGTACAATGAAGACGAAGCGGATATGCCTGCACGACACAATTCATTGCAGGAGGAATTAGACAATATGTACATGGGAAATTCCATGCATGTCAAAGGGGTTCCAAATGCGCCATTTATACCGAAGAGTGATCTTCTCTCTGTCTCTCAGCGGGTCGACTGGGTTTGCCTGCGCTCCCTCCTGCGCCGAATGCAGCAGAGCCTGCCACATTTTGCTTCGGTCTCTGCGTCGTGGGGGTTGTCCATGGTTCTTTCCCGTGCTCTTCGTGACGACTGCGGAGGTCTGACGCTCTACCCCATTATTGATTTCTGTCTCCATAGTTTTGAGCCGAACTCTATGATTCGCCTGACGCACCCCGGGTGCGTGGAGGACCGGGGAATCGGTCTCGGGTGGCACGATGTGGCACAACCATGTGTGCATCTGATAGCTCAACGTGCGATGGAAGCTGGTGAAGCTGTGACACTTTTATACAGCCAACGCCGTGTAGCCTCCATGGAGGATGCGGAGTACTGGAAGCTTAGGTGGGGATACGTGCCTGGCTAGAGCAGCCGCCAAACACAGAAATGGAAAGAGGGGTGGGATATGAGCGTCTAGGTCGCTTGCTATGTGCCGAGTGGGATTTCCTTCCTGAGAGAAACTAACACCCAACAAATACATAAATAATCGGTGTATAACCATTCTCAGGACATGGATTGGGTGGGAATATGTTTCTGTATCTCATTTTCTTCCTCTTTTGGTTTATATCTTTTTTTCTTTGATGTTTATTATTATTATTTATCCCTTTGTTATCTATTCCGTAGGACCCTTCCATTATTTTTATAGGAAAACTACATGCATAGAGTCTCGTTTGATATTTCTGTTGATGTGTCCCGCACGGATGCATTTGTGTTCGCATCGAGCAAGTTTATTACTGACACTCTCGGATCTTACTATGGTAAAAAAATACCACCTGTGGTTCCACTGCATATTTCAGGAGGGAAACAAGACGTCTACCTTGGCTGTCTTTCACATCGCCCCCACAACTTGCAACCGTTTAAATTGCTTATTTCTATTACTCTTGGGGAAGATCTTGGGCTAGTAGATGGTGATATTGTGCAATGTACCCCCGTGTACAATCCACTCAAAGCGGCTAAGGTTCTTGTGTTGCCTGCTTCTGTGGATGATAGTGAGGTGGTGGAGCAGAATGCGTTCCGGATTGAGGCCCAGTTACTCCGTCAAGTTCAGGTTGTTTTCCTTGGCATGACTCTCACTGTCGCTGTCTTTCCTGGAGTTCATGCAAAGGTGGTGGTGCAACGAATTGAAGATGTTTGTGGAACTGAGGTGATTCACGGGTGCGCCATGATGTTCGAAGGGACTGATTTTGTCATTGCTACTAGGGCAAGGCAGATGGAAGCGACTGGGATGGTGCCCATGTGGTGTGTTCTTCGCTTCTGTGGGGTGCCCAAAAGCTTTGATGTGAAAAAGGCTGCTTCTCTTTTTATAAACCCTGCGACAGCTGCACGTTACCATTTGAAGGAAGGGCTCGTTGTTGGTTTTTTTGATCTAGCGCGTATGTCGCAGCTTCTCGACTCACGGCAAATCACGCCATCATTTCTGCGATCCAATGCTTGGAAGGCGCCTATTCAATTAAGTGAAGAAGTACCTGTTGATGTGTGTTCTTGTGCCGTATTGGGACAGGCCTCTAATATAGTTCTTTTTCCAAGCCCAGATGAACATATACCAGCTATAACGGATTCACTTCCCTCTCCTGACGATTGTTTTCCATTTCGACGGCGCGATCTGTGTTATGAGGATGTTGTGGCGGTGCATGGAGATGCACCCTGTGAGCTTATGAGACATTTATCCAGTTGGTTTTTAAGGGGAGGGTTATCTTTTACTTCCTTTGAACGTTGTGTGAAGAGAGGAAATGGGAATGTTCTCTTCTGTGGTGAGAAAGGACATGGAAAGAGCTCTGTTGTGAGTGCGGTTTTGAGTGAACTACGTGACATACACGTCTGTCTTGTTCCGTGTGGTCAGGAGAAAGGGGTGTTGTTAATGTTGCAGAAGGCTTTATTTGAATGTGTGATGTGCGCTCCTTCTGTGCTTGTTTTGGAAAACTTTGACGCGATAGCCTCTAGGCAAAGTGAGGGGTCATCTACTGCTTCTATTAGTAATGGTACAAAATCTATTTTGGAGGACGTACTATGCTCTTTTACAAACATTCCAACCCTTGGTTGTGTGGGTTCTTCTTTGGTTGTTATTGCTACGTGTGAGAGACGTGATAATCTGCATGAAAGTCTTCGGTCAGTGATTTGCTTTCCCAAGGTGATAAAGATGGAATCTCTGAACCGTAAACGTCGAGTTGCCTTGCTTAAGCAAATATTTCCTATTGCACCTGTTGAGGTTACAGAACAACTGGTGTCTTTGATGGATAATTACACTCCATTTGACATTACCAGGGTGTCTGAGCGTATTCGCAGTCGTTTGAAAGGGAGTGGAAAAGTCTCTCTTGTTGAAGCGGCAAGGGAGGCTATTGTATTCTTTACTCCGCTTTCTCACGCTGGTGTCAAATTCCTCCAAGGTGGGATGATGGTGTCGTTAGATTCTGTTGGGGGACTGTCTGCGGCGAAGAAAGCTCTCTACGATACCCTGGTTTTGCCGATACGTCATCCAGAAGTGTTTGGGCGTCTTCCACTTAAGACACGTAGTGGGATCCTGCTTTATGGTCCATCTGGGTGTGGTAAAACCTTTGTTGTTGAGGCGGTTGTGAATACCGAGAATTTGAAATGCATAGTGGTGAATGGACCCGAAGTTTTTGGTAAGTATATTGGGCAAAGCGAAGAGAAGATTCGAGATGTTTTTGAGCGGGCACAGGCGGCGGCGCCATGTGTAATTTTTTTTGATGAGTTTGATTCTGTTGCACCGCAGCGTGGTGCAGACAATTCCGGTGTAACAGACCGCGTTGTGAATCAACTGCTGTGTTACCTGGATGGGGTAGAGGGGCGGAAGGATGTTTATATTGTAGCGGCGTCGAGTCGTCCCGATTTAATTGATGCGGCATTGCTTCGTCCAGGGAGACTGGACAGGGCAGTGCAATGTCCCATTCCGTCGCAGGAGGAACGCGTAGATATTTTAACGAAATGCTTGAAAATAGCTTCGGTAAAGGGTTTGACGCAATTTGAGGTTGAGGCTATTGCAAAGGAAACGGTTGATTGGACACCTGCGGATCTGTCGGGGCTTGTGTCTTGTGCGGCGCTGGCCTTCAGCCGGCGCGTGGTGGATGAAAGAGAGCGACGACTCCGTCTTGCTGAGACTGGGGGTGGCGCACTTCCGGATTTCGTACTTGTAAATGTCGGGACGGGCAAGGGAGAGGCGTCGCGTGATCATACGGAGGATGCTCTGCGATCAGCGCTCGGTGTCGTGGTGAGAAAAGAGGACATATGTGAAGAGGAAAACGCAAAGAAGGAAGAGGTGGATGCCATGAGCATTTCCATGGAGGATATCCGCTGCGCGCTGGCAAAAATGCGGCCCTCCCTTGGGAGTAAAGAAATCACAAGACAGGAACGAATCCATCGTCAATTTCTTCACGGGTCTATGGATGCGGAGTTGGTGGGGAAAAAACTGGCCCTTCAGTAAGAAGAATAACAAAATAGTGAAAGAAGAGGGGGGCATTTTTGTTCTTGTTTAGATTGTTTGTTGCGGAGGGGGCTTCGCTCTTTTAAAAAAGGGAATAGTATCTACCTCCTTCCTAAGAACGAGAAGAAAAGATAAAAAAGAGAACAATTTATTTTTTCATCACCAGTCCGTTGATAAGAGTTTGGTATCCTGCACCTAAAGTCGTTGCCACTCGTTTTCTCTATTTTTCGATTGCTCAGAAAACGGCAGTGCTGAAAGCGCCTTTAGGCCGCCTCCCGCGCGGTAGGTGGTTGGGGGTGATGGTGGGAAGGGCGGGTTTCAGAAAATAAAAAACTTACACTTACCAAAAAGGAGGCTATTCTGTAGGAGGAGATAAAACAAAGGGGAAGGTATAGTTATGTCGACCCATGAAGTCCTCAGGTGATACCATTCCTGTCGCAAGCTCTCTAAAAAAAAAAAAGAACGCCCCAACTTGTGACCAAAACCCCTTCCAAACCGAGCCAGAAAAGGTCCACACCGCCGCCTGCCAAGGCAGGCTGAACGGGAGCCAAAGACGAAAAAAACAAAAAGACGACGTGCAACATAAGAACGAACACGCGTCGCTAGCCCAAAGAAAAAATTTTCTCTTTAAAAAAGCTCCTCCCGTTGGATTCGAACCAACGACCTGTAGGTTAACAGCCTAACGCGCTGCCGACTGCGCCAGGGAGGACACGTCAACACACACAAACAATCTCTTTTTGAAAACAAAACGCTTAAAATAACCTTTTTTTCGACACAATGGGCTCTCTCGTCCTTCTGTAGCTCAATTGGTAGAGCATGTGACTGTAGAAGTAATGGCTGTTATCACAGGGTCGCTGGTTCGATTCCGGCCGGAAGGAGAAACTTTTTATCAAAAAGTTCCGTCCTGGGGATGGATGCAAAAAGGCAAGGCCACTGCGAGAATCGAACTCGCGACCCCCACTTTACGAGAGTGGTGCACTGCCACTGTGCTAAGCGGCCAACGATAAGTTACGTAACAGTGTTTTTTACCTCTGTTTTGTTGAATTTAAGTGTTTCTTTGGTTTAGTCATTTCTTTTGTGCTTGACGTCTCATTCCATGGAGCCCTTCGGGGACATCCACAATCTGGAAACTCAACAGAGAAGATTAGCACTCTCCCTGCGCAAGGCTGATGTCAATCTTCGAGAGATATAGCTTTTCAAGCAACCGCTACCCTTTTTTCAAAGAAACACAATGAGTGTGATTTCAGACACCGGCCGCTTGGTCTAGTGGTATGATTCCTGTTTCGGGTACAGGAGGTCACGGGTTCAATTCCCGTAGCGGCCCTAGTTTTCACAAATATGAAAAGAAATAGTACAGAAAGAGAGATCCGGCTCGCATGCATCATGCGTGATACGGTTGGCTCCATCTCTTCCACGGTGCATTCGCTTAGCGGGGTCGCGCCCCTCAGTCGACGTACGAGCTTTTCGCTGAGTGAAACAGAATGGTCTACGTGGTCAAAACGCACCCCAATGAACTCGTACCTTTTTTCCGTCAAAATTTCCACGCCCGCTGTAGCGCCGCACACGCGTAGATTCTTGTCAATGACACCACCCCACGACTCGACCACATGTTGCGGTCCACTGATACGAACATTATCAATCCACGTGCTTGTCCGCAGATCCATCGTGGCAGCGCACCGTCTCTTTTCTATCTCGGGATCGCCGGCGATGGTCCGTGTGATGGTGTGAGGTATTTCTGGACTGCACTTGCAAACCATCGGCAATCTGGCAAACTCCACAAGGTCCCCTGCCTCCGTCCGGCATCGGAAACGTGCCCGTGCCTTTTTAGGAAGAGCGACCCGGAAGAAGGATGCCTTCAGGTCGAACAAAGACACCGTCCCATCGCAGACCGCTCCCAAATACTGGGAGATGTGACCCAATGGGACGTCTGCTTCGTATTCATCGTGGTCGTTCTTCTCTTTTGGCCAGCCGATAAATTGCCGCCGCCAACCCGAAGGCTTTTCTCCCACCACGGAGAATGGGATCACCCATCCCCTGCAGTGGGTTCATTTGAGGCAGGAGGTATAATGCCCGCTTTTTTGAGACCTTGTGCATCCTTTTCCGGGATACGCAAAGAGGGTTCTCTGCTGATCTTGCTGCTGTCGACTGGACGCTCCAAGTTGGCCCATACCGCGTCGAAGAGAGAGAGAGAGAGAGAGAGAGTAGTGGCATTCATTCTCTTCCGGATCCAATCTACAGACAACGTCCCAACATCCACTTGTTGTAGAGGTAGTTCGTCCTCCTCCTTTTTCGTAGCCACGCGAGTGGTGTGCGTTCTGCGTGTCACGCTGTGGCCTCGGAATATCTGACGCACGTCCCTCTTCTTCTCCAGACACCCCCATGGCGCCGAGATCCAACGATTTAGGTCCTCTACATCCACGATGGGAGGGTTGCAGAGCTGTTCGGCGTCGCAGTCCAAATGCCAAGGTATCGGACTGTGCTTTGAGGGAATTCGAGAGGATCGTCATGTTTTCCGAGCTGTGCAATGATGCGGGGATCCGAATTGTTTTCCACTACGGCTGCTGCTGCGTGCGCCAGCGCGCCTCTTTTTATAGAATGTGCGGTCATTCCGTGCGGCCTTAGGATCTTCCCGGCACCCCTTGTCGATAGGGTTGTTGGCTTCTCGTTTCCCCCCAAGTTTTTTATCACCCGCCGCGCGCGGATTGCGTCTTTGTCCCCGATGACGACGTGCCCTGCTGCCCTGAACGGGTCGCTCTTGAACGTTTTTTGGCAGCGCGCCTAATCGAGAATTAGGGCGTTTTGGCCGTGTGGATGTGGAATGGAGTTTTGTCGCTGCAGGAGGTTTATTTCTCCCCATCGACTGGCGGTTGCCCACGCCAGCCGGAACGCCACGCGGTCTCTTTCGTGTGGAATTGACTTGCTGATAAAATCGAGTTCCCATTTTTGCATTGGACGCGCCTGCCACACGGTGCCTGCCATTGCCTCCTTTTGAAGCCCTGCGAGAAACATTTGGGTCGGTGCACGCCACGCCCCAAGCATTGTGAGCAAACTCCGTGTATATTGTACCGCACTGCTCTTCTCCAATTGAAGGCTTGTGATGAAAAGCGGAACGCTCTCCTCTCCGGCCACCAAACTGTGGTGCATCGCGTAATCGCAGAATCTTCGCATGATCGACACTCTCTGCTCCCAGGTTGATGTTGTCCACATTTTTTTGCCACCCTGTTTTGCCCCCGAGGCCAAAGCCACCACGCACGGGCTTGTTGATGGTGCTGGGATTATTGCCACCGCGTTTGTTGAGTTGCTGAGAGTTTCGTTGTCTAACCTCCATTTTTTTTCTTTACCTCCCTTCTTTGCGTCACTGTTTCGTGAAAATGGGTTGGGGGAGAAGCTTTTCCGGTTTCCACCACACCTCTCGGCCTCGACTGGCTGTAGGCCCCGGGATTCATTTGTTTCCGGGGCCATCTTCTGTTTTTTGGGTGGATCGTAAGATTTTTCTCTTTCAGGACAATCCCGCAAGTGGAACTGTGGTGCCCTATCCGCCGCATCGGAAACAGCATGCCTGCTGTGGTGGTGGTTGCATACCCTTGCGCTTTCTTTTTGCACGGCACGGACGAAAGGACCATCAACTGTTTCAGGGTCTTCGATAGCGTCCCGGATGTCCTGAATTCGTGTTCCGGATAATCCTTCACCGTCTGCGACACCCTGGGATTGTTGCACAGTCGCCTCCCCAGACGATATTGGGCGACCGACAGCCCACCATCCTGAAGGGAAAGAGCCCAATCAGAGAGACACTCCCACGCATGCGTGTATGCGTGCCCCTTATTCAATGGGGTTTGAAATGCTGTATGATAGGCGGTTGGCATGTGTTCCGGTAGCGTTTCCATTATGTACTCCGAAGCCCCCTCAAACGTCCGGATTTTCACCCTTTCTCGTGTAAGTAGATTTTCGCGTGGTCTTCGTCGCAGCTCCTGAATTCCCCGAACCCCAGGCAAACGATGTTCTCCTCTCTTTTTTGGACATTCCCCTGCCAGAAGGAAATTGCCGGTTTCGGGGGTCTGCCTTCTTCTGCGGAACCAAGTCGCAGTCGCGCCCTTCCGGCATCTCAGAAGACATATCGTTTTACACCGCCTCCTCAGGTGCAGCATTGCGTCTGCACGCCCCTTTTGCGTCTCAGGAGGCGGGGGTCTCCTTCACGGACTCCGCCCGTCGCTTTTCCAACCCCGCGGCCAGCTTCGCGCTGGCGGCCTGCATCCGCACGGGCTGGGCCCGCAGCCTCTGTGGCTGTCCGTTTGATGTCTGCAGGATTTCCGCGACTTGCCATTCCAATTGCTCCCGTGCCCTTTGCACCCTGGCATAAGTTGGGACACTCGAAGCTTTAGGGCGGCCCATTCGGCGTTCAGTCTCTCCCTGGCTTCGTTAAGGCCCGTAGAAAAACTTCATTTCGCGTTCGGCAAAGGAAAAATGCCCGCGCTTTTTTAAGTAAAGCGACTCGAAAAAGGATGCTTTCAGGTTTCAAAGCACCACTGCTTCTTCGCGCAATCCATCCAAATGCTCGGAAACAAGCCCCAGGACACGTTGGTTCCTAGTCTTCTCGGTCTTTTTTTTTCCAGCGGCCTTTGGACGAAACGTCATCTCGGTCCTGTGGGCGCCCCCCACCACCACTGCAAATACCATGAACAAACCTGTTGTGAGGTGGCTCGATGCTGCGAAAGCGACCCGGCCTTTTTCGTAAGCAGTGCGTCTTTCTGCGTGAAAAAAAGTAAGTGTACATCAGCATGTTTTATCTTCCATCATAGAGATGTTGGCGAGTGTGCGTCCGACGTGCTCCGATGTAGAATGGAGAGTACCTGCGTGAGAGCTTTCAAGGCCTTCATCAGCCACCACGGCTTAGCAGCGTCCTTTTTTTTTCATATTGGTCCGAACAAAGCCCCCATACCATTTCCCACATTAATGGCAGAAAGGGTTTGGATGGAGGAGGAAATCTAATGGTGAAGTTCGGCAACAATCAACAGGCAGATTTCTCTAACCCACGCCATTCGCTTGTGACTTTCCTCATGCCGGAATGGGGGAGCTGGTCCGCTTTTCTCCCCCTCCATCGGCTACAAATAAAGCCTGGAAATCATTCACACAACCACGAGGGCCTTAGCGGGCGACCAGGAAGCGGTAAAGCAACAGCTTGCAGCATCACGGGATTTACGAATTTATGTTTGTATTGATAATATCCGAATAACGGGTCACATCATACAGTGGAAAGCGGGGTGGTCAAATAATGGAAAACACGCGGCGAGCCAGGGAATTTTTTTAAAGAGGCAATTATGCGTTACGGAACAAGATTTCGTTGGCGCGCACTTTAATCATAATGTGAAGACGGCTTCGGCGCGTGAGAAGACACAGGGCGGTTGCGAGAAGTTCCGCTCCTATAGATAATATCTTCGGAGGGCATGGAAAACATGGTCTCTCGCATGATCTGTGCGGTGGGTGTTCAGGGTGAATCCCTTTTTCCGTACTATTTATTATTGAAGATGGCGAAAAGACGCTTGTCGTGTTTTGATGGGGGCCTGTTGTGTCCAAAAAATGCCGCTAATTTGCCACCAGCTGCCATCAAAGTGAGAAAACAGTGGGTTCACAACGCGGTGAAAAACAAGACCGTCCATCCACGGTTGAAAGGGCCAAGTAGCGCCACACTCTTTACGGATGTCCAAATGCAGGGTTATGGCGCACTTCTTTTCAAAGATAACAGTGGAATTTCGGCAGCAGGTGGGGCGTGGGAAGTCGAGCCGCGTATGATTTCACAGGCGGCGGCTTTTGTTGTGCTCTTGAACAAACACCCTGGGTTTAAAAGGGGGCTGTCCAACCCTGTTTCGCACATTTGTTGGTAATAACGCGGTGGCGCGCACCATAGCGAAGGGGAACGCGCAATCCCCAACTCTAGCCGAAGAGGCCGCAGCCACCGAGAAGTTTTTCCGCGATCATCTGGTTCAACCCACGTGGCGCCACGTGGTTTCTGAGGGAAATCCGGCGGGTGGCATTTCCTGCAGGCGTGAATCCCTTTTTGGGACGTGGCGAATAGGGGCGGGGGGGGGCGGTCCAAAGGCGGTTCTGGCATCCCCCACCCCCAAAAAACAACGTCAGGGAAATTCTTAAGCGACCCATTTCGTTCCCCGCCGGCGCTTCGGTTTGGCAAATTGATTGCCCTCGGTTTCCCCAACCCCCACCACCTCTCGCGGATGGAGCGGGGCTTTCCTCTGAATTCGGCGGGGTTGCCCCGCCCCCCCATATCTGGGCCAAATCCGCACCATCGGGGGCGTCGCCGACATTTTGGGCGCTTCTGCGTTTGGGGTCCCAAGGGGCGAACGGCGTGGGGGGGCTTCTTCCAAATCCTTCAAAAATGGGGGCCTTGGCGGTTGACCGCTCACTGTTTTCCAAAGTGTGAGGATGTCATTGAGCTTCGGCCGTCTTTCGGCAACCCAGCCGCCACCATTTTGCAAAGGGAATAAAGTGGCATTCCTGGTTGGTCTGTTGTTAATGCGGAGGATTTGGGGGGACAATGCTCACTTGTTGTTTTTAGGTCCCGCGACAGGAGTGGATCAGCTTCACTATTTCCCCCATATTTAAGGATCGGCGGAGCACAAAATACCTTTATTCCTTCCAACCGTTTGATTCTCGCAAAGCGTAAGTTCTAAAAAAGGAAGTCCAAACGAAATTTGGACAAGTACCCGCCCATCACTTTTAGAGGTGGAATGCATGACGTGCGCGAAAGGGCTTTCCATGCCCTTGCTGCAGATCAACGGCCCCTCAGCCTTATCATTTGATTTTTGAGCGGAGCACTGCCCACAATTGGGTTATCACGTGGACGGGATGCTTCGTTTTCGAAGACGGCAACCCTGTGGCTAGCTTTGGCCAGGCGAAAAAGATAAGCTTGGCGTCCCTTCGGGATGCCCTCGTGCCGTTCATGATGCCAAGAATTCGGGAGCTCCTTAGGGCCTTCGAAGGGGCGAGAACAGCTCTCCGAAGTGAGTGGGACACTCTTCAGGAGAGAGAACCGTTACTGCATTACCGGAAGCAATGCAGCCAGGCAAAGTTGTCGGGTGAGCAGTTCCGTGTGCAGCCGGACGCCCACGCCCAACTCCAGGAAATGCAGAATCAACCGGCGCATGCATATATACGCAGACGGTGCCAAAGCAAAAGGATGCGCAGCTTCTGCAACAAGATGCTCAAATCCAACATTTGAGTTTTGCGCTGACGAAACAGATTTCACCAAAATAAGCTGCGGAACAGGGCACCATGAAGGGGGAAAAACCGCTTCCCCTGCATCGATGACGGTGGGCGGGGAAGGAATCCGCCACTCCCGGCAAAAACCGTTTACCATTTGGCGTGAAAAGGGGGCGCGCTGGACCGCCCAAGCGCGGGACTCCGGGGCATACAAGAGCCAATGCAAAATCTTCCTGGAACCGACCTAAGTTTGGAGGAGAGCATCCGCATGTTTAACAGTGCCGTGTGGAGAACCTGCTGGATTCTCCGCGGGGAGGGCTGATGGCTCCGTAATGGGAGATTTTTCCAGCGCCGGCCACGCCGGGGCCGGCATTTACGGCACCGTGAAAAAACTTCGCGACCTTGGCGTATGCCATCCGCAAGGAGGGGATTTCTGCGGAGCACGCCAAGCCAGGAGGATGGCTGCAGACGCACTTGCGGATGCTACAGACGGTAAAGGAATACCTGCGACTTTGGACGTAGGACATCCGCGCAGTGATAGGCGGGTCCCTGATGCAGGAAGGCCCGTACACCTCTCGAGTAAGGCTCGGTGTTGCCATTGCGGTCCCACCGGTTATTGCAGCACAAGGTGCCACGCCACTTGGACGAAGGAATCGCATAAACCAAAAAAGAATGATCACCAGGCCCGGAAACAGCGATTGTCCGGGCCTGGAAGATTGCGAATCCGTGCTTCATAGAAGAACGGGCTTTGTTTCAGCTTGGCGGAAAGGAACAAAGAGCCCCAGGAAGTGGGCGAAAAGAGGAGCGCGCACATTTTCAAGCCCAAGAAGTAGGTCTGAAGAACGGAAGGATTTTTTTCGCAGATGGCATCATCAAACGGTGTCACGGTCATTTCTTCCCCGCCACACGACCCGCACGGGTTGTGGCAATGGCTCTGAGGGCAAACCGCGAGCAAAGCGCGTGCGAGAACAATGGGGTCCATAATGCGAAGGCTTTTGCGGGTTTTCGGCTGGGAGCAATTTGGAGGCCCGGAAAAAAAGCACCCCTCTCTTCGTAACAAGTCTGCGGCCGGCAAACCGCAGCGCAGTGCAGTTTACCCCCACCCTAATTCACCGCTTGCGCCATGGCGAAAATGCCCAGCACGAATGTTTTTAGCAGGCCTGCCAGAGGATGGCTGCCGAGTCCTCGATAAATAAAGAAATCTCAATGTTAAAATGGGAGCTGGACATGATAGGCAGAACGCTCCCGCACGATCGGGGCCGCTTGTCTATGGGACCGGCGAAGGCCGCCGCCAGCCGACGAGGCGAAATCGCGCAGACCCAAAAGCAAAACTTTGCGCAGAACCAAAACGACGGCAAAGGCCACCAACGTCCATTGAAGTGCTCTAAGAATACGTTAAAGAAAGGCTCGAAAAAAGCGGCGCGCTGCGTCGTCATCGGGTGTGAGGACCCACGTTGGGCGCGTGCAGCCATTTGGGCATGGGAAAAACGACAAGCTAGCATAAAGAGGCGAAAAAGGAAATTGAAATAATCTTCCACCAACACGAAATGATAGCGCATTTCATGCAGAGAGGGCCCCTGGCACACCCTGAAGCGGCCGTGGTTTACAACAGCTAAAACACCCGCTTGTGGCGCAGCAAAGGCACCATGTGAACGTATTGGGGCTCCTTCGAAGCACGGTTGCCGCCCTGGTTTGTCGGCGGAGAAAGCAAATAAGTTGGAGGTACCTGCTTCGCAGATGTGGAGGGAAGGGGGCGGGTGGGCGAAATCGCCGTGGGTGGTCCAATAAAAGCAAAAAAAAAAGTCCAACCAATGTTCCAAGTCCACGGAATCCTTCGGCTGGAGCATCGTTCTCGGGTCGAAATACAGGAGAAGGCAGGTTTTCCCACACAACCCATAGACGTCGGCACCATCCCCATCGAATGGGCCGGGCGCCGTTTGAGGTCCAATGCGAGCCTGTGTTTTCATGGGGTGCGGAGCATTATGCGACAATCCACCACCTCTCTGAAAGAGAAAAGCCAACCAATTTTACGGAGAAAAAAAATAGCGCAGAACAGATAAGGAATGAGGGCATCATTCCGAAGGCCTCGGGGAAACCAAAAAAGGAGCAGGTGATGCCTTATAGTGAAGAATGAAGCTCTCAGGACGAAGAAGGTGGTCCATAGCTTGTCGAAAAAAGGAAGAACGAGCAAGACGATTACGAGGCCGAAGCGCCATTGAGGACCAACTCGCAGTACGTTGGGTGGTGTGCGACGAAACTTCCACTTTATTTTATTTAACGGCCTCTTTATTTCAGGCGGACTTTCCGGTGAGCATACGCACGCTATTCCGTTTCAGGGTGGAATCTAAGGAGCTCGTGGGGTTTTCTCGCTTCCCATGGGCTACAAATGTGGTCCGGAAATTCCCCACACCATCACACGGGCTCTGGCTAGGGGTAATCCTGCGGCTGCGAAACGGCAGCGCCTCGCTGCATGAAGGCTGGGGATTCACATCTTGGTTGGCAACATTGGAATTGGTGGTCCGCGGAAGGTGGTGAGTTTGTGGGACGATGGGTTGAACAGAGCGCGCACCAACGTTGCGACACATTAAAGGGGAAGAAACTGCTCACGAAGAAGTCTGAATTGAGCGGTGTGTTTTTTATCAAGAGATTTGCAGCGTCTCTTTAAGCAAGAAAAAGGCGAGGAATTTATGAGCGGTTCCGCCCCCCTCCCCCCAGTACGTCCAAAGTGGGGAAAAAGGGACAAAGTCTCGCGAGTGGTGTGCAGGGTGGTGCCGAGGGGAATCTCTGTCATACTGTTTTTTATTTTTTAAGGATTATCGAGCCTTAGTTGCGATCTTCTTCGACAGCGGGAAACGGCGACATCGCAAATGGCGAAAAATGGCCCCAGAAGCTGTTCAAGAATGAACTCGCCTGCCCCCCCGGCAAGTCTGCCGACCCCTGAAAAGCTTTTCAACGACGCTCCTATGCACAGATATGGGGCACTGATCTTCAAAGAAAAAGGGGAGGCTTTGGGCAGTAGGGGGTGCGTGGGAACGAGCGTGGCATATGATCTCTTTCAAGGGGAGGCGGGGGCAGCACACATGGCTTGAAAGGCTCTCGAACCTCGCTTTTAAGGGCGCCTTCGCATTTTTATTTAGAACACCACGGCTTTGAACATCATGAATGGAAGGAATGTGCGTTCACAGGCTCTGTTTTTCGAGGCGTCCAAAATTGGAAAGGCCTTGCATTAAAAAGGGATAAAATCCACGTGGAATTACGTTCTCTCGGTGGCAACCCAGTGGGTGGAGCTTCAAGATGCCAGGCCACAAACCGGATGGACTTCGTGAAGGTGCGGCGCCTGCGAAGGGGAGCTTGGGGGAGGCGGGCTTTGGAGGCTTTGAGCGCCTCCCATTTCAAGAGCACCAAATCACCAGACAAGAAAAACCTTTCAGAATCTCATTCTTTTTTTTGATCCCGTTTGATACCATAAATGCAACACCAGGAGCTAATACACGGCCCTTCCATCTTTAAATTTGTGGGAAAGCGTAAGTTTTTGACTATTCTCGAGGCGTGTGTTTTCAGTGTATGGCAAAATGGGGGTAGTTGGATTTATGAGTGGCTCTTTTTAAGAGCTCTTGGTGGGAATGGTCGAGACCCGTCGCCATGATATCATGGCAACAAGAAAATTCCCTCCTTCATGATTATTTTTTTCTTTTGTGCAACGGGCAGGGCCTTCTCTTATTTTCGAAAACCCCACCTAACCACCCCTCCCTGAGAGCCTTCGGTGGGCGTGGATGGGCTTCCGCCTTCGACCACCGCACCGAACAGCAAAAGGGCCAATATAGAATGTGATTGGTCGTGGTTCGAAAAATGGGGTAGAAGCCTCTTTTTTTAAATCTTTCCGCCCGCCAAACCGCACACCAAACAACATTTTTTGCAATGTAATCATGGTCTTTTTCTTTTTGTTTTTGTGAGGCCATTTTTCCTTACAGAATTCTTCCCCCATCTGCTGCCAACGGAGGGGGGTCCGAAGGTTTGCCGTCGGGGGTGCGGGAATTTTTTTCTCATTTTCGCTTGCCCTTGCCGCTGCCAGTCGCGTTTGTCGGGTAGGGGTTCTTGTGTGGGCTGCGTGGTGCTTTCGAAGGGTGTTCCTGGATGGCGCCATGTCGGAAGTGGGGCTCACAAGCGGAATGTGGCTCTGTGCTGTTTCTTCTTTGCAGCTGTTGTTGTTTTATTATTTGTGGTTTCACTCTTTTTATGCCCTCTATTTTTCCACTATTTCTGTATACGTGCGGGTTTTTAAAGATCTTAAGAAAGGAATGGCATCACCTGACTATTATGATTATTATACTTGCCTCTTTTCTCTTTTCAGCAATAAAGGTTTCTCAAAACGTAAGTTTCCTGAAAAAAGAAGAAAGGCAAGTTTATACATATGTATAATTTTGTTATTTATCATAAATTCAATTGTCGTACCATGTTGGCGACAACTTTGAAACCTTACTCCAAAGTCGAATGGGAGACCAGTAAGAAGGCTTTCAGAGCATATGTCGAACAAAACGGGCCAGTCAGGTTTACCTTCGAATTTTGACCAGCGCACAATCCGACCTTTTGCCACCATTTGGAGAGCATGCTGATATTGGAGAATGGCGAACTCGTTTTCAGCTCCGGAACGGACAAAACATATTATGTTGATTTACGCCATTCCATGGTCTCTTTTACAATGCCATGCAATGAGGGGTTCTGGCTGCTTTTCAAGAAGCACGTCAGAATTGAGTAACGAATGAGCGGCCCTTGAAGAACAAAAATCATTGCCACACTATAAATACGGGTGTGCATGTGCCGAGATGGCCGACGAGAATTTTCGTTTTCGGGCATCAGCGCAACAACAACAGGAATTGGAGTGGCACAATGCCCTGCTACAGAAAGAGTTGCAACAACGCGACGCCCTCATAGAGGAACAAGGTGTCAGGTTGCAACACATGGAAGCTTAGCTTCAACAAATGGCCCCAAAAATTGGCAAAGGATCGTACCGGGACGATAACCCAACCGACGGCATACACCAATGCACAGGAACAGGCCAGGCCCTCGTTCAGGGATTTGTTTCTGCATAAAGATAAAATTGCAGACGCGGCAGTCAGTCGCCCAGATGTGGGAATCAGGAGCATGCAGCAGCTCAAGCAGGAGTCGTGGAAAATGCAGCCTCGTCTGGAGGAGAAAAAAATACGCACCGTTGAAGGTGTAGTGGAATACATGATGGAATGTTCCACGAGTGAGCTCCCGACGGCCCACCGCACAGTGTTCCACACGCAGGGGAAACCGGTTTCCGCCCATACAGAAGCATGGAATGCATTCGGGGCGTGGGCTCGAGCTATTCGCGCAGAAGGCTGTTCGACCGAGATCATAGAGCTTGGCCGGCAAGTTTATAATAGGCTGCGCATCCTCCAAACAGTTATAGATCACCAGGGGATTTCCTGCCAAACACTGCGGGACACAATGGGGAAACCATGCGCGAAGGACGATCCTTTCGCGCAAGCGGCCTTAAAGGCCAAAAAAAGACGATGAAACAATCGGCCTTACCACCAAGCCAGGTTTGGTGCTACAAATGAGGACGCATCGGATATTACGGCACGACCTGCAGGGTTGACATGGCTAAAAAAGAATTCTTAAAGCCAAAAAACGACCATTGGCCCCGGAAGAAATGAATTCCGTGGCCAGGTCGGATGGGGTATCAGCGTGAAAAAGGCACCTGGGATCCAACGCTCCTGGAAAGCACAGTGCTTTTCTGTTAAAGAGTAGACGGGGATGGAAAACCGTCGCCGACGGCAAGGCGACACGTTCTACGTCGTCCGGGAATAGTTTTCCAGGAAAGGAATTTACCACCACGGACTACATCGGTAAACGACCTTACTGAGGTTCCGGCCCAACCGACGAACCATACAATTTGGCATTAGCGCCGGAGGCAAACAAGGTGGCGAAGCGCATGTGGACCCAGAAAACATGGGAACAAAAGGGATCTATTCTGCTACGGTTCGAGGATTTCTTTGCTAAACACGGCCCAAAGTGTTGGGAGGCGAATGCTCCTTTTTTTATCGTCAGTTTGCAGTTGGCGAAAAGCAGCGCAGTCCAGTACACGAGGACGCTGTTATCCATTTTGGCGGCGGGGCGAACACCCGCACAAATGTTTTTTTCGGGGCTGCAAAGAATGGCCTCTACGGATCCCATAAAGCAAGCCCGCCCAATGCAACAATGGGAATTGGATATGGTGATTGCCAATCTGCCCCACGAACGCGATCGCGTGGCCATGGGATTGGCGTGGGTGACTGCCAGTCGTTGGGGAGAAATTGCCCTACTTCAGCGGCAAAATTTCGTGCCGCATCCCCAAAACCCAGACGCCATCACTCTGGAATGGGGTGCCCTCCCGAAGACGTTCAAAAGCGACCCGCACTGAGCGGCGCGATGCGTCGCTATCGGAGGGGAAGACGCCATGGCGATAAGGGCGGTAATAAAAGGCATGGCAGACGACGGGAAGATGACCACGTTGTCCACAAGAGATGTGGAAAATATTCTGCGCCACTACGGGATGACGGCGCACTCCATAAAAAGGGGAGCCTTCGCGCACGCAGCAGCGGCAGTGGTCGAGCACGAGCTCGATCCCCGTTTTCTCGCCCAATTGGGTTTCCACGCAGCACGGTGCGGTACGCAGGTTAGTGGGCCGCAGCCATCAACAATTCAGATAAATTGACGTCATTGATGTAGAGAAACTGCGGGAATGGGCAGAGAGGCCATGGACTTATCCAACGGGCACGGAAAAGGGTGGCCACCCGGTTTTTCATTGTCACAGCACCCTCTGACGAGCATACAAAACGCGGGAAGCCTCGCTCGAGGACGAAGCGCACCTGCCCCTGCAACAGGTGGATGTGGAAATGCTCTCCGTAAAATGGTTTAAAAGTCGTCTTAACAAGGAGGCGGGGCAACGCTTTGATGAGGTATGGAGCACCATGCGCCGTCCAATGGACCCCAAAAAGGGCGGAAAGGAAACCAACTTGAGGATTTCAAATAAAGACGCGCAGCTCATGCGAGAGGCAGGCATTATTTGTGCAACATCGAACCGCCCAACAACAGGGTGGGTTTCACTTTTCACAGTGGTGGAGGAAAAGCCCACGGGACTGAGACGGCGTTTCACAGCATGGCCAAAGGATAAAAATGACCACGATGAATATGAGGTCAATTCTCCGCTGGGGTATGTTTCCCAGCACCTAGGCGCAGTGTGCGACGAAACGGCAGCGCTTTTCGACCTTAAAGCATCGTTTTTTTCATGCCGCTTTGCCCGAGGACGTGCGGGCATGTTTCCGTTGCCACACGGAATCGGGGGAGCTGGTCGAGTTCGCTCGGCTCCTGATGGACTACAAATGCAGCCCTGAGATTCTTCACACCATTACGAGATCCCTGGCGGGCGACCCGGAGGTGGTAATCCCGCAGTTTGCAGCATCACGTGGTTTGGGGATCCGCGTGTGGATAGACACTATTCGGATCAGCGGACCGCAGCATACCGTCAGCAAATGGGCGAAACAAATCGTGGAAAACATGCAGCGGTGCGGTGCCACCCTGGGAGAGAAACGTGTATGCGTCAAGGGGTATGGCTTCATAGGTTTGCGCTTCAATCGCGGGACGGGGACCGTGTCCCTTGGCGGGAAAACGGTAAAAAGATCGCGTGGGACGCCACCGCCCAAGACCATTTCGGTTGAGTCTATGGAGGGCACAGCGCCACGCATGATCTACGCCGCGGGTGTGCGAGGCGAATCGTTGTTTTCATACTATTTCCTTCTGAAATTGGTCCGAAGACGTTTTTCACGACTGAATAGGGTTTGTTTCGCCCAAAGGACGGCGCACACCCGCCACCCGGTGGCGTGACAGTGGGAAAGCTGTGGCTCTCGAAGTTACTCGAGAGTGGGCCTGTGTTTCCGCCAACGGAGACGACAAGTGCGGCCATATTCGCCACGGATGCTTCCATGCAAGGTTGGGGCGCGCTTCTTTTCAAGGACGCGGGGGGGATTCTGGCAGCAGGCGACGCGTGGGAGGAGGAGCTCCACATGATTTCCCAGGCAGAAGCCCGAGCAGTGCTTTTGGCACCCAAGGCATTTCACGGGAATCACGGGACGCTACTTCACATTTGTGTGGACAACACCACGGTCATGCACATCATGGCAAAAAGGCAACACATATTCGGAGGCCCTCGTGCGTGAAGCATCCGCAATAGATGGGATTTTGCGCGCACATGGCGTCCACGCATCCTGGGGCTATGCCGTTTCCAAACACAACCCGGCGGACGGGATTTCTCGAGGACGCACCGCCAGACGCGCGGACATTGCGAAGGGGGGCGTGGGAGGCGACCTAAAGGCGCTTTCACCCCTTCCTTTTCGTGAGTAATGAACTATAGAGCAAAACACTTGAAGGTCTCACCATGTCCAAAACCAGACTACTATAGAATTATTTTTCTTGAGAGTTTCAGCAGAAAACCTTTTCCCATCCCTTTTCTTAATTTACGAGGATAGGAAGGTAGGAGACTATTCATCGAATATGTACATTTAAATTCCCTTGGGTTTTATCAGCTGACATCTGCATCTGTCCCCGTCTTGACCTTATGTTTCGCTATATCTATTTTCATTGCGGAGTAGGGATATGTACCTACATGTGTACATATGCAGCACATCTCTCTCCAGTGTGTTGCACCACTTTTATGGGAAATAAGCTGTGGTAAAGGGTGTATCTTGGTTTTATTTTATACCCCCTTTCTTCCACTTGCTCTATTTCTCTTTCCATGTAGAACCCCGAAGATGTCAAAACGAGAAAATACTCTGAAAAATGATGTGCAACTTCAGGCTGTCAAAGAATTTACTGAAAGGCAATCCCTTCTGGAAGTGATGCTCAAGGAGTTTGATGCCGCCGATAGAGATCACTCTGATCCATTTGTGCTAAGGATAGTTATAGCAGGTAAAAAGGAGGAGGATACACTTCGTTCTCTTAGAGTGGTGATGTCTGAGATGATTGATGGTGCTGTGGCTAGCAGCAGCAATCAATTGAGTTCCGCGAGTGGAGCTTCGTTGAAGCCGCATGGTGTACTTATTGAATACGAAGCTCATTTTGTTCAGCTTATCGAGGGATACGAGCGTCATATTCTTCAGTATATGAGAATGTTGGCAAAACACTCTGCATCAGGGAAGAGCGTTGAATACTCGGATGTCCGAGTACTGTTCTTAGCTGACGATGTCTATCCTCCGGTCATGTCATGTCTTGGCTACATTGATAAGATTCCTGCTTTCTGTTCAGAGGGTGAAGCACAGGTAAAAACTGACGAGGAGATAGTCGATATGGTTAATATGGACGTGAAGAACCTGGTGAAGCTGGCTGTATTAGCCGCAAATGAGCCGACAAGCAAGCGGCGGTTGTTCTTTGATAACGCAAGACTAATGCACCCTACGCTTTTCCCATCGTTGTCGGCGATCAAGACGTACCTGGGAAATGACAATTTTCTGACACTCACAGAGTATATTGATGTTTTCAGGAAGGTGCAGGATGTTACAAGAGATGTAGAGTTAAATCATCCTATTGAAGATCCATTGAGATATTGATGGTATATACATTAGCTCTTCTACTGGATCTTACATTTTTTATTTTTGTTCTTTTTAGCCACGTATGTAACTATTCTACCAAGCGGCTCTGTTCTGGAGGTGGTGGATTGCTTTGTTTAGCTGCGCTTTTGGGACTATACGCAACTATGCTTCCCATCTATTTCTTCCTTTCTCCCTCTCTCTGAAGAAAAGGGGTATACAGGATGCAAGCGAAGCGGAGCACAAAAGTTCATAAATTCCAAGAGAATTCGGGGGACGATAAACCACCGCTTTTCTCTATTTTTATCGAGAAGGAAGGAGAGGGTAGGTATGGAAAAATAGACTTTGAACTTTTCTTGAATAGAACACCAAAATCGTGTGAGCTCTTTTTGCAAAGCTTTTCTGGCGCATCAGGAGGGGATAAGAAGTGCGCGAGGCGTATCTTGTCTAGACAGTACCGGTTCACTCGACTTACAAACGAAGGTCTTCAGGTCGGGGATCAAAGTTGCAGTCGAGTGCCTCTGCTCGTCGATGTCGAGAGTGAAGTAGGATGTGTGGGCCATGGAATGGGTGTTCTTTCACTTTGTCGATCTTCTACATCTTTCGATGAGTCATTTTTCTTTTGTTTAACCGACGATCGCACGGAGCTCGAATCCTTAGACAAGAGACACGTTGCATTTGGAAGGGTGTCTGCCAAAGGGTTGGAGACACTTACAGCCATACAAGAAGCTCTTCTACCTTATGTAAAGGAAGGATGTCTTATTGAGGGAAGTCCCTACATAATTTCCGAGGTTTTCCCTGTGTCAAGTTCGTAAATACCGCTTTTTTAGAAAAAAAGGAAACACACCCAAATCGAAAAAAACTAATTTGCTGTTTTACCTTTACTTTTTTCTTTTTTTATTTTTATGAGAGGTCAAATATAATTCTTTATACTTCGATTATAAACATGTGACAGAAGGCGAAGGTAAAAGGAACCCCCAATAGAACATTTAAGCTAACACATGCATGCTTACCATCTTTTCCGAATCTTAATCATATGCACTCTTCGCTGTTTTCTTCATTTTAGAGTGGACCCTTCTGCTGTGAAAGATATGAGTCACCAAAGTTTAGTTAGTGAAAGCGTGGGATCAGCCCTGTGTTTGGAGCTTGTTTCATATATTATCGGTCAGTGTTCTCATGCTGAGGATTGTGGCTCCTGTGACGACAGAGAGAACAAGGTGGAACTAAATATTATTAGGGAACTAGAAAAACTGGGTCTACTGGTGGGTCTGCGTGTAGCTGAGCGACTTTTGTATCGCGAAGCGACATTCGGTTGGTCAAGCCCAATGGATTTAATTCGCTTTATTGGCCAACATTTTTGGAAGACTGTATTTGGTAAAAGGGTGGATCGAATAAAGCACATGGATAAGATCTACTTTTGCCTGAACGATGACAGTTTTTGTTGGCTTCGTGGTTTTTCGGAACTTAAAGGCGAACAGAAGATCTCCACGACACATGGATATTCTGCCGAGTCTCAGGTTGGACCAGTAGCCTCTGAAGGAATAACTGTGCCTGCAGCGAAAAGAATCGACAATACACCGGTTCATAAAGATGTCTTGATATATGCGACTGGTATACTGAGGGGTATTGTTCAAATAATGTACCCACATCAACCTGTTATAGTTCACGCAACACTGAACAAGGGAAAGGAGGTCCAATTTGTATTGGACTTTAGGCGTCCAGCTGCTTGACTTCTTATGGTATTCTACGCAACCCAATAATAATGTAGACTTCATTTTTTTTTTTCCTTTGCCGAAGAAAAAAAAATCTTTGAAAAACTCTTAACATTGTTTTTTTTTTTTGCCTGAAATCCAAAATCTTTCTCTTTTATCCCCCTTTTCTAAGGAATATAACCATATGCTTCATTTATATAGGAAGGCGCGCTACATTTGCCCATGTCGTGCCCAAGCTCGATGGTATACGTCTCTGCAAGTTGAGAAACCGTATGCAAGACTTGCAGACAAGATCGTTCGAGGTAAGGAGGCTACGGTGTTTTACACACACCCCAGTTACGTCATGTCTCGCGAAAAAATGCTCTACACTATATGGGTTGACAGTGGAATTTTCAGCATCTCGTCGAGGATATTGCTTCCTTTCTTTACTATTGCTTATATCTTCAAGGCGTAGAAGGTGAGAAGGGTGGTTGTTTGAGTTGATGAGTGTTTTTTTCTTTTTCTTGTTTATCATTTCTTTCGCACATGGCTGAGGGTGTTTATGAGAAGAAGGGTGGGAAAGAGGAAAAAAATATTAGGACAGAAATACCTGTGACTGAGGTTGATTCTATGCTCCAGGGCACATAACTATTTATCTTTGCCTTCTCTTTCTGCGTATTTGTCGTTACTTCTATAGGGAAAGCGAGAGAAAAATGTGGCTCTCTCGCATGTTCAGACTTAAAGTAACTGAAACGTTTTATCCTTTGCCTTCCATCATGGACGCACGCTCCTTCGTAGGTTTTGTTCGTTCGCGTACTACTAGGCTCGCATCCTTTTTGGAAAAGGAAGCACTAGCTAAAAATGTTGCTCATCGTTCCAAGTTCTTTGATGCTGAAATACGCAAAGGGATAAACAAAAGTTTGGAAGCCTTATTGAACTTGAAAGAGAAGGATGTGGATCACGTGGTTTTGGAACAACGCGCGTTAAGAGATGATCGTCTAGTGACTTGCCTCGTACCTTATCAAATAGCAGCAAATATCATTATGAACAGACTGCCGGGTGATTTGAAGAACAAATGTGTGGGAGAGCTAAAGGCGGAGGAGGCCCATACAACTTGTGGTAAAAGTCTCCCTAATGATGGTGGCGGAAAGAAACCCTGCAGGTTTCTGCAGTGGGTAGAAAAAGATGTTTTTGTATCTACTGGGATCAAATATCTAAAACACCTCAATAGGCGTCAATATACCCGCATCCCAATTATTGCAGTCATGGGCCATACTCAGCACGGAAAAACTACTCTTCTCGATTCCTTGCAAAGAACCAATTTTCGTTCGGAGGAATCGAGGGGTACAACACAATCTCTCAGGGCTTTCACAATTCCTGCCTTTGAGGACGGTATGAGACCTGTAACCTTCCTGGATACTCCGGGACAAAAAATTTTTTCTGAGAGTCGTTTTCACGCGCAAATTGCAGCTGATTATCTCTTTTTGGTGGTGTCAATAGTAGATGGCGTTCAAAGTCAGACATACGAAGCGATTAAAGTGGCATTGAATGTTGACAGACCGCTTCTTGTGATTCTAAACAAACTGGATCTCTTTTCTGATTCACAGAAGACTATGGAAGCGGTCACCAGGGTGCTTCAAGACCTTCGAGAAGCGGGTTTAAACGTTGTCATGTGTCACAAAGAGAGGGATATTGACTCACTGCGTGAGACTGAGCCTACCTCGAAGGGAAGTGTAGAGACATCCATGGTGAGTAAAACTGCCTTTCAGTTATTTGCTCCCATGAAGAAGGTAGATCCCGGATTTAGGGGTAGTCGAAGACATCCTGTTGTTGGGTTAAAGCGCTCATGTGCCGGCATTTGTATATCAGCCAAAAATCAAAGAGGTTTCACCTTACTCTGGTCATTTGTGGAGTTGATGTCTTCAACGAACCCACCGATTTGTCACAGCCGATCGACGGATTATTCATCACACCCCTGCTCGATTCAGGCCTTGGTTTTGGAGTCATCAAAGCATCTTTTTGATGAAGAGGGGTTTAGACTCAAGAAGCGCATTCGGGAGCTACAGAAAAAGCAAGACATGACCTCTGAAAAACAGAAGGAAATATTTGAAGCGAAGAGTGTTACTACCAGAATACAATCCTGCTTGAACACTGTGTGGAAAAAAGTGCAAAGTACAAATCCAACAAGTACAAAATGTCTTGTTCTTAGTGTTATCGTCAAAGAAGGATGTATTACAAGAGGGATGCCTTTTATTGCCGATCAGAGTAGAGGACGTGTAGACTATATGGTGGATACCTATGGTAATCTTGTCGAACGAGCAGATCCTGGTATGGCCGTGACCATTGTAGACCTCCACAGTAATACTGGATGTCCCGGTGCGGTAACCCATGTATTATCGATGCCTTCAGTGGGTGAAAGAGATTCCATTTTTGAGTACAGGCGTTTGCTTCAGTGGTTTGTGGAATGCTTTCCCAACAGGCTGTATCTTCTTCGCCCAAGAGGAATGGATGTATCCTTTGCACATCTTGGTGACTATGGACAAATCAATAATACTGTCTGTTTGGAGTATCAGCTACTCTACGGACTCCCAGCAAGTGGAGCATCCTTACACAAATTAGATACAGAGATCACCCAGAAACAACAAATCCCAATGGGCCAATCCAGTGTTGGGGAGCAAAGCCTTGCTGAATATTTACTTGAAAAGAATATGGAGGATAGAGACTGTCCCCAAGAGCTCATGCTGGAGGAAGGATCTGATGGGAGCTTGGTGATGGACCACGACGATACTGTGGTCTCGCTGGAATCTACCTGGCTGCAATTGCAGCCTCAAACTCGACCGCAAACCCAGGAGGCGTATGATGATCTCATTAAAAGTTGCTTCCAGATTGGTGTTCTTTTGAAAGTTGATTCCTGGCACAGTGCGAGGGTGCTCCACCGTGAGGTCGTGCGGTTGGGCACGCGAAAGGTGGCGTTTCATGTAATAGGAATGCGTTTTGGTGGGTTGGTCGAGGAAGATATTTTGTTTTTTGGCCGAGCGATGAAGATTATTGTGTGTTACCGTACCCCTCTAGGTCTTTCTTCTGATCTTGATCGCTACATCGAGGCAAATGACACTTGGGTCTTACAGACCGATGATATCTCGGACGTCGTTCTATTTCTTAAGTGGTGCGCTGTGATGCTTCATGGGGAGTATGCACCTGATGATTGTGACTCAGCAGAGCCTCAGAAAAAGAGTTACCTTGTGCTCTCGAATGCCCAGTACGGGAGTAAATTGAAGAACAACGTCGGACAGCAGAGGTCGTCTGGACGGAAGCGCCAACTTCTCATTTCACCGAAATATTCGCATCATGATCTATAATGGAACTATTCACATCACAGAGTAATGAAGTGCTAATTGTATCATGGGTTGCTTTTATTCTCATTCCCTTCTTCCATTTTCTACCCCCCTCCCCCCCAAAGAAAAACAACAAAAACGAACCCTTTACTTATTTCTTCCTTATTATTCATGTTTATATATATGACTTCATGTGCTTTCCTAAATGCCGTTCTCTTTTTATACTATGATACAGCTAGACAATGGAAAATGATGTCGATGCGATTGTAGCAGATGATTGTTCTGGTTACTTGGCGGTTGCAACTCAATTTTCTGCCACCTCAAGGTATCTTCTTGCAATCAAAGCCTATGCACGAGCCCTGGAAGAGATGGAAGATGCGGATTCATTGGATTCACATTCAGAGGTTTCCTTGATGGTGCAAAGTGATGCCTTCCTCAGAGATTTTCTTCTATGCTGTAATGCGTCAGGCGTCATGGCCATGGGGACGAATAGCAAAATAACTGAGGATTGTTTGCGGTTATGCCTTGAGCAGCTGGAACGAAGAGGATGTATCCAGGGAAGCCTGGGTTCTACTGCTCAGGACGAGGTAGTTCTGCAAGATCAGAGGGATGAAGGTATGTTGTTTCTTCTAGGTGTGACTTTGAACAACTGGGGGTGTGTTCTTTTACATTCTGGGGATATTGGGAGATCTGCAGTTTTCTTCCGTCTGGCACTTGAGGCTTCTACGATAAAGGAGCTGACTCGCATTATCTTGCTCAACATATGCGCGCTTCACATACGCAACTGCTGTTTCCCTGAAGCCCAATCGACAGCAATGAAGGTGCTTCAAGAGGATGATGAAAAGGATGAATATAAGGAGAGGAATTTCTGTGATGATGAAAATGCTGTTGAGGACGTAAATGGTCTACTCTTTGCCTTTGCGTATCACACTATGGCTATCGCTGATGAATATCTTTTTCCTCACGAAGCCAATGACTTCTACAATCGGGCTAAAGAGGCAATATTAGAAAGTCCATACCAGCAGTGGTCAGCAACAATTGAAACTAGTCAACGAAGGTTTCAAAATATTTCTTCTCGACGTAAAGAAGAAATGGCACTGGCTGCTGCGAAAAAACGGGAGCTTGCTGAGGCAGAAAATGAACCTTTTAAATTACTTGAAGGGGAAAACCGCCGGAAAAGTAGAACACTCAGTAAGTCTGTGCCCATCCACCAATCTCGGAGTCTTTCAAATCGAAACAAGAAGACCAAAAAGAATTTGCAATCTGTAACACTTGATGGAAGGGATGACCCAATGGAACTTCCTCCAATTAATGGAGAACTTCGATGGAAGATACGAAACGAAGGTTTGATGGGAGCTTTTGTTCCCCTCCTTAATGTTTCAGAGGTAAGAGATATAGTCTTTGGGGTAGATGAGGCTGTTGAGTCTCCGTTTGCACCTCTAAATACTGAAATCTTAAATAGTATTGCCATGGTAATATTGTACGAAGAAACCCCTTTTCAGATTGCGGATAAAGTTGAGAAGGGGAGCGACCCTCGTGTGAGGAGGACTATTTGGTCTTTATTTTCCCCGAGGCGTGAAGAGGCCTTAGTCATTTCACCAGGAAAACCAACGACAAATGTCGCACCCTTGGTAGCGGTGACAGAATTTTCGAAACCCTTTATGCCCCCGCCAATTTCGGAAAAGGTTATCAAGGATGCACAGTGTAGCGTCGCTGAACTCAATAAGCTGTTGAACCATCGGTTGGCGGTACTCTTGCGAGCAGAAAACGCGTTCGAGGAAAGATGGAAAGCCACAATGGTCGTGAAAAGCGCGCTTCTTGCCTTCAACTTCGCACAGGATCTAATAAAGTTGAAAGCAACTTTAAAAGAAGGGATAATAAAACGAAAGGTTTTGGAAAGCGCTAGTGCGAGGCGTATCGTTCATTTTTTTCATATGATCCTTGAGGCTAAAAAGAATGGTGATGATTTCATGCGAAAAGGGGGACGAACCAAACACCTCGAAGAAATGGCTGCGATTAGGTTGCAAAAGTACGCACGACGTTGGTTGGCGGCAAGAGAATTGCGAAGACTTCAATCTGAGCGTCGGGCGCAAGTCTTACAAGTTGTGAAGGTGCAGGGCATCTACCATTCGCGTGTCGCACGTCGCCGTTATCTCCTACACCAGGAAGAAAAAAAAAACATGCTAGCGGCACAGATGGAGAAATGCAAATTTGAATTTGCAGCGATACAGATTCAACGTGAATACCGGCGCCATGCACGCCAACTTTTGAAGTGGCGTAGTGAGGGGCTAAATATGCTGTCTATTCTTCGTCACTATAGTTACTCACGAAATTATTACGCGACACTTATTCAGAAGACATTTCGTGGTTTTCTTGTGCGACGCATCTACGGCCCTGTGACTTTTGCAAGACGGTGTTACGGTAGGAATTGCTATCGTGCATGGGTGCTCAATAGATCAGCCAGAATTATTCAGAAGACATTTCGTGGATACATGATACGTCGGGCTACGAAGGGTTCGCTGCGGCAATATCATCTTCAATGCGCAAGAGAGAGAACAGAGGTGCGACAGCGACAGAGGCACAGTGCGGCTGTAGTCATTCAGTGTGCTTATCGTTCTTACTTGGCGCGGAATGCCGTAATTGAACTGAGGGTAATTGTGGAGAAAGAACGTTTGCTCCGGATTAACAGAGTCTACCCAGCGTTTCGCCTGGAGGAACAGGTGTACTGAAAACAAATGTAAAAGAAATGTAGTTTCTCTGCTATATACTTCTCGTGAATGTTCATCTACAAATGTATACACCGCATTCTCCCTTTCATCTTTTTTTTTTTCTTCTGAATTCATCTATTTTCCCTTCATTTTTTGCCTCATATAGTGCGCGCATTCACGTGAATATTTGTCTCTTCTTGATTTCCTTCTATACTTGTGAAAATAAAAGTTTTAGGTTTACACACAAAGACTACAGGCTCTCTGTTGTAGACTATCAAGGGAAAGGATTGGCGGGTCTCAGGACGCGGTATGGGTTTGGCGTGTTCATCCAATGGGTATGAGGGGAAAACATGTTCAAAATGTCTCCGATCCGGTTCCTTTCTTCAACCAGTTGCTCCTTGTGTTTATTGCCAAAACTGCTTATGTGTCTACTGTTCCAAACCGCTTCAGAAGTCATCACCATGCACTTTTTCAAGCTGGTCGTTTCTGGTGCTTCCACTTTCGCAGACCTCACGCTGCTGTTTTTCATGTAGAAGCCCTCTTTTATCACTGGATGACGGGATTCTTCGCTATATCATGCTGTTTCTTACCTATCAAAATCAAGATCGTCTTCTTCGCGTTTGCACGCGATTTCATAGCATCTTGTATCTTCCATACAAGTACGCTAGGAACATAGAGGAGAAGTATCTTTGGAGGGATCCGCACGACATACTCTATACTAGCCCAAGAAGTATTGTTCTTCGTGGAGTGGATCGTCTCTCAGGTGCCACACATTGCCTGAAGCTGATTCCAAAGAATCAGATGCTTTCTCGCCGTTTGTGGCAACGCATGCAGCAGTCTATTGATATTCGTATGGCAGCATCAGCTTTTCCAGAGTCTTTTGTGTCACTTTACGATGTGTTTCAAACGCGGGAATTTGTTGTCTTGGTAATGGAATGCCTCCCACCTGAAAAGTATCTCTCTCTGTCTAACCTCATGCGTAGCGTCAAGTTGACGGAGACAGATGCGCGGTTGATTATTACTGGAGTCCTGAAGGCAGTGCGCTGTCTTCATGACGAGATTCATGTTGTGCATCGCGAGCTATCACCTGATACGATATTCGCTGCTCGCGATAACTTCAACGATGTTCGTGTATTGCATTTCTATAATGCACGGTTCTTGAAACCCCCTACTCATTCGTTCTACCTACAGGAAATGTGGAAGGAGCAGCAACTTCAAGGAAGAGCAGCCCCTCTTCTTTCCCAATCCGAAAAGGTCTCGACGGTACATGATGGTATCAGCAGCATTGTAGTTGCGCGGTCGACACATGGTAAGGCGTCGTTAAAACCCCCACCGCTTTGTATTCCTGTAGACTTTGGGTTATTAAACCGAGCAGAGTTATACGCCCAAGTTGCGAGAGATCGGGAGGCTCAGTTACAGGAGGCGGCGGCCAGGTCCTATGGGTTTTCTCATTTAAACCCTGAAAGACGGCGACACTCCGGTGCCGCTTCATGCAATACTCTAGCCACCGGAGGAACAGTAATAGGAATATCAAGGAAACTTCCCTTTTCCAGGACTGCCTCCTCACCAAGGCTACAGTCAGATTTTTTTTCAGAATCTTCTTCAAGCACAAGAAAGAGGATTGAAAATAGTGATGATGATGATGATGATGATGTTTCTATTGTTGCTACACCTCGGGTAGCCGTCGCGTACTCTGCGCCAGAACTTAGTGCGGCATTGTGTACCCGATCGTTGGTGCCAACATTGAACATTAGGGCGAGTTTTGTCAAGAAATGGGATGTATTTGCTATTGGGGGTATTTTATATCAGGTTCTTGCATCTTCGGTCTGTCACCACTTAGGTTTTAGCCACTCTATTGACTGGGATACACTCAGTAGCTCTGTTGCAACCGAAAGCATCGTTTTGCTTTTGCGCTTAACGCACGTAGAGCCGCAACACCGTATTTCTTGTAAAGGAGCTCTTCAGCTTCTGAGTGAGCAGGTTGAGACCTACAACCCGGGCTGATGATGCGAAATGCTGATCACTCGTTAGCTTTTTAATTTTATTACACCTTCACTATGTGGTGCTACGGTAATAATCATAGCTTTTTTTGTTTAAGTTTCTCATTTTCTCTTTGTCACCAAAAACCTCTTTTTATCATTAAAAAAAAAACCTGCGAACGAAATGTCGTGATTTTTCACTTTATTCTGACAGAAAAATGCCCTGGGAATTACCGCCGTGTGCCTAACCAATGCACCGATATGTTTCCTCCTCTTTCTTCTCCTCCTCCGAAGTGTGCAAGAAGTGGCTCCGCTGGGTATTTGTGAAAACCCTCCCAGCGCAGCACAGCCCCTCCCCTGAGGTTCGCGTGAGTGACAGAAGGTGGCGGTCACCTGCACCTCCACTTCATCAACCGGTACGGATGGGGAACGTACACAAACTCTAACTGTAGACACGGGGACGTACATATGTGTCTGTAGAAGGGGTGAGTGCGTTTCGGTTCTTATCTTTGTATGCGTAATCCTCTATTACTATAAGTGGTCTGGCATCTGGTTCTGACCCCATTCTTTCTTTTTTTTTTTTTTTTGCTCTTCCTCTTGTTATGCACTCCATGGGAACGTAGGTGTAGTTGACTTCGAGGGATTTTTTCCACTTTTTTCTACCCTCCGCCTCCTGTTGGGTACCGCTGCAATGTATGGTTGGGTGATTGAGAAAGAGACGAAAGCTTGGAAAAAATTTTTTTTGTTTCTGAATATTTTCTCTGTTCGAATAAGCGGATCGGGGGCCGATCTCCTCCGCGTTTAATGAAAGTTTGTGGAAGCATTTTCATGCTTTCTTTCGCGGCTTTTTTTAAAAAAAACCTGCGACAGGAATGGTCGAAGCCCACTGCCAAAATCATAATTAGGGAAAGATGAATTCTTTTTCTCCCACGATGAGAATAACTTTTGTTATACGCAGGTGGCGCAACACAGATTTTCTGCGTGAAAAACCCGACCACTCAGCCCTCTCCGCCTCCTGCGCGAGGTGGAGTGAGGCGCTGCCTGCACCTTCCCCATTCATCGGTGAAACTTTTACATATAGAGAACAGAGTCTTGCACGGGACTCACGCCTTGTTTCTAAAAATTTCTACTTCATCTACTCACGTATACCAGGAGTAAAATAACCTTTCTACATTTGCTCCTTATTCAAGAGGGAAAATGGGCGAGACTATTCTTGTTCAAATGGAACCCGAGGATGGATTATACTGGGAGGTGTAATACGTCATCAATTCCTCTTTCTTCACCTATCAGGTAAGAAGGAAGAGGGATAACATTTAGTCTATCTGCTAGTAATGGGGACTTCTAGTTCAACGATTCAAGTGGGGAGAGCACTCCATGCTTTACTTTCAGATGCACCTGTGGAAGATGAGGTATTTCTTGTACTTCTTGATACCAGTCTTTCTAATGCAGAAATAGAACGTGCCATTCCCTTCCTCACCTTGAGGACTATGCGTCATTATTACACGAGGAACTTCGCTCTCTTGCTGTTTAAGTGTATCGAGGTTCTTGCGAATGCTCTGGCCGCTTCTCGTGAGTCGCCGGGAAGCATCAAAGATTGGGTGCAAAAAATTCAAAACGCACTCTCTCTGATGAGACGAATGCTTCCCATTGCCTTTGAGAATGGGGACACATCGTGTGACGAGGGGAGTCAAGGTGCATGTGGCATACAAACAGGGACAATTCAGCATCCGAAAGTGTCGGAACCGACCATTGAAGAGATAACAAGAAACAAAATGCGAACACAATTTACTGGGACGTTTGTGCACTCATTCTTTGTTGAAGGCCTTGCCTGTGACGACGAAAATCCAGATCAACTAATTTCTACATTGCCGGATCATTTTTTACCACTTAGCAAGTATTTAGGCCGTCTGCTGGTAGATTGCTGCTTCATTCGAGGTCTGACACTAAACGACAATGTTACTACTTCAAAAAAGTCCGAGAACCATCCTTGGGTGGATGAATCGCTTCTCTGGTATTCAGGCCTAGGCGGAGGCAACCCAACCGGTGCTTCTAGGGAAGTGAACGCCACTACACATGCTATTCGCTATGAAATCCTTAATACACTCACTGTGTTTCTCTCATACCCGCTCTTCAATCCACCGGGCACAAGAGATACCCTCTTTACTGAGCAGCTAATAAATGTTGAGTGTGTTCCACTTGTACAAACTCTTGTAGCCTCTGCGCTGAATGCGATTCTTTCCTACGCCCCGTATGGAACTCTTCCGTACACAAGTCATTTGGTGGGGAAGGAGGAATCGGTGGTGCAAATAAGCGCGTGCTTTATAAGCGCCGTGTTGTGCTACCCTGGTGCCCCTGTCGATAATTCCCCGATAGCACCGAGTATTTCTACACCAGAAGAGAGAAGGAATAGTGAACAAGACGTCAATGTGACGGAGGGGGAAGACCCCAAAGTCTCAGAAGCTCCTTTACTTCCATTGCGTAGAAAAATTATCCATAGCGCGAGGGAATTTGTTTTTGCAATCTCAGCGGATGAGGCTCGACACGTAGTGATAAGTTTGCAGCCTATCATAGGCTTAAAAATATATGCAAATCGTACATACCTACCGGATTCTCAGCGTTGTTTCCTGTCACAAGACGAATTTATGATGATATTGTGGAAGTTAATCGATTTGTCACCAGAGTGCTTTGCGGCCTTTGGCCGGGAGAGGGCTGTTTTGGGGTACTTGCTTCCCTTGGTAGATTACGCCATTGACGCGAAAAGAGATCCAAAATGTTATAGTCATCTTCAGCTTGTATTATTTATTCTTCTTAAACTCACGGAGATTCGCACATTTTGTTTACTATGCAACTCACCCTTTCGTGAGAGGATTCCATTCGAGTTTGACGCTTTTGTGGGTTCTTATGGAGATTTATTAATACTAACTCTTTGCACTTTTATGATGATGCATAACAGCACGATACGTCCATTTCACGAGACATGCAGTTTGATCATATCAAACCTTGCGCCCTTTATGACTAGCGTCTGCCCTCTTGCTTCGAAGAAACTGAGCCTTCTTTTTGCCTCCGTAGCTACCAGATGTCTTGCGTATCGGCATCCTCTTGCGGGTGCGGCGATTACTTCTGGCAATGCGGATGAGGTGACTGATCAAGTAGTGATGTTCATCATTGTGGAGGCTGTTGCTAGTATGTTGCAGTATCATGAAGCCGGTGCAGCTTCACTTCTTTCCGCTTTTATTGAGCGGAGTAGCTTAGTGGTTGATGTTTCTGAGGCATTCGCGATGGGGGAAAAGGACGCCTTTCGCTTGCCGTTCACGTCGCCGTTTCTCATCAGGACACTGAGGGAGGCCATTTCAGCTGTCGAAAAAAAAGTGAGAGTTGCAGTTGCTGCTGGAAAAGATCCTCTCCTCCCCATATGCGATACGACACTGGTAGGTTGTCTGCCAACTCCGCACCGCATCATCATTAGGCGTCTCCTCTCCACATGGCAAGTGGAGGAATGGGCGATGTCAACACATTGGTCTTCTCTCTACATGCACTCGGTGCCTGGAACCTTTGGAGACCGTAAATCAATACGGATGCTGTGTTTTGTGTAAAAAAAAAAAACAGAAGAAAACAACAACAACAACAAAAACATTATCTTCTCTATATTTTTCTATAGTTCATGCTTACCTGTTTCAGCAAGTCCGATATAAGAACTTCTGAAAGGTGAAATGGGATCGTCTTAACATTTCATCGTTGACTTTATTCTGTGGACTACGACCTGTTGTATCCTTCTCCTTTTCTCTTTCACCTCTCTTTCCCTTTGGGATATGTGCGTATTTTCTTTTTTTTTTTGTCCCTTTCTTTCTATTCTTCTTGTTCCTTCATGTTGAGTATCTGACTAAATAAAGCTATATGCTTAGTTTCTAGATACAACTACCGTCTCCTTTATGTCTTGCTGTAGAGCACTCAACCCACCAGAGGATCTCATATGCCCTATATGTCTAGACTCCTTTCAAAATCCGTTGCAGTTGTTTTTATGTGGTCACATATTCTGTCAGGTTTGTGTGCAAGGTGCCACAGTGTGTCCCACATGTCGTGGGCCGATTGAATACACAAAGTTTCCACCCGAATCAGTTTTACAGGCGGCACAAATACTTCCTGTGATGTGCGGCAGCTGTGGGTGGGAGGGAACAAGGACAGAATCCCAAACTCATCGCTGTGCTACAAAGGTTCACAGCATTTACAGTAGTTACCCACAGCTTTCTGACGCGGAGTTGTTTGCAAGGGCTACGAGTAACTCAGGCACTCCCATATTTGAAAATACTGGCCCTGTTCAGGGACTACCACTACTATGATCACAAAGGAGCATCCTCAGCGCAATAAAAAGCAACATGAATGTTGCACACTCATTATGAACACACTCACCTACAACAAAACGAAAAGTATGTACCTAACTTTTCTATTTCTCATGAACGTCTTTCCTTGATGCCCAGTCAAAATTTTATTGCTTCTCCCAGATGTTTTTACAGCATGCTTACCTTCTACACACATTCCTTACATAAGTATCTGTCCTTCTTGCCTTCAAGAAACGACATTGCCTAATTGGAGTTTGGGGTTGAGTGAGGCATTCTTTTTGGGGGAAATTCCTTGCCTTCCTGTCTTTCTGTATTGTGTGCGGTGAGGAGTTTTTCAGTTTACTTGGTGTTGTATTCTGCATTTTCTCCGTCACGAGGGTCTTCACAGGTGGTAGCTTCGGGTACCATACTTACTTTTTCTCTCCTTCTTTGACTAGGTGCTTATCGTTCCTCAGCAGGTTATGCCCCCAGTTGTAGTGGCTGTTGACTGCAATGAGGAACTTCGCTGCGCTCTCTGTCTGGACTCTTGGAAGAACCCGATTGAGCTGGTGCCATGTGGGCATATTTTCTGTGATATGTGCGTGAAGCAAATTACATTATGTCCCCTGTGTCGTGAACCCGTGAAAGATACCAAGACGCCGAACCGCGTTCTCCTGAATATTTCGCTGGCGGTTCCAGTAAAGTGCACTTCATGTGGCTGGAGGGGCATTCGCGAACATGGCGCTACTCACGTATGCGATAAGAGTGTGGAATTTGCTTCGACACCTGCAGTCCATGTGTCGAAGTCGAAATACCGTCCGGTGGATCTGAGTAGCAAAACACCTTGGAATCTTTTCGGCCTGACGCAGGAGGAGTATGATCAAATCATGGCGCTGTTTGTCTTCTTTGACGACGATGACAGTGGTGGGCTAAACCGGAGAGAGGTGCAACGTCTCGCACGATGGCTTAACTTTGCCCGGACTGAGAGGGAAATCGATTGCATGTTCAACGACATGGATACGGACAAAAGCGGCACACTATCCCTTAACGAGTTTCTTACGTGGCTGCATCATAACCGGCCGGATCCCACTGCTCTCTATGGACTCTCACAGGCCGATTATAACACTGTCATGATGCAGTTTCACATGTTTGACACGGACCAAAACGGTTTTTTGGATGCTGAGGAGTTCTCTCGCCTTGCTATGAGGATGGGAGATGTCGGAGATATGAACTCGGGGAGGAAGCTCTTTCACATGATTGACTCTGATGGAAACGGGAGGGTTGACCTTCACGAGTTCTTGACATACCGTGCTCGCTCCGCGCGAAGGTAGTTTGCTGGAATTGATGAAGCTGAGAGAGTAGCATTTTTTTTTTTTTTGGGGGGGGGGTGGAGGTTGCGCAGCAGGATGACCTGTTACTGCTTCTATGATGTGCTGTGACGTATTATATTGGAGTTCTTTGCGGCCATTGTCTATGAGTGTGCCACCTCTCTTGTGTTACATGTCCTTGAACCGTCCTTTTTTGATGCCGATGACACTGTAATAGGTCGTGGTTGCTGTAGTGTTGGAACGATTGGTTGTTGATACTCTCTCGAGAAGGAATTATCATTTCTGTTCTGTTCTGGGGTTGTTCGGCAGACTTTGTGCTGGCATCTGCTCTTGGCTTGACTTTTTCTCTGGTAGATTTCTTTGCCCCTCCCCCACATTTTGCTTTTTTTTTCGCATGCCTAAACGTTCTTCTTGATGCGCGGAAAATTGTTATGAAGAGTGGTCGGATTTTATTTGCTTTCGCCTGTGATATGTCTGCGAAGGAATTTCCACCGAAGCTCTGGCACCAACGCCTTGTTTTTGTACAAAAAAACTACTATTGCTTGGGACATCCTTTTTTTTTGGGGGGGGGGTAGGTGGGTGGGTGGCGCTGTTCAGTAGGGGTACGGGTGGCGAATGACGCGCATTGAGCGGCTGTCAGAGAATGTCGTTAATCGTATTGCTGCGGGGGAGGTTGTGCAAAGGCCAAGTGGTGCGCTGAAGGAGTTGTTGGAGAATGCGCTTGACGCGGGGAGTAGCTCGATACAAGTTCTGGTTGAGAATGGTGGCCTAGATGTCTTGCAGGTGACTGATGACGGCCAGGGTATCTGCTACGAGGATCTACCGTTGCTTTGTGAACGTTATGCAACTAGCAAGCTCCGTACCTTTGAGGATTTGACTCTCCTCAGTTCTTTTGGGTTTCGTGGAGAGGCGCTGAGCTCTATTTCGTATGTGTCTAGGGTTACAGTAACAACCATGACTCGGGTGGGGACTGGGGAATCATCAGCGGGGGTGCTGGCGTGGCGTTGTCATTTTATGGATGGTGTCATGCAGGGCGAGCCAAAGCCGTGTGCTGGAAACCCGGGGACATGCATTCGTGTGGAGAAGATGTTTTACAACGCTGCAGTTCGTCGCCAGGCGCTGAACCGTCCATCAGAGGAGTACGGCCGCATTGTCGCGGTTGTTTCCCGGTATGCTCTAGCCTTTCCTCATGTGGCGTTTTCTTGCCGCCGAGACGAGGGGAGAAAAAGTGGGAGTTGCGGCAAAGCAGATGTGTTCTTTCCAAAAGAATCTTCTACGCTTTCGAATATTCGCCTTTTTTTTGGGGCAGGAGTCGCGTCGCACATGCAGGAGCTGCACTGTGTGGGAGTTGGCATTCAAGACGCCACACCTTCGGCCGTAATGGGGTCGACAGGGGAAGCGGGCGGGGGCCGTTTCCTGATCACTGGTTATACCAGCAGTGTTGCGCTTCTGAACCGCAAGTTATTTTTGTCTGTGTTTGTCAACAACCGACTCGTTGAGAGTGCCATCATCCGGCGTGCGATTGACATTGTGTACAGTGGCTTCTTGCCTGGCGGAAACCGTCCCTTCACCGTGCTCTTTATCACCGTCCCCTCTGACCGAGTGGATGTGAACATTCACCCCACAAAGCATGAGGTTTGTTTACTGGACGAGGAGCTCATTGTTGCACGACTTTCAGAGTCTCTTCGCGTTGTGTTGACGGAGTCTGCAGCGCGTCGCCAGGTTGACGCGCGTAATGTCCTCTCAAAGGCGACAGTGCTGGGTGAAAGGGGGAGCCAGCCGCCTAAGCAACAACCTCTTCCACCAGCCCTTACTCCAAACGCGGTGGTGCCTGCACCTTGCACGGTTGTACGTACGGAGCCGCAGCGCGGTGCGCTTGATGCGTACTTCCAACGTGCAGCGAAAGAGGTTCGGGCACCCATAAAAACTGAAGATAAAGCGTTATCTCCAGACAGAAATCACAGACATGATGGTTGCGAGAAGATTAACAATTCGGTTGCAATCCCCTCCGTCGAACCAGAACGCGATGACGCTATCGAACCACAGCGGCTTGCAGAGTCGATGAAAGCTGAACCAGTGGTTGAAGTGAACAGTAACACCATCGCTTCTTTGTCTACGATCATGCACTTTGGTGCCACAGACAATGGTGATGATGGTGATAATGAAGACAATGGTACTAATCTAGATGAGGAGGAGGATGGGAAATACGTCATGGCACATTTTAAGCGCCAGAGGATAGAAATCCAAGACGTACTTACCACTTCCACTTCTGCTGTTGGGATGCATGCAAAGAACGCCGATGATGATGAGATAATGAGCAAGGGTGGCACCATAGCACTTACAGATGCAGGTGCTGGATCTGTGCCCGAAAAGTTAATAGAGATGGATTATGACAGTCATAACGGCCTTCTTCTTACGAGTGTGTCAACGATCGTGTCGCTTATTTATCAGGCCACCTCCCCCACGGCTCAGTCGCTGTTTGAAAACCTCGTCTACGTTGGTGTTGTGAACGAGAGCATGTTTCTGGCGCAGTCTGGAACGACACTCTACGCGGTGAACACACTGCGACTCGTGCGTCTTGTGGTGTATCAGCGTCTCTTTCTGCGGTGGGCTGTGGCGTCACTGCCAGCACCACCCAAAGTGGTACTACAAGAGCCTGTAAGCGTGTCTGATTTGCTGCAATTTGCCCTTCAGAATGACGTGCAGCCAGCGCAGGGTGGTGAATCGCACGAGAGTATGAACCAAGTTGTTCATCGAATGGATCGGCGTCTTCGGTCGTGGCGATGTATGTTGTTGGAGTACTTTTCCATTGAGATTACGGAAGGGGGTCAGCTCCTGGCCTTGCCGCTTGGAATGAACGCGTCATGGCCGCCAGCTCCACGCATTGTGCCGCTATTTCTGTGGAAGCTGGCATCGGAAGTGCCTTACAGAGATGGTGAGGTCACTTGCTTCACTGCCATCGCCCACCATGTAGCAGACACCTTGTACGGACTTCGTCTCCACAATGTGTGGGTGCGGTCGAGTCCCTTGCTTTCATCATGTGGTAACCATGACGATGCGGTTGATGGGGATCAGAGCGGCATCCCATCGCTAGTCGATGCAATTCGCTTTGGGCTCGTGCCGTGCGCGACGAATATGAAGTTCTTTGTTCCTCCAGCCGATGCTTTGATTGATGGCACACTGCAGAGTGTTGTATCTGTGGAGGAGCTTTATAAGGTTTTTGAGCGCTGCTGAGCAAAGACGTGGATTCCACCGCGCCATTATTTGAGTATCCGCCTCTGGATTTTTCTTTTGTTACATAAAAATCAAACACACACTCATATATATATATATATATATATATATATATATATATATATATCAAAACATTTCCTTCTTTCTGCTACTCAGCTTGTCACAAGGCGTAAGTTCTTGAAGTGCTCACCGAACCCAACCCTCAGCACATCCTTTTTTTTTTTTATTCAGTACCAAATGACGATAGACAAAAAGAGTTCTTTCAGAATTTCATGGTTTCCTTCCCCCCTCCTTTGATCTCATTCTGTTCGAAATAATAAATGTTACTTCGAGAAGGAACACGCGATCTCTTCTTTTTCTTCTAACTGATGGAAAATGCAAGGCGTCGGCTATTGCTGTTGGTTTTACAACTGCCACCAACATATTTTTTTTTATCGCTCCCTGCTGCACACCCTTTTGCTCCCTGTTCTGGACCTGAGGAAGGGAGAGGAGGAAAACAAAGGCTGCTAAAACACATTCCCCCCAGGTATTCATGTTCGTCAGCAGCACACCGGAGGAGCTCTCCACGGAGGAGTCAACAGCTACGGCTGGTGGTTCTGTTAGGCAGAATTTAAAGTGCAACAGACTGAAGTTACCATCGCAGTACCACACGTCTTTGCCCGTTGTTCATGTCCGCACGAGGCCTACACTGGAACACTTGGGAGAGACAAAGGAACAGCGCCGCGTGTGGACTCTCGACCACCAGAACATTGTTGTGTGTTCTAGAAGTAGGGCACTGGAACGTCGCCCCGATGGATCCCCCTTCTGTTCGGAAAATGCCTCTATCAACACACTCCCTTCCCCGTCTGCATCATCGACCTCTTGGGGGAATTCTGCCTCACCCACTGCTCTGAGAAGGGGAGGGCAACCACAATATCAATCACCAAGGGAAAAATTGGTACCGCCGCCCAGATTTTGGCCAGGAAGGAATGTGACGCATGAAAAAGGGAAAGATGTTATGAGATCTCGAGGTACTCCCAACATTGTGCAAAGGGGTCAGAGATTTACCACACCGACGACGTCTAGTAGTGTGTCACTTAACCGCTTTCCTGGCTCATGGCAAGAGGAGCACTTCACCTTTGACTTTGTACACGGCTGGGAAGCAACACAGGCGGAAGTTTTCGAGGAGAGTGTGCTAGACTTTGTTGACATGGCTTTACTGGCACAGAGCATCGCGATTGTCTGCTACGGTCCCACAGGGAGCGGAAAGACGCACAGCATGATGGGACCTGCACAAAACAAGAAACTTAACTTTCGGAAAAATGTGGGGGTAAGGAGCAGCACGGTAAGTCACGAAAGACTGCAGTCGCACTCGGTGCCAGGAGGCAACGCAAAGAATGAGATTTCGGGTGAAGCTTCTTCATCGAGTTTTAGGGGCAACACTACAACAGCTCCCTTGTATGGTGACACGGCGGGATCAGGTCAACCATCACAGCAGAACAGTGGCACAGCGCGCAGCTCAGGACCCCTTTCTGATTTGGCAGGCTCTCTGCGTTCGTTGGATCCTTCACTTCGATTCCCTGACTTCTCATCCGCCATGGATCTTGGAGGAGGTGGGCATGGACACGACGTGGGATCAGGTGACCGTAGTGCTCTTGAGGGCAGGGAACGGTCAATGACAGGATCAGAGGATCGTAGTACTGACAGCACTGAAACAATGGGGTTATTGCCACGTCTTGTATGTGTACTTCTAGAAAAATGTGGTGAAACGATTACACTCGATGCTGGGGGAGTGTTGCACGGGACGAAGTCTGGCAGACGGGATTCTGATGGTGAGAAATATCAGGAAAACCGGCACCATGTGTCATCACTGACCCTGGAGGAGCTGACCTTTTACGGGGTAGAGCTATACATGGATGAATATCGTGACCTGCTGGATCCTCTTAAGCGCCCTATTTCGAATGTCGGTGATATTGGGGGACTTGAGGCCTTTTGTGAGAAAATGAACAATCCCCCAGTCTCTACATCCCGTGCCAACACCAGACCAGGAAAGGCTGGTGAAAACCGCTCCAGTCTACCGCTTCGTGGCGGTGGCATTCCTCTTTCATCTGTTGAAGACCTCCATCGCTGCTACCATATGGCGACTCATAATCGGGTCACGAAGGCACATAACCTCAATGACTCGAGCTCGCGATCTCATGCTGTGTTCATTATCCAGTTGCGGTTTTCCTCAACTACATCCCGGGATACGGCAGGTGGGTCTGAGAAGAAGAACAGAGACTCTAGCGAATCTGCCTCCTCAACGAAAAACACCTACTCCTACGTTGCCATGGTCGATCTTGCTGGTTCAGAGCGTGTAAAGGAAACGAAGGTGGAGGGATTTGCTCTCCGTGAGGCACAGTACATTAACAAATCACTTTCCGCACTTTCAGCTGTTTTGTTGGCGTTGTATCATCGCTCAAGTCACATCCCGTACAGGGATTCGAAACTAACACGCCTTTTGCGACCGTGTTTGGAACGGGGTCACGTGCTCACACTTGTGCATGTAACACCGTGTTCTGCGGAGGAGGCATTAAACTGTCTTAAGTTTGCAGAACAGGTGCGTCACACTGAGGTGAAGACACATAGCTTCCTCAATGCAACTGATAAACTCGTAGCTGTGTTTGAGAATCTCAATGATTCCGACCAGGAGGAGCGCTTCATAGCGTACCACCAGTTGGGTTTAGAGTATGCGAAATTGTGCGCCGAGGTTCGACTTGCGTATCTCAGTAGAAAGGGAATCGAGGGCTCACAACTCAACTTGCCGCCATTAGATATGAGTACCACTGCACTTCCGTTGGTATCACCTCTACCCGATGATGCACAAAGAAGGATCCGAGAGCATGTTATTGAGGTGCTCGCTGAACGGCACCTCATTTACCAGCTCAATGAGGATGCAGAATTCCAGAGGGAAGTGGCGTGTATCTGGCGCGACATGGAAGATTATGTTATGAAAGCTAGGCGCAAGAAAGAGGAAGAGATCGAGAAGATGAAGGTTGCTATAACACAGATGCACACCCTCAACGCACAGCTCGCAGAGGAGAACAGCCAGCCTGTGCTGCGCGACGCCCACGCCATGGCGATCAACCAACTGCTGAAGGATATCTCAGATAAAGTCACCAACTCTGCGAAGGAGAGGCTGCTCCTTTCTGAAGGCATTCGTCTCATACGTCAGCGTCTCGCGATACAAGATGACTTGGAGCGCTGCCTAGATGAACAACTGCAGGGTTTACAAAAAAATGTTGCACAAACAGGCACAATTGGTGTTTGTGCACCGGTAGATGGCAATGCTGACGAGGAAATGGGGGAAATATACCACCAGCAATTGATCCTTTCTAGGGAAATGTCACTTCTGCGTAAGGAATCTGCCTGCTTTGTACGAGGTGACGAGATATGGGAAGGACTTTGGGCACGCATCGTACAACAGGAACTGTTTTTAGCGTACATCATCCAAATGGAAATGATGGAAGGCATTTTATTCCATCCGAAATATCTTCGTTGGGTCATTGAAACAAGTGGTGTGTCATCAGAAGAGGTAGAAGATATGATACTTCCTTTACTTGCATCTACAGAAGCTGTGGATGCAGGGAGGCTATCGACTGCTCTCGCCGCTACAGATACCCACTCTTCGGTCAAACCTGATGCATGTAACCGAGTTGCAGGTGACAAAGTGGCCTCCACCATTAACCCCATATCGATCGCTCTTTTAAATGGGGATGTGGTGAAAAGCGCATCTACCCTCATTGGCTGCTACAACGATGAGGAGAAGCTACAGGAGGCATGTGTGCAGAAACTTTTGCATGAGGGCATTTTTTGTGAGATAATATGTCTTCCGGAAGACATCGGATTTGATAAACTCATGAGGTGGCGCTCATCAGCCAAGGATGGCATGAGGAATCCAAATCTCATGGGGCACTGGGGCTGTCTGCGTCTCGTGCAGTCACCCAAAGACACGTCATCTTACTCCTTGGATTTTTACCAACGAACGTTTGCGGGCGGTGACAAGGTGCGAGAGCGACGGGTCATGTCGATTCCTCTGGGAGAACCTCAGTTGCTCATTGTGTTACATGTCATTGAGGTAAATGGCATCCTTGATACTACAATGGTGTTGAGAGAAGATAGCGCAGCAACACCTGTTGTACTCCCAGCAATTGCGTTGGAGTTGCATGGTGTTCGACCACTTTCTGCCACGCCGCAGCAGAGAGAAAAGGATTATCAAGCTGCAGGGTCGAGAGGAATCGCGTGCCTTGGCACACCGCGTCTCGCTGATTCGCACCCTGCATGTAATGGTGGTGGGGAGCATATTTCTAGTGTTAGAGGTGGAATACCCACTGCTTCTGCTGCTCCTCCACCACTTGTTGCGAATACTACGTCAACAACAGCGCCGAACAGCATTCTTTTGGCGAGACGCCTTGAATGTGGTGGAGAGTTGTTGTTGCCTGCTCTTTGCATGGCTGCATGTGAGACAGGAAGTGGTGGCCTTTTGTTTCATTTCCCTGAGCGGATTGTCTCGACACCAACACGCACAGAGGCTGTCGAGTGTATTGTGGGAGCCCTGTCGGCCCTTACAGTGCCGATATTCGAGCTGTCGTCTACTTCCCCAAACGATCAGACATCCATGAGAAATAAGGGTACAATGAGTGCTGAATTTGACGATGTGCACATATCAACTTACCAGCACGTGCCGTATGTTCTTCTTAGAAGCAACGGATGCATAATACGTGGTTCTTCATTCAACACTGCAACCGCCGAAACAACAACAACAACATCATGTCTATCACCTAGAGTTTCTGGCCCAACATTCCAGCCGGGGTTGATGGAGATGTCTCTTCTCGGATATGCTAGCCGATTGCAAGTCCGATTCTACTTCCCAAAGGTCGGGTGTGTTGGTGTTCAGGAGGAGAATGGCGATGCTACTGCATGCTGCACACCGCCTGAACCCATCACTGGTATGCTCAACTCTGCCATCGCTATGCTGAATCGACTCGGGGCTGTGGTACCCTCGTCTGGCGCCAAAGGGAGAAAGAAGAGCGACACCGAGGCACTTCTCTCTCGGATGCAGCAACTGCATGCGTTTCAGAAGAACATACGTGCAGTGGTCAGGCAGCAGATCCTTGACGCGGAAGACATCAAGGCGGAGCTTCTGTACAGCTACTCCGAGTGTGAGCTTATGCGGGGATCACACATCAAGAAGATTTGGAAGGAGGCTCAAGAACTGATTGACCTGAGACAACTCCGTAGTAGCACCCCATTCCTTTTCCGAGGGACAGTCCGCGCAACACCTTCTCTATGCCGTGAATGGTGTGGAGCTAGAATCCCATGGACATTGTGGCACTGGGTACACCAGTGGCGATCGTTACAAGATGTCTACTCCCAGCAGCGGCGTCGGTGTCACCAACAAGAGGGTTCTTTTGGTCTGTATACTGTTGACGATGGCGACAGTGAGGATGGCTCTGATGGTGGCGCTACCGTCATGGAAGCCTCCCTCTCCGCGAAGGATAATGGGGATCTGACAACCATCGTCTTCGAGGACGTGCCATGGCTGCTCTTTGGCATGACATAGGGTTGATTGGGGGGTAAGTTATCTCGTGCAGCCAGCCGGTATTCTGCGGTTGGTTTCCTTCTTTCTTTTTTTTTTATAAACAAATGCATACGTATTATCTTAGTTTTTTCTTTTAAAAAAAGAAACTTTACTCGAATACGCGCATTTTTTCCCAGTGTAATCTTTTTCTGCTACTGTCACTCCCCTCCACCCCCTCCCCTTCGTTTTTATCCTCTCTGTTTCTCTACTATTAACTTTTTCATCTCCTATCGCTGCTGCTCTATCACTGAACGAGACCCCGTTTCTCGGAATAGCACTGGTGCAAATTGCCTTTCCTTTTTCTTCTTTTTTCCTCCTCGTATTATTACCACTGCCCCCTTCTTCAAAATGCCTTTTAAAAGAAGGAAAGCCACTCAAATCCGAGGAGGAATCAGAGGACGAAACTAAAAGAGGACATCAAATTTATCGACACCCATGGACTCCGATGACAACCTCGAGATACCTCCGCGAAGGCCCCCTATCACGCTAGATGACTCTGACGATGACCTGCCACCACCAGCGGCTCTGGCCCAGAAGCGGTCGCTACCAACAAATCAGGTTTCTCGCGCTGCTGCTGCTACCGCTACGCAGGTAAAAGCGCAGTCAGGCAGAGACACGGAGCTGAAACCCACACCTGGATCGCCGCTCACTTTTTCCTCTGGACAAAAGGACAAAAGGCTGATAGATCCGCAGAGCCAATTCCCCCCTTCATCTAATGGGAAGACAAAGAATAATCCTTCTAAGGTCTACAAAGAGGGTTTTCTATTTAAGCAACAGCCCAGCTGGCCATACAGCAACCAAAAGCGCTATTGTGTGCTGAAAAATTGTAAGCTGTACTACTTTGACTCTCAAGAGAGTATGAAGGAGGGAAAACCACAGGGTGTGATTGAACTTACCAACGCCAGCCTTACTGATCCCGGTAATGAGGCTAAGCTTCCATTTAATTTCGGCGTACACGTGGATGGCAGCGACCGACAGGCGGAAAATGGCGGAAGTGGAAACAGGAAGCAGCGAACTTTTATTTTCGCTGTCGCACATGCCCATGAGTTGGGTGAGTGGAAGTCTGCCATTCAGGCTGTTGTCGGTGACCCCCTAGAGAACGAAAATGTCCACTGGTTTGAGAAGATGGTGCAGGGAACATACTAAAACCTTGTCAAAGAATAAGAATGAGTGAGTGGTGTATATTCTTGTTGCTTATCGAACACCAACCCCCCCCCCCTCCCCCCCAAGCTGCAATGTTGCTAATCACACTCTTCTTCTGCATTTCGCACGTAGTAGTTTGTGTATCTCCCCGTTTTGTTTTTCTGTCGGTGTTTTTTTTTTTTCTCTGTTGTCTGTGTCAGGATCTCCGAAAACCTGCGAACGAAATGTCGTGATTTTTCACTTTATTCTGACAGAAAAATGCCCTGGGAATTACCGCCGTGTGCCTAACCAATGCACCGATATGTTTCCTCCTCTTTCTTCTCCTCCTCCGAAGTGTGCAAGAAGTGGCTCCGCTGGGTATTTGTGAAAACCCTCCCAGCGCAGCACAGCCCCTCCCCTGAGGTTCGCGTGAGTGACAGAAGGTGGCGGTCACCTGCACCTCCACTTCATCAACCGGTACGGATGGGGAACGTACACAAACTCTAACTGTAGACACGGGGACGTACATATGTGTCTGTAGAAGGGGTGAGTGCGTTTCGGTTCTTATCTTTGTATGCGTAATCCTCTATTACTATAAGTGGTCTGGCATCTGGTTCTGACCCCATTCTTTCTTTTTTTTTTTTTTGCTCTTCCTCTTGTTATGCACTCCATGGGAACGTAGGTGTAGTTGAATCACATCCGTAAAAGGGTCAGACACTGGTGCATAAGACTTGTTAGCGTTTACTCTCCCTGCTTGGGCTTATGTTGGCAGATCTCTGCTTATGGTGATTGCTTGTGTATCAAATTGGTTTTCATGTTTCAGGACTGGTAGAAAAGACCCTTCGGGAAACGATGGGCCCCCCGAAGAGGTGGAGGAAAACCAACGGCTACTGCATTGCTGTCCGCCCCTGTGCGAAAAAGATGGACCCAATCCTAACGATCTGCACCATTTTCCATCCAATTACATTAGAACGACAAAATATACGTTTTTATCATTCGTTCCACTTAATCTTTTTCAGCAGTTTTGCAAGGCGAGCAATATCTACTTTCTTCTTACGACAATTATATCCCTGATACCAGGTGTTAGTCCCATATTCCCCATCACAACGATTTTGCCACTTTTTCTTGTTGTTGGTGTTGCAATGCTTCGGGACGCGATGGACGAGATTATCCGTTTCCGCACTGATCGCTCTGCCAACAACATTCCCGCCCTCCGTCTCGACCCCTTTGCTGTCCCCAGTGTATTGACTGCGCCGATGGTGAACGAACTAGAGGAAATAAACAAGCGTGAACTGTTGCAGACGATTCCGTCCAAGGAGCTCAACGTCGGGGATCTTGTACTCCTGCAGAACCGTCAGGAAATCCCAGCTGATTGTGTCGTCATCTGTACATCAAACGTGGACGAGGGGACGTGCTATGTTGAGACAGCAAACCTAGATGGGGAGACAAATCTCAAAATGAAGGTGGCGAAGGGAGAATTGCAACAACGCTGTAGAGCTTACATGGAAATATATAAAGAAACCCTTCCAGGTGTTCAAGAAGACAAAAAAAGGGCTGGTTATGCTGCTTCCTCTTTGCTTAGGGGGGCGACGGTAGTGTGCGACACACCAAGCGCATCCCTTCTGAAGTGGCAGGGCAGGTTGGAGTTTCTTTCAGGGGTGAGGGAAGAAGGAATGGAAAAAAAAACGGGGGTGAAGAAGGAGGAAGAAAAAGAGGGGTTCCTGCTTCTCGACATGGACTCTTTCTTGCTGCGTGGCACTGTGGTGAGGAATGTGGAGTGGGTGATTGGCTGCGTTCTCTACACTGGTGTGGATACAAAGATGGCTTTTAACCTAACCAAGAGCAAAGTGAAGAGAGGGCGTATGGATAAGAAGCTCAATATGCTTGTGCTGTGGTCTTTGTTGGTACAGCAGTTGGTGGTGTTGCTTTTGTCGCTCGGCTCCGTAGCGTTTCGCTGCACTGATGGATCAAAGGCAATGTTCATTTCTCCATTCATGAAACAACCTGAGATTCTGATGTGGTTTGCCTCGTATTGCACACTCTTTGTACTGTTGTCCGTTATGCTACCAATATCCCTGTTCCTGTCCCATGAGTTCTGCAGGGTGGCGCAGGCGCGTCTCATGGAAAACGACCCCGAGATGAGCTGCCCTATGGAATTGGAGGAGAAGAGTGGTAACCACACTACCCCGGTGGTCGAGTTTCATGGCCAAGTGATGAAACAATCACAACGACGACGGGGGATGCGAGCCCGCACCTCTACACTACATGAGGAGCTCTCGCAAGTGGAGTACATATTTAGTGATAAGACAGGGACACTGACGGAGAACGAGATGCGGGTTGCGCGGGTCTTTGTTGCGGGGTATGTGTTCGACACACTGGAGGAGCCCAACAGCTTACTGTGTGCTATTCAGCGGGGTCAGTCGCTCGATCGATCATTAGAGTCATGTTTGTTCTCCTCGCGTGAAGGATGCAATCTGTTGCCAACCGGTTTGGAAAGGAACTCAGAGGAAATGTCTTCAGCCCCACCCACACCCCCCCCCAGGAATGCTAAAAAGAAAGAGAGCGACGTCATTGCAGCCAAAGACATGGGAAGTTTTGATGAAATTGAGTTGTCGTCGTTGTCAGGTCACCACCAACACAATGAGGAAGAGGGGGTGGACAAATTTTATTCACCTGAAACAAAAGGAGAACAGAATTCTTCCAGTGTGACAGGGGTGTTGAATACACTCACGGCGAGGAATGATGTCACGAATTTTTTGCGCTTACTCGCGTCTTGCAATACTGTTACAATCTCCACTTCTTCGGCGAACCCACTTTCCATTGTGGGAAACATAGAAGATCGGGAGTGGATGTCCAGCAACCCGGACGAGGTGGCACTTGTATCCATGGCAGCTATGAATGGTGTGCAGCTTTTGGAGCGTAGAAATCATTCTATCATGTTGGATATATCGGCCCTGTCTGCCTGCTGCACCACTGCAGAATTGCTTTCTACATCTACCGCCATAGAAGTGATAGAGGTGTTAGAAGTCCTGCCCTTTACCCCTGAGCGCAAGATGATGAGCGTCATACTGCGGGAGAAGGATGGGAACATTCACATGTACACCAAGGGTGCTGACAGCAGCGTCTTGGAGCGGATTCAGTGGCCAGCATCAAGTGAAGAATTGCAAAAGACAAAGCGCTTTCTAGAGAAAACATCGACAGAGGGACTTCGTACACTCGTGTGCGCAGAACGCTACTTCACCTCAGCTGAATTCAACGCATGGCGAGATACCTGGAAGTTGGCTAAATTTCAGACTGGAGTGCGGCGAGAGAGAGAACTGCATACAGCCTCACTCGCAGCCGAGTCGCAACTGGTATTCGTTGGTTGCACCGCCATTGAAGACAGGCTACAGGACGGGGTTCCCGAAGCGATAGAATTTTTCCTCCGCTCTGGAATTGTCGTGTGGGTCCTTACGGGTGACAAGCAGGAGACGGCTGTAAATATTGCCGGGAACAGTGGACTGTTTAATCTCGAGAAAGATTTCATCCTGCGCGTAGATCTCTATGAGCACGGTGGGATAGATTATGACCAAGATGCAGGTGGTGGAGTGGATAATGCAGTCAATCTGCTTCATGATCTAGGGAAGCGTGTGCGGTCCCGCTATCCTACAACAAGACGCGTTGCTCTTGTGGTGGATGGCAGGAGCATGGAACTAATTCTTGATTCGCCACAGTTAGCGTGCGCCTTTATGAACCTTGTGAAACTTATTGATTGTGCTATTTGTTGTCGTATGACACCATTGCAGAAGGCACTTGTTGTTTTACTATTTAAGAATCACACCTGCCTTGCTGTTGGTGATGGTGCTAATGATGTGTCAATGATTCAGGCAGCAAATGTCGGCATTGGGATAATCGGCCGTGAAGGATCGCAGGCGGAGCGCGCCTCTGACTACGCAGTTCGGCGTTTTAGGCATCTCCCCCGTCTCCTCGCTGTGCATGGCCGATACAGTCTTCACCGAAGCAGCAGGTTGATTCAATACAGCTTCTACAAGAATCTTGCCCTTGCCTTTGCAATGTGTTTCTACAACTTCTATAACGGCTTCACCGGGTCTACCGTATTCGACTCATGGGCAATCATGCTGTACAATATGGTCTTCACGCTGCTACCACCACTTGTCATGGGCACCATTGATTATGATCTGCCGGCCAGCGTGCTCCTTTTGATACCGGAGTTGTTTCGCCGGCTTCGGTTTCCTCTGGAAGTACGTATTTCACGACCGAAGGTTTTCGTGTGGTTCTGCCTCTCCGCCTTTCATGGCTGGGCTGCGTACTACGGGTTGCAAATCACCCTTCTTGATAGAGATCAGCTCTCTAGCGGTTTGTCGTGTGGTATGTGGGGTGCTGGAACCGTTATGATGACGCTGATAGTCTTTGCTGTTACGATGCAGGCCGCCTGTAGCTTCGAGGTGTGGACATGGTTGCATGTTGCATCCATTTTATTGAGCTTGCTATTCTATATTCTCTTCCTGCTTGTCTACGGTGTTCTTCCACCATCATGGAATGTGACCGGTTACTATGGCGAGCCACATATGATTTTTGGCGACCCGCTAAGCTGGATGTGTATGGCGGTGTTAGCCACAATGTTGCTTAACTGCACGTTATTGGCGCTCCTGCTTCGACGCTACTACTTTGGCAATGTCACACAGTGCGTGCAGCTGCTGAGTCGTGGCACACGGTGGCTAGGAGGGGGTGAAGTGCGTTCCCCAGGGACTTGGCATCCGGCGTGACGACCAAATGGGCCGTGGCCAGGTGGTGCTTTCGCCATGGTTGCTTAGGGCAACGCAAAGCTATGGGTGACTATGAGTCTGAAACAATTTGCATATACACACGTGAAAACACGCAATAAAATCTTTTTTTTTTTTTTTACGTCTTCCACAAATTTGGAATATATTTGGAAATCCGATAATTCGGAATAATACGAGGGAAATAAGAGGTTTCGAAACGGACCCTTTCGAAACTGCAACAACAAAGAGAGAAAACTAACGCATTAGGCATTGGAGGCAAAACAAGATCAAAGGAAAGCACCACTTCTCTTTTGCAGCAAATACTTTTGATGGAAAGAAGTGGGCGTGTAGGTGGGGGGGGGGCGTCGTAAAAGAAAAAAAAAACTAAATAAATCTTTTTGGAGTAAAGAAATCTTGTAACACGACGTAGAGGAGGAGGGGAAATAAATGGCTGTAGAAAAAAAAAAATAAAGAAGTAGTGTGATTGTGGAAAGAGTCGGAGGAGACAGAACACCAAGTGAAGAGAAAAAACAAAAAACAAAAAAAAACTGTAAAAACGTCTTGAAGTCTACTGGAACAATAACGTAGAATTACTGTATTATCGATTTTTCCATATATATATATATATATATATATATATATATATAGTTGAAAAGAGAATGTGGCAGGAATGATCAGAACCCACAGTTGTTGTATTCTGCAGAAAAACAACACCCTCTGCTTCTGTCAATGCCCCCCCCCCCTTATTTCCCTCCGCTCCTCATGTACACACCGAAAGGGAGGTGGAGAAGAGTTCTGCCTATCCCCTCTAGCAGTGGACGAAGGATGCAACGGCTAACCACGGGTCTGCGTGGCGCTACTGGGAATGGGCTGATCACGTGGTGGAAAAGGATGCAGAGCAATTATGAGGCTTGGCGTGATGGCAGGGATGATCTTTGTAGTGATGTTGACATGAAAGAGGTGGGCAACACGTTCGACGATGCTGGCAGCAAATGCATTCAGGCGGACCCTAATGCATGTCCAAGAAGTGTACTGATTGTTCCTGCTTCTGGAATCGCGGATATGCGTCGGCGACGGGAACGCCGCAACGTGGCAGCGGATGCTGTGATGCTTGACCTGACAAGTTGCGGCAAACAAGGGGAAGGAAACCACCGAGATCATATTATGCAGTTTTTGAAGGCTGAAGAGACGGGGAGCGCAGCTGATAAATTGGGACGGACACGCTACATTCTCCGTGTTAACTCCCCTGAGTTTGACCCTGATAACGGTTTTCTGGACATGGAGCTGGTTGGTCTGCTTGGTGACCGTGTGGAGGGGGTGGCATTTCCGGCAGTGACGAAGAGAACATTCACTTTCATTAAGGACTATGTGCACCCCAGTCACTGCCTCTGGGCCATCTTCGACACACCACTTTCCGTGTTGCAGGCAGGGGAAATATGTGGACAGGGTTGCTACCGGTACGCCTTGGTGGACAGGCGTGAACTTTGGGATGGCACGCATCTGTTGGGCAGTGCAGCAGCGGAAGCGGCAACACCGCAGGGCCCCGGGGAAGGAGGAGGGAGCGGCGGTGACGGCAGCAGTAACTTCATTAAGGGTGCCGGTATATTTCAGGGGGATTTTTCAATCTCTCCTTATTCGTTGTACACCATTTCTCAGGTGACTCTTGCTGCAAGGGCCTACGGCATGTACGTGATGGATGGGGCGTTTACCGATGTGTCAGACAGTGTGGGGTTTCGCCATGATGTTCGTCGCTGCCGCTCACTTGGTTTTGACGGTAAGTTAGTGGTGCGCCAGGCGCAGATTGCACCCTGCCATGAGGTTTTCACCCCCACCGCAGAAGAGATTCTGTGGGCTGGAGAGGTACAGCAGAGGCACCAACGGCAACTGGCACACCGGCGAGGCAACGACAAGAGCGGCAGCAGCAGCAGCGGCATCGGGTCTGGTGAGTGTGATGTAGCCAAGTGGCGACGTGCTGCATCTCTTATCAGACGTCACAGAGAGGTGGGGTGTAGGGGAAGAGATAGTGACGAGTCATCATGATGTCGTTCTTTCTATTTATCTGTTTCTTTCTTGTGCATGGGTGCACACGTGTGTGTGTCGATGGACGGCCAGAAACGTCTTGCACGGCATCAGTCATGCACCGTCTTCCGTTTTTTTTCCTTTTTTTTTCGTGTGTGTGGTCTCTTCATTTCTCTCATGCAATCCTTTCAATATATATATATATATATATGCGTGTATATATTTTCTCTTCCTCCTTGGCTGAGACATCGCTATTGTTTGTTGCTTTTTAGTTCAGTGCGTCGAGCCTGGGTGAGGCTCGTGTGTGTCACATCGGACGGAATGCCTAGTGGCGTCGAGCATCCGGTGGACGCCATGGTGTGTGATCACTGCGGATCGACCTTCAACAAACCAACGGCGAAGTTCTGCTCGAAATGTGGCACAAAAAAAAAGGCTGTTTCGACGGGTCAAAGAGTGTCACATCCGGAGGGAGGCGACATGATAACCAGTTCTGGAAATTCAAAGGGAGGCTCTAGAGCCACTGCAACTTTTAAGTTGGGTGATGATAGTAATACTAGCAGTAGTAACAAGAGCAGTAAAAACACCACTGCTGCTGGAAACAACAGCACTAGTAGTAGTAATAGCAACAACAACAACAACAAACAAATGTCTCTTCATTCTGCGCCGTCACGTCTACCGCCCATGTCAGGGAGTGATGCGACTTCAAGGCAGGATGGGTGTATACTGAACAGCATAGATGACGAGAGCGTTGACACGCTCCGTGCTACCCCGGAAGAGGAGGCGAAGTACAATGCGTGGACCACACTGGGTCCAGAGGGCATTACCCCAGAGATGCTACAGACCAGCAACGCGAATGAGCTCAGCACGTGGCGTCGTGGCCTCCTGATTGGTCGTGGCACGTACGGCTCTGTTTATTTGGGCCTGCTCAACGATGGCTCCTTCTATGCGGTAAAATGTGTTGAAGTGGGAGGCAACAAAGGTGTCTTCAGCGTCAAAGAGTTAGTGTCATTGTCGCGGGAGATTAACATGATGCATCGCCTGCAGCACAAAAACCTATGCACCTTTAAGGGGGTACACTATGACGCACCAAACAACACCATCTGCATGTTTATGGAGTACATAGGAGGTGGGTCATTGTCGTCATTGGTGAAAAAGTTTAAACCGCTGCCACCCGACGTGGTGCGCCGCTGGACCCGGCAGCTATTGTCTGGTCTTCTTTACCTGCACTCACAGCGTATCATTCATCGCGACATCAAGGGCGACAACATCCTCGTGGAAATGTCGAGTGACGCAAGGCTAGAATCTCAAATCAAGCTAGTAGACTTTGGTGCGGCACGGCGCCTCTCCGATGCTGTTGCACAGAGCCGAACAGTCATTGGCACACCCTACTGGATGGCACCAGAGGTGGTGGATGTGACAGGCGATGGTAGTGGGTACAGTTACAAGGCTGACGTGTGGTCCGTTGGCTGCACCGTCGCGGAGATGCTGACGGGAAAGCCGCCATGGCCTAGTAAGGTGAATGCACCAGCGGCGATCATGATGATTGCGCAGGCGAAGGATGGTCCAACAGAAATCCCAGAGGCGGAGGCGACACCAGGGTGTTTGGACTTCATGCGCAAATGTTTAGTACGTGATCCGGAGATGCGCCCAACGGTAGAGGAGCTCCTGCAGCACCCGTGGATTCTTGGCGAGGGGGAGTAGAGCGTCATGTGACGAGTGGTCTGCTCTTGTGGTTGGTGTCTACCGTCTGAGGCTAGCTGTGGTCACTGTTTGTGTGGTGTGCTGGTGGGCTCATTCTTCCCCCACCACTTCTTCGTTTTGTTTATTGCCGTCTGACTTTAACGGCGTGTCGTTGTGGTTGTAGGTGTTGGTCTTGTTTTTTTTTTATATTCGCGATCTCCAGTGGATCACGCCCGCGCATGAGCGGAATCAAAAGCAAAACAATCGCCTTTTCTCCCCATTTACCGAGTTACAGCATATATATGTATATTTATATATGGAGAGAGTCAGACCAAACTCGCAGGCGGGCAATATGTTTGGGTGTGCTGCATTAACGCCGCACTCCGCTGACGTTGATGTGTTGCAGTACTGGACCAATAGGTCTCTGCCCCGCTTAATGGAGCAAGTGCTGGTTGTTTCCCCCAACTGCACGCTTCAACGTTATGTGGCTGTGCGGAATATGGTGCGCTCTTACTGATTGCAATCGTATTCTCATACCTGCATTTTCGTCCGTGTTTACCTCCCTCTTCACATTTGCCAGTTTATCACTTTGGCGGTGTCACCCCTATTCCTGCAATATATTTATGCGACACGGAGAGCACACGCAAGTTGCTTGCGGATAATGATGCAAGCGGGATGGAGGCTTTCACTATGTGAACATTCAATTCCGTCAAACTCACCATGAATGCAATGCACGTCGGGAGGGTTTTTTTTTCCCTCTTACCCGGATGAGGGCACACGAGGTGCTAGCACGACGACATACTAGAAGTTTTATTATTATTATTATTATCATTATTATTTTTTTTTTTGCTGGACAAATCTCCGCCATCGATCTTGATGTATTACTGCCTTTATGTAATTAGGTTGTTCCTTGTTTGCTTCCTTCGGAAAACGTGTTTAAATCACCGGAAATTTTTCTCTCTCTCTCTCTCTAGCAGCCGATCCTTGGATGCATGGAGTGGGTGTTGTACATACGACACGAACTGTCGTCCTTCACTACATTTTTCGGGATCGCGAAGATGTTTTATGCGCTTTCGCTGCCGTGAGTGCCGCCTGTCAAGGTTTGGCTTGACGGAAGGGGGGGGGGTGGGTGGTTGACGTGGCATGTGAGCAGCAGCACAAGCTTTGGGACGAGTACCCGGCTCTTTGCGGTAGTTGAAGCCGGATAAGTATACGCTGCCTTAGACTCCGTCGCTTGAGAAGGTTCTCTTTACACTACTCTCTTTTTTCTTATTGGCTTTCCTGTGTTGAGTTTACAAGGATTTCTGGATGTTGTTGTCGGTGTCCGCGAGCTTGCCGTCGCTGACAGGTGCCGCCTCTACCCCTTATGTGGGGAGAGATGTGAGTCGCCTGTAGAGGCTGGAATACGCCGCAAAAATAAGGAAGTTATGTCTGGGGGGGGGGATTGAAGAGCTGATGGAAACTTCGCCGCAGCAAGTTTTTTTTTCCTTTTGTGGTGGGGGATTGAGGGAAAGGGCTTTCTCTGGACTGCGGTCGGCAGCTGCAACAACTGGTATTCTGTTCTCCGAGAATCGCTCGACCGAAGTGGTCGGAGCGACGGGAGAGGGTATGCGGTTCGAGAACTTGTCGTGACCTCCACGAAGAAAACCACCCATGCGGCGGACTGTCGGCGAGGTGCAACGGGGTGGGGGTGGCGCATGGACTGAAGATGGCAGGAGTTAACACTGCGGGTCGACCCTCGTACAGTACTGTAACAGCGACTGACCTTGTGGTGGAGGACACCGGCCGCATGCTTGAACCACTGGTCAACCACTTTGTCATGGAAAACGAGGAGCGGCGCTACGAGGGGTTTCTTCCCTCACTTCCTGATGTATTCGACTCGCTAGAGAACCATGCTGGACCAGTTTGGCAGCTGCGGGGGTGGACCGCATGCAGTGTTCTTTAAAGCTCCGTGTGCACTGGATGAGAAGAAGGGGGGTGGGGAGCATTATTATCGTCGCCCCCACCGACCATGATGACGGCGCACACACGGTGAACATGTTCATACATATGGCTGAGAGTTGGAAGAACCTCCCACTTGAGTTCCTCACAGTTATCATGACGAAAAGCCCCCCCAAAAAGTTGCCTTTCTTGGGGTGTTGTTCGCATCGCGCAGCATGCCATCATTATTTGCTGGTGCCGCCCCATACTCTGCTGTCTACCGAGTTCTAACACTTTGCTCCTGGTATGCCGCACTGCTACTGCGTTTCAGATGCAGTCTGTCGGCGTCGGGCTTGTTTTTTTTTTTTTCGGACTGCAGGAGGTGTCGCTCCTGCTGCTGGACAAATTATCATCTACCAAACGCTGCGGGCCCGGGAAACGTCATTCAGCGCGCTATGATGGGTGGGCTGTGTGTGACTCCACTGCATTGTGTTCTCATTGCCCACCAAGAGCAGACACCCGAGGCGGAGCGCACAGGTGTGGGTGTTGTTGGTGGCAGCACAGTTTCTTGGCTCCTGGAGCTGGTGAACTTCACTGCGGATTGCACCGTTATCAGGAAAAGATCTCTGCCGTTTTTTCAAGCGACTGGAAAGCAAATAAAAAATAAGGGGATAAACCGGCGAGTAAACGAGAGTAACAAGCGTTATTGCTCTCCCATCGTTCTTTATTTTTATGGCATCCATGTTTCTTGCACGGGTAGGGCGGTGTAGTCTGTGAAGAAAGGAGAGCGCGAGAGGAGTGGAGGATGCGTTTCCAGACCCTGCACACTTTCCCATCAACCCCTTTCTGTTTCTGACGCCTCAGCCTGTGACATTCCCCACTTGACCCCGTGACATCTCCACCCCACCTTTTTTTTTTTTTCCTCGCCCCTTTCCGCTCTTTGTTTGTTTTGAACTGCTCTTGTTTTCTATTTCGCTGAAGCTCCTGCTTCCTTTCTCTTTTTCCTTTCACTTCTCCCAGTTCTATCTGCAAGTATCCTCTCACTCCCTCTTTCTCTCTGCGTGTGCAGTGTAATAATGGGGTGGAGGCCATTTCGACTGACGCTGGCATTACCATCACGAGCGCCATTCTCATCGTCGTCGTCTTTGTTGTCAAGCCTCGTATCGGAGGCGACGAGGCCCACCCACTCTTCACTCCTCTGCATGATGCGGCTTGCTTCCGCTGGTGGCGCCTCAGGTTGGTGCTACGAAGAGGTGGACGCCACGACGGGGCGCACTCCACTTGATGAGATTTACGAACACCGTCTGCAGCGCATTCAGGCCATCTTTGAGAGTCCGCTGCCACCCATGCCGAAGGACGGCAGCGTCAACCCCGACTTTTTTGTCGGCTTTGCCCACTATGAGTATCGTCTGCGTGATCAATACCGTGCAGTGTTGGCTGCGTCGCTCGATATTCCTGTTGCAGCGGTACGTCTTTCCGTTGCATGGAGTGGTCGCTTTGATGTTACACACTTCAACCGCGTGCGGAAGGTTTGTGGTGTGTGCATCACTAGTGGCTGTGATACTACAACCACCAACCCCAGCAAAATGGCCCCCGTTTCTTCTTCCGGGGAGTCACAAAGAGAATCTTCTTCCGACAAGAGGGAGGAGCTGCAAGGAAAAATCGAACGGCTCGTTCGTGCCATCAACGAACGGCAGTCGGAGATGTTGCTAGGCGTGCAACTTGTACAGGCGTCGAAAGCTGTTCCTGAGGTCGGGTTCGCCGCTGCCGAGCGTGACACTGTGCTTGCCGAGCGCATTAACAAGTGGTTACATGAACACATTCTGAAACCACATCTTGTGGTGGTTCTCTATGGTGATAACAGCCACAACAATACTCGCCACCATCATTATCACCGGGGGTGGGACATCGATCAACAGCGCAGCTTCATAGAGGAAAAGTGGATTAAGGCCTTTTCACACCGCCGAATTGTGCCCCACATCCTGTCGTTTGCTCACCTCGCACAGATGCTGCAGGAGGCTGTTGGGAAGGGTGAGGTGGAAGGTGTTGGAATGAAACAGAAGCCAAAACAGGAGGACCACAAGGTGGATGGGGTCAATAGTAACGATGCACCCGCTCCCCCCCCTGGTGCTGATGGTGAAGAGGAAAATTCAGTGAGAGTGAAGGTGCTGGGCGCAGGAGAGTCTGTGGTACAGCCACTTTTGCTAGACGACATGATCTCGTGGCATGCGCTGCTTCACAAGGCCGTGTTTCGCTGGCACACTGACCGAGCAATGTTTCCCGTGTTTTTTGCTCACGGCAAGTGTGCAGGTGGTGTAGATGAGATGCAGTACCTGTTGCATAACCGCGAGGCTCTTGACGCCTTGCTCTTGCACCCAAACGATGTGGCATTCAAGAAGAAGTTTATGAGCCGCTTCCGCGCGTCCCACTCTCGACTGCGAATGGCGGAAGAGATGTCTGCATGAAAACTCCGGGTGAAAATTCATCTCTCTCTCTCTCTCTACGAATAAGATATATATATATATATATATATCATGTGCATGACCGTGTTGTACAGATTGATGATCTGAAGGGTGGCTGAAGCCAACGTCGTCGTCTCGTTTCTTCATGCTTCCCCTTTTTCTTTCTTTCTCCTTTTCCTCTTTTACTGCTTTATCCCTGTCCGCATGCACTCACCACCCGTGCAGCATGGGCAGGTAAGGGGCCTGCCGTGACTCTGGGAGCGATCCTAGCCGTGAGCGCGATACCAGACATAACGGAGAAGTGTGGTGCGGTTGTGGATGAAGAAGGAAGGGACCGAAGTTACGCTCGGCGCTCGCCTGGCGACTCGGTACGTGCCTAAGCAGATTCTCTCCTCTGCCCAGTCCTGGGGTCCACTCATTGGTGTGGAGGAGGTGTGCTGCCTAGAGGGGCGTTTTGCAGAAAGGAGCCTCACCCAAGATGGCGACCCCGCCGTGACAAAGGAGTGGCTCGTGCACTTTATCATGGAGATTTTGGATGAAAAGACAAAAGCCTTCGCGTCCAGCGAAACACAAGAGGACGTGTTAACTTGTGAGGTGCAGCTTCTCAACGAGGGTCAGTTACAAGTATACAGAGACGAGGTAACACAATGGGTTAGCTCCTTCGCTGTGCGAGTGGGGGTACATGATCCACTCTGGGACGCATGCGACGCAAGCAACTTGGAACTTGCTATGCTGAAGGGTGTTTCAATCGAAAACAGCAACGGGGGTAGTATCTTTGGTCGAAGTAGTGTCGCCGGCTTCACTGAGAGTGAGATCAGAGTGCGAAAGAGCCGTGGTGGTGTCCACCGTTCATTATTCCGTCATATACATTCCGGATCGTCGTATTCTTCAAGTACACACCGAAGGGAGCGATGCTCGAGGGAATTGGTGCGTTGGAGTGATTTAACAACAAACTTTGTGTGCGATTATGAACATTTTCACCGATTTGATGAGGAAGAATTGACCTTCACACAGGTGCGTGGGAAATTACCGACATCCAAAAGATCATCGAGCGAAAAGACCATGCTTGGGGGAATATGGAGAGATTCAAAACGGGATGTGGAGAACGTTGAAGTGTATGGGCCGGTTGGGGATGAGCTGCATTTGGTGTCGGCAGACATCATCCTGGTGGCACCCTTGATGGGCTACATCATTACTAGCAGCAAGGACGGAATCGTCAAGATGTGGGACATCAATTCAGGTCTCTTCAGACGTAACCTCTACAATGCCGGGTCCTCGTGGGTGATTGGTATGTTCTTGATCCTAGATGAAGAGTATATCTTGATTGCCGCAACAAATAATCACCTAACAGTGCTGAATTTCCCAGAAGGAAATGTTGTTCAGAAGTACGTTGGTTGTAGTTCCCTCTTGACGAGCTCCTCTATGGTTATGCAGCCATCAGCTCTGCACGTGCAGCGCTACGGTATGAAACCAGGCGAGTGTGGGGCATACCGTGTGACTTTGCACAAGGGTGAGCAGGCGGAACATTACCACCGCCGTCGCCACGCGGCGCAGAGTGATGCGTCATCTAAAAATCTCCCTGCAAGACCGGTAGTGGGTTTTCTGAATCCTACATCGTGTTGGTTTGAGCCGAATTCCGGAATCATCTTCTTTGGTACGGCTGACGGAAAGGTCGGCGCCTTTGACATTTCCGCTGATGTGCGACCATGTGCGCTACTTGCTGGGGCGAACAGCAAATCTCTTCGATTGCTTTTCTCCATTGACGTTCACAGAGGCGCAGTAGTCGGCATTTTCTACACGTCATACGCTTCCTCTCTCTTCACCGCCGGCACAGATGGCTGCCTCTATCGCATCCTGCTGACTCCTAATTCAGAGCTCACTGGTGAATTACGCCTTGTTGGCCATCAGTCGAAACCCATTCGTCTTATGCAGTGGACACCCCCGTCGAAGTATTTTATCACGGTGCACGTAAACAGGTGCATTTTGATCTGGGTGATTGGCCGCTACGGTGACCCGCTTTACAGCTTTCCACCAGAGACACAAGAGGTGGTCAGCGCCGCACTGCACCCGCGACTGCATCGGATCGCAGTACTACTGATGGACAAAACCATCAAGGTGTACGAAACACACTCCAGTAGGTCTATTGCTACTATCATGCAACCGGTACTGAGTTCTAAGTTTACAGGGAATGATGTATTACACCAGATGATGGAGCGCTCTCTCTCCGACGAGGACGGTGCCGTGGCGTGGCATCCATACCACTCTTGTCTCATTTCTGGCCTGCGCGCGCTGGTCATCTATGAACCTTCACGAGGTCATCATCACTCTGACGTCTCCAGCGAAGGCATGTCAGCGTCACCTCCCGAGGCGGAACACATAGCAACCATTTCAAGCGATGTAGAAGAATTCGGTTTGGAGAATGGCAAACCGGGGCGAAGTTTACGATCAATACCCTGTCTTACCAATCCAAAACGTACGGATTCTCATCACAGTGGCATTGTGGCGATAACGGTATACAGGCAGTCATGCTGCCTGTATACATTTGATGAAAGCAGCTGGAGAGTTTGGAGTTTGGAAACGGGTACACTGGAGCAACACGTTGATGTTCCTCATGCGGCACGTATGGCGAACATCCCATTGAAACATGCCACCGTTGCATCGTGTTCATGGACTACAAGTGCACAGACACGGCTGGCAACCGGTAGTCAAGATGGCTCACTGTTGACGTGGGACCCGACTACGGGTGCCCCACTTGCTTTGGAGGAACTTGTGCAGGACGTATCAGAACAGTTGGACTCCGATTTGTCGCTAATGACGCATCGAAACATGCTTATTGCATGGTGCGCGCGAACCTGTCGCATCTCAACATACAACACCGGTTGTGTTCTGCCAAATGGGTTGGAGGAATCCAAGTCTGTAGTAGTACGTGTGCCGTCATTGGCATCTATAACCGCATGCTGCGTTCTTCGTGATGTGTACCTGTGCATGGGTACTGCTGATGCAAGGATTTATTTTTTTAGCATTCGTGGTGGTGCGCCTATTTACGATTGTTCACTGAGGGAAAATAATAACGATGAGAAGGGCTCTGTGGTCAATCTCGTCTTTCTGAATGAGCAGAACCAGAACGTTCTCATCGCCATTTTGGACATCGGCATCCTCTGCGTCTATTCTTATGTCAAACAGGCGATGTTATACCGATCCCGCCTGCTGCGACGCCTTGAGAGTCGCATACGTAAAGTGATTTACATTCCAGAGGACGGCGCCATCGCGTACGGTGACTCGATGGGTTATGTCCGTGTTATTGATGTTCGCGGATGCACTTCTACTACATCAGATTTTCGACAAGCACTCGTTCCACGCATCTCGTTTTGCGGTGCCACAGACGAAATTACATCACTGGAGTTCTTTACTGCGTCACGAAGGCGCTACCTTCTTGTCGGATCACTAGACCGATGTGTGCATCTCTTTCAGTTAGATGGCAGTGACAGCGTTAACAGTGACGATGGCGGCGAAACCAACGATGGGACCACATGGAGTCGCCCATCATCCCCCTTATTGTTGCTTCAACGCGTCAGTCCTGTTTCCAGAGTAGTGTTTGTCGGTACCTTTGGGACTCATGTATGGAACCTCGGTGATCCCAAGACCTTTAGCCGCTCTCCACCACGCGCCAAACTGGTATCGATCACTAGCGTCAGCGAAGAGGCGCTACTTGAGAGCATAGTTTGTTCAGAGACCAGACAAGATGGTGTCAAGAGTCCAATCGACACGCTGATTGATGACGATACTATCGTTCCTTGCATCAGGTCTCTCAAGAGCACAATGACAGCATCGATTGCTGGCGAAACTTCACCAAGAGCTGTGCATGTCGCGCATCCATTCTTCTTGACAGATCCGCAGCACACTCAAGAGGAGTTCCACCATTCGCTCTCGACATTACACCTCTCTTCCATCAGAGGTAAGCAACATGAGTGTTCACCACCTAATCAGTCGTTGCAGGCGCATGCATTAATCCATCTGTCCTTGCCTTCTACGGCCACACAGCTTCACTCCTCCAACCAGGATCAGCGATTGCCTACCCCTTCTTTACCTGAAGCGTGCAACCCAATTGGGCGATTAGGCGATCCTGCTCTCTCGCTTAATGTAGGCAACACTCCTTCGCTAAGCTATGGGGAGCTATTCTCAATGCGTGATATTGTATCACACGAGAAGGACGGTGTGGAACGCTCCGTTTTGTTCTCAGGGGTTGATGGGGTAGAGGGAAATTTGCTAAGCGACACCAACGGTTTACCGCTTTCTTCAACCGATGTTATGGAACAACAGAAAACGAAGATGATATTGCTCGGTATGGCGCACCGTCTGGAAGCAGTGCACGCTAAAGGCCACCTAAAGGGTGAGTTTCTCAGGAAAAGCAAAGAGTTGCTTCTCAAGGACGGAGATGCTCTGCCAAAGTGTAGCAAAAGTAGTCGAAATTCTCGAGGTGGGGATGTTGTGAAGCAAAACCCCGAAGCGTCTTCTCCATTGGCGGAGCGAATGGAGAAGTACAAACGAGAGCAGATACATCGGCGTCAAAAAAAGAAGAGTTCGTTTCCGTTAGTCTCGGCAAAGCATCACTTAACACCTGTCGTAATCCCACAGCCAAGTATCATCCCCACTGATGTGCGGGTCGGAAACGAGTGGATGTTGGAGTTACCGGTCACGAAGGTGACTGAAAGCGCTTCTGCCATGCCAATGCGCTCGGAAAAAAGCATGTAAAAAAGAGGAACATAGATCGAAATGAAACGGATGTAATACAAATGAAGGGAAGACAAGAATGAAAGCAAAAAAAAAAAAAACAACAACAACAACAACAAAAAAAAAAGATTCAAAAAAAAAAAGTGTTGCTCTAGGTGGTGGGGAATGAAGAAGGGTAAGTGAGAAACACCATGTGAGTCTATGTACATCTATATCTGTTTGTGGCTTTCTGCAAACAACAAGAATGTATTTTCAATGATTTAAATTTTGCTTCTTATCCCCCTTCGACATTGTTTGATTGACCTCGTTGTCTTGTTCGTTGTCGCTATGCTCATCTACAGTTCCTTTCAACTCTCTATTTTCTTCTGTTTGCCTGCACGTGTGCGTTGCGGTAGCAGTTGGACTACGCAGTACTACGCCTAGTGTGATGATGCCAATGTGTTTTTTTTTTCTTCTTTTCTTTGGTGCTCCGCACGCATCTGGTTCATGGCACTTGTTCTCATCTCCTCAATCTTACTCTTCTTTGGTATGGGCTCGTAGCAGCAAAGCACGGAGGGAGAGGGGGGGGTGGGGTGTTCTTTGTTTCTTCGGTGTGGACAGCCGCTAGTGCCAAATGGCTTATCTCGTGCAGCAGTTCGCTAGCAACGCAAATTCTGCATCACCATGCAAGTCTAGGGTATCCGAAAACGATTCTGATATCTACCGTGAGGTGGTAGACTTCGCTGATATGGAGCAGCTCCTCTGCGCCGATGCGAAAAGCAGCGGTTTCAGGCTCATCGCGCAGGATGCCGCATGCGACATCTCCCTCTACAGTCGCCCCGTGGACAACTGTCCCATACATCTCATGCGTGCAGAGGCGTTTCTGCCCTGTTCACCGGCTGAATTGCTGGCGTATATGCATGTCTCGATACGGCGGAAATGGGATGATTACATAACGGAACTGCGGCACGTGCGAACCCTGCCACGGCCACCTGACGTGAAGGCCAGTGAAGTTACAGATGTAGACAATGAGACACTGTTACAGCTCCAGCCAGGGCAGCGACGAGTTGCCCTGCATTACATGGCGATACGCTCGCCGATTCCATTGGTACAGAACAGAGACTTCGAGTTGGTGGTAGCAGAGGAGGTGTGCCACGATGGGACAGCGTGGGTAAAGGCGTTTTCCACACCTTTCGGCTACGTTGAACCACTTGATCCGCGTCAGTCAAAGTATGTCCGGGCGCTCTTGCTCTACTCTGGCATTCTGGGAAGGCCTGCAAGTGGGGCGGATGGCCGAAAAGGTTGTCGCGTGAGTTACGTCGCTCTTGTGCATCCAATGGGCCTAACTCCTCCCGTCATTGTTAATCTGGTGCTGGGTGCCCAGCTGACTGCACTAAGAAAACTGCAACGCTTTATTTTGAACCACCCACTTGATATGTTATCTCTGGCGGGTAAAGCCTACAGTGGTATCTCAGATGACAAGACTGTTGTCAAGGTGGGAAACGAAGCACATGGAAGCGCACAACCAGCTGCAGAGATGCCTGATGGTGCTTCCGTGACTGATAGCGGTGGTGCAGATGACAAGAGAAATAGACACAACAATGGCAACAAAAACAGAGGAAGAAGCATGAATGATAATGGTGGTCGTGGGACCACGGCGGTGACAACGAAACGCCGGATAACTTCTGCAGCGCGGAATCGACTCTCCTTGCTAGGCGTTCAGGTAATGGACGGGCTGCTGTCTCACCTGTAGTGGGTTTTTGGAACGAGCGTATATAGGGAAGAGATGGGAAGACAATGGTAATGTGAATGGTGTAAATGCCCCTGGCGCTTTGATGATCAAACCGAGAGACGTGGACAGGTACATGGTTCTTTTTTGCTCCTTGACTCTTCCCGTCGTTTTCTAGACATTTCTTCTCAGACGAAGAAAGTAAGAGGGTAGAGAGACAGTGGAATACGCAAGAAAACAGACACACCGAGAGAAAAACAAGAGAAAAAAAAGGGAAAAAGACGCAGATGTTAACCTCCTTCTCATGGGTGCCGAAAGGGGCGATGAAACCCGTTCCGATTCACTCTGCCGATAGCCTGGACACCGTGCGGGCGAAGTTGCAGCGGCAGAACCCGGAATACGCCGTCACACAATATGATGCAGCAGCTGGGCAAGATGAGGGGGTGGCGCCAGAGGTGGTCGGTGACGTCTGCAGCGACGATGGAAACGATGGCCAAAACTTTCAGTTTGGTGGTGGTGCTGACACTATACTAGAGCAAGTGGAATCAGATGATGAGGAGGAGCTGAACGATACTAATTTTAAAGAGACAGACCTTGTGTTTGCAGTCGCTGCCGCAGAAACTCCGCAGCCACGCCTGGAGCTGTACGTCTACGATGAACCTGAGGACAACATGTACGTGCATCACGACATGGAACTCGCTGCGTTTCCCCTCAGCAGCACATGGCTCACAGACGGCACAATTTCACTGTGCGCCGTTGGAACAATGAAGCCTTTTATAGAAGTATGGAACCTCGATGTGGTGGACGCTGTGGAGCCGGTATGTCTCTTGGGTGGGTGCGTGAAATGGGAAGACAACTACCAAAGTCGTATCAAGAGCCGTATGCTTCGGGAAGACTCCCACAGGGATGCAGTCATCTCAGTCAAGTGGAATACCTCTGCGCAGCACATCCTGGTCTCTGGAAGTGCCGACTGTAATATCAAGCTTTGGGACCTCAATACTTCCACATGCATGGGAACCTACGTGGAACCCGACAAGGTGCAGAGCCTTGATTGGCATCGTGACGAGGCCAACCTTTTACTATCTGGTGGTTTCGACGCAACAATGGTGCTGCGTGACTGCCGAGCACCCGACCAAGCAGCACTGCGGTTTGTCACTGGTGGTGTTGTGGAGCACGTGGAGTTTGCCCCTCATGACGGAAGAGTTCTCTACTCGTCAACAAATACGGGCGGATGGCTGGCATTTGAAGCCCGCATGAACGCCCAACCGATATGGCAGCTGCAAGTGCACGAGGCCGAGACGACCTTCTCTGCTTCCCCGCATATCCGTGGGCTGTTTGCCACAGGCGGAAAGGACGGGCTCATTACCCTATGGGACGCACGCGACGTATCAGGGCCACCGAGGCAGATCGTTTCCCGTTCGTACGGCACTGGGGCAGTGCTGTTCCTGGCTTTTCACCCCAATTCGCCACATATTCTTGGTGCCTGCGGTAGCCGAGGTGAACCACTTGTTTATACCACAACAAGCGACATTCAGGATGCCTTTCGCCAGTAGTCTAACGCTGTCGCCTTAAAAAAAAAAGCTCGTTTAAGAAGGTGGTTTTAGTTCCCTGTGTGTGGTGATTTCCCGGTGTGAGGAACATGCCCTCCACCGCGCACGCTCACACAAAGAGAAAAAAAAGCAAAAATGAAATAAAAATGTGTTGATCGGCTAAGTGCACCACTTAATGGCCGCTTCTGTGCTCATCGGTGCAAAGGAATTAGAATCATTTCTCTGGTTCTTTCATCTATTGTTCTCTCTATTTGCCTTTTTCTTTCTGCGCCCCCCCCCCCTGCTTGTGCTGCTGCATCAGTTACGAGCACGCACTCCCAGTTTCTAAGAGAAGCCGCTACGCCAGATGAAGATCTTTAGGGACATTCTGACGAACGCCGAGGTTGTCTGCGACAATGACAAGCCTATGGAGATTGAGGGCGATATTGTGTACGTTGTGAGGGGTCGCTACATCGAAATCGGTGGCGAGGACTACGGTATTTCCGCCAATGTCGATGAAGATGCTGGGGAAGGTGCAACGGGTGATGTGGACGATTCTAAGCAGCGTGTTGTGGATATTGTGCACAATAACCGCTACACCGAGACCAGCTACGACAAGAGTTCCTACATGGCGCACATCCGCGGTTACATGAAGCAGTTGCTGGAGCGGATTGAGAGCGAGGAGGAGAAGAAGGCCTTCCAGACGAATGCTGCAGCGTTTGTGAAGAAGGTGATCAAGGAGATCGATGACTATCAGTTCTTCATCCCAGAGGGCAATGAGGAGGACCCCGACAATGGCCTGATTGTTCTCTGCAAGTGGGACGGGGAGGTGCCCATATTCTACTTCTGGAAGGACGGTGTCAAGGGTGAGCGTGTGTAAGCGTGCATATGCATACGCGTTGTACACGTGTTGGTTAAATTTCCATTTGTTTATTAGATTTGTAGGAGTCCGAGCACACTTCTGTCATCATTCACTTCTTTGTTATTTCCCTAACCTCTGCGCTGAGGGTAGGAGAGCCCGGTGTACATTTGTGTCTTCTCTCTCTCTCTCTCCCTATCATGACCCTCCGATGGGGTTGGCTGCCAGAGAGGAGTGGTAAACATATATAAATAAATAAATATAAGCATGGAGGTCAGACGCATGTTTTACACGTGTCTCGAACTCTGAGTGCGTGACGCTGTTGGGGCTGAAGTAGATAATGTCCCGAACTAAAGGCGGTTGAATAAAGAGGATGAAGAAAGTGCAAAACTGGCACCTTTTCTCTCTTTTTTCTCCTTCGCACAAAACAACCCCCCTCACCAGAGGAAAAAAAAAAAATGGTATCTATGCCTGCGCCTGAGCGAATGATAAGGGGGGGGGTGGGAGGGAACAGAGCAGAGCAGGTAATTAAAGCGGGTGGTGACAAAACACGACGAGGGGATGGAGTTGTGAGAGCTGTGAAGGGAATTGAACAAAGAACGAAAAATGAACCGCACCAAACCCTCCCCCGAAGAAAGAGGAAAAAAAAAAGACAAACACTACACATTATGGTAAATGGACGGTGGACGTAAGAAATGCGCACTCTCAAGTCCTGTAAGCAAGTTGCGGCGATGAACTGCAAAAAGAAAATAACAATACGTATACGTCCACGTATCATGTGGTTGTCTCGCTATGGCTTTTACCCCTTTCTCTCACAGTTCGCATATAGATATCTGTGTTGTGTGTCATTTTTCATCTATTGTTCTCTCTATTTGCCTTTTTCTTTCTGCGCCCCCCCCCCCCCTGCTTGTGCTGCTGCATCAGTTACGAGCACGCACTCCCAGTTTCTAAGAGAAGCCGCTACGCCAGATGAAGATCTTTAGGGACATTCTGACGAACGCCGAGGTTGTCTGCGACAATGACAAGCCTATGGAGATTGAGGGCGATATTGTGTACGTTGTGAGGGGTCGCTACATCGAAATCGGTGGCGAGGACTACGGTATTTCCGCCAATGTCGATGAAGATGCTGGGGAAGGTGCAACGGGTGATGTGGACGATTCTAAGCAGCGTGTTGTGGATATTGTGCACAATAACCGCTACACCGAGACCAGCTACGACAAGAGTTCCTACATGGCGCACATCCGCGGTTACATGAAGCAGTTGCTGGAGCGGATTGAGAGCGAGGAGGAGAAGAAGGCCTTCCAGACGAATGCTGCAGCGTTTGTGAAGAAGGTGATCAAGGAGATCGATGACTATCAGTTCTTCATCCCAGAGGGCAATGAGGAGGACCCCGACAATGGCCTGATTGTTCTCTGCAAGTGGGACGGGGAGGTGCCCATATTCTACTTCTGGAAGGACGGTGTCAAGGGTGAGCGTGTGTAAGCGTCTCCGCTCTTAAGTAATAATAAATTTCCCATTTTTTCTCTCCATTTTTTTTTGTTTCTTTTGTTGTTTTCAAATGTTTGACATTTTTTTTTTCTTTTCTTACATCTTTCCGTGAAGAGATGAGGTTGTACGCGGACTGATATGGCAAGAGGGGAGGCAAATGGATGATGAGCGAGTGGTGGGTGAGCGAGTGAGGGGTGAGCGAGTGAGGGGTTGTACTGGGCGGCACGGAGATGATGCTGGAGGAGTGGTGCGGGGACCGCATCAGTGGTGGTGGGGGCTTTCTTTTCCTTTCCTCCTCCCTCTACTTTTTTCTATTCGCTTCACCTCTATCTCACGTATAAACACACCCTCCCGTTTTCTGCTGCAATTTCTATGCTGTCGCACATGATCATTGGCTCCTAGTCACGCTGGTGCCGCTGCTCTTTCTCTCTCATGCAGCCCTCCATCCGCAGTCAGTGCAATTGCTTTTTTTGTTGTTGTTGTCGTTTTTGATTCTTTTTCCACCTGATGCGTTCGATATTAAAGCGGACACCAGTGGCAGGAGGGACGAGAAGTAAGCGCGTGCGTGTTGTGTTATGCAGGACAATCACAATGAGCAGCTCGCCCGGTATTTGGAGCGCACATGGCCGATTCGCCTTTCAGAATTCTGCAGTGCTCTGAGACGTCACCCTCTTCCTGTGACAAGCGGTGCAGCGGCTACGGTTCTCCGAGGTGTGACCACAGACGCTCTGTTGGCAGTCGATGCATACTGCTGCGACACGCAGAACAATTCTCGCGAGTCACCAGAGTTTGATGAATTCGATGCGGAGCTTTTTCAAATGCCTAATGGAACAAGGGTGGAGAAGACTTGTAGGATGATATCCCACTCCCCTTTTCGTTGCTTTAAGATGCAATGCCTGGAGGCGAGCGCATCAATGTTGCGGCGACAGACGATGCAATATAGACGAATGACTGTCAGTGAAGAGGACGGCAATGACGATATTCCTCCCGGTCTTCCAGATCCATCACATAAATCACGTGGGGAAATTAGTGCAGATCACCCATTGATGTCTGTCACTCGCCGTGACACTCATATCCCTTTTGACGAGAAGCTGAAAGTTAAGGAGCTTCGCGCGATGTGTACCTCTCGAGGACTTCTAGCCACGGGCAACAAAAAGGACCTCATCGCAAGGCTGTGCCAACACAGGCTCATGCAGCAAGCCAATCATTCATTAAAGTCAGATCGCCATACGGGGTTTCCTCCAGAAGAACATCAAGAGCGGCAACTAGTGAAGACAGCTGCATCTGGAGGAGTTGGAAACACCGTGCACGGACGATTTGCGTCAACGCTGGAAGAGATGCTTGGGAACTCTCAGCGTCTCCGAACGCCGTTTCGCTCGTCTCCAACAAACCATCAAACACCACCCCCCTCTTTGGAAACCCAACAGGGTAGGCTATTTAGTACTCCTAAAGAGTTTGTCGCCGCATTCATGCGACGTAAGCCGCGATGCAGTCCTACTCGTGGAGATGGAGTTACCACCACTTCAGGGACTAAGACGTCGGGGGACTTCAACTGGTCGTGGTGTCTTCTAGTTGACAACCGTGAGCGCATTCGCGGTGCCCACAATCACATGATAGATGCCTTAACAAAGGCTGGTATGGAAACATTATCCTGCACATTGCCTTGTGGTGATTTCATGTTTGGAGCGAATCTCCCCGGTAGAGGACTCCCTTGCGAGTCAACCTCACACGGTAGGGAAGAAAACAGCAACTCCTATAGCATGAGTTCTGTCAACAATGAGGCTATTTCTGCCCCAACACGTCAAATCTTCTCTATCGTGGTGGAACGCAAGACGGTCAAAGATCTCTGTGCAAGTATTGCGGGTTCCCGCTATTACGATCAACGGCGACTACTTTCTGCCTCACCGTTTCGCACAGTCATATGGGTGGTGGAAGGCAACATCGAAATACTGCGCCCTGACGAGCAACGCCGAGTTTGCTCATCCTGCGCATCGCTTTCAAGAGTTGCAAATTTCCGCGTCGTTCGGACACGTCATCTTCCCGACACAATCGTATTCTTGCGTGGTCTGGGCGAAACCTGCATCTCGGAGATGAAAAGGAGTGAGACACATGGAACCCCGCGTCCACCAATGTCAGATTTCGCTGCCTGTATGCGTCACGT